>CM076583.1:1027466930-1027899139 GCA_034641835.2 Pinus albicaulis | reverse complement strand
CATAATAATATATTAGGACACATGCTCCTTTAACTTACAAATAGTATGGTCGAAATGTTGATCTCATGACTCTTAATGATTAACACTTCTAGAAACCAAACATAATTTAATGTATTAGGAGATAATTTAATGTATTAGGACATGTTCCTTTAGGCCTGGTGGAATTACATTTGCTTTTTATTTCTCTCTTACACACACATATATATATGAAGAGATGATCACATTTTATTTTTTATTCATAGATCAAATTTTATTTACATACAAGATTTATCATTATGTACAATGATTCATTCCATATTATTCATAAATTTTTTCATTAAAAAATGAACCCTTTAAATGATGAACCTAGTTAATGCTTCTTCTTCATGAAAAAACTACTTGATATTTCAATTTGAATTTGATGATGGTCCTTTGTTATCTTTCTTGACTACTTCAAATTATTGACACAATCATATGCTTCTTGTTACTCTTTCTATTCCTTCCTTATATTGTATTCTCCCCCTTAGATATTGTGTACTCTCCCACATAAATATTGCACTCAATTTTGATGGTCCTTCGTTATCTTTATTGACTACTTTAAATTATCAAATCATTCACACAATCATATAGATATTGCACTCAATTTTGATGGTCCTTTGTTATCTTTATTTACTTCAAATTATAGACACTCGATCATATAGATATCATATAGATATTTCACTCAATTTTGATGGTCCTTTGTTATCTTTCTTGACTAATTCAAATTATTGACACTTGATCAAATAGATATTGCACTCAATTTTCATGGTCCTTTGTTATCTTTCTTGACTACTTCAAATTATTGACACAATCATATGATTTTTGTTACTCTTTTTATTCCTTCCTTATATCTATTCTCCCCCTTATATATTTTGTACTCTCCCACATAGATATTGCACTCAATTTCATAGGATCTTCTTTTGAAGTCAAATAAGTGACAATAATTTACAAGAACTATCCCTAATTTGTTTCTCACATGTTGAAATGGTTCTCTAACAAGATAATTTACAAGAACTATTCCTAATTTTTTTCTCACATATATTCAAATGCTTCTCTAACAAGAGGCTTTGTGGGTATGTATTCCATCTTCACTATTTTCTCAAAAACTTGTTGTGTGAGGAAGTGGTACTTTATGATGATATGTAAATAGTGATTGAAGGAAGTAGAATATTTCTTTTTGAAATTATTATTACACTTCTATTGAAACACTTAATAGATATATAGATTTACCTTAATATCTTGTAGAGCCCATTTCATCCAAAACACTCAGAAAGAAATTTACCTTACCTTAATGTCTTGTAGAGCCCATTTCATCCAAAACACTAAAAAAGAAATTACCTTAATATCTTGTAGAGCCCATTTCATCCAAAAAACTCAAAAATAAGTAAGTACTATGTATTCCACTTCTACTCTAGATAGAGAAAGTAACGACTCTTTCTTGCTTAACCATTAAACCAAAGACTCTTCTAAGTAGACTTATACATTGTCCACTTGTACTTTTCACAAGCCTAGTTGAATCTCTATATGTTGTCAATGTAACTTTCTCATGTAAGTAAATTTTTCAATATAAATTTCTTAACTTCTACAAGTTCTATGGGCAGAGTTTGTAAAGGGCCAGGTAGCCTCTAGATCTCATCTTTTATGAAAGGTGACATATCTAGTAAATGCCCCTACATTCAATCTCTGGAATAGATCTAAATAAAAGTTCTTCATTTTAATATCCATAAAACACAACCACTTTAAGGTAAACTATGTACATGTGTCATTTCTCCCACAAACTAAAGGATTCCTCCCATTAATTTTAGATGTGAATTCTAAACCATAAAATTTTTAAGTCAAACTTTAAGATAAACCATGCACATGTCATTTATTTCTCCTATGTCATATATATAATTTTTATTGAATTTTTTTTCAGGGATAAGAAAACCATTAAATATGGTTGAAAAATGGAAATTATGCATAGAAGTTTCTTGCTATCCCAATCCAGGGAAAGCAGTGATTACATATGTTCTTTCCAATATTGCGACTAGCAAAGTCGTCCAAAGGAAAATGAATATACTGGGAATAAAAACAAGCAACGAGGCATATTATGTTAGATTGATAGAAGGCTTGGGAACAACGATGGAGTATAGATCAAACGGAATTGTAGTTTTCACCAATTCTGAACTTGTGTGCAACCAGATGAATGGCGTGTGCCAAGTTAAGAAGGAGAGTCTAAAATATCTGCATGGAATAGCAAACAATATTGTTAGCCAATTTCAATTTTTTAGTATAAGGAATTGTACAAATGTGAATAAGATGTCTGTTGATCTATTGCGCGGGGCAATGCCAATTCATGATTCATCTATCAAAGATGAATTAGAATTATACAGAGCAATGCCAATGCAATATTCATCTCTCAAAGATGAATTGTCTTTGAGATGCTCTTCTTCAAAAATTCAAGATTCATCTCTCAAAGATGAATTAGTGTTGAAACACTCTCCTTCAAAATTTATTGATGGACATTGTAACATATCTTGGATATGTGTGTGTTGTGTACTTATAAATGCATACTTTTTAATGAACATGTGTTTTTTTCAATTATATACATAGTGTGCACCCACCACACCATGTAAAGCGCAACTTGGTGAAGTTCACATTTGCAACAAGTGGTGAACTTCACATTTTTATAAAATTAAAATGCGGGGACTTCAACAAATTTTTGTTTAAATGGAGTTTGTTTAAATGCAGTTTCATTTCAAATGGAGTTTTTTTAAACGTAGTTTCACTTCTTTTTTAATCACCATGTGTTTTTTTCAATTTTATACCAAGTGTGCTCCCACCATGTAAAGCGCAATTTGGTGAACTTATCATTTTTATAATTTTTATTTTTTTCTTAAATTGAGTTTCACACATCAATTAGTGCTTTGAAAGTTGTGTTCTACATAATTTGCGTACACTAAATTACATTAATTTTCTGAAATTTATTTTGTGTAAATTTCCACCAATAGATATATATATATATATATATATATATATATATATATATATATCATGGAGGATGAACGACGAATATCAACAAAATCCCATATGGGGAATCAGGGATTGGGGGATGTTCATGGTATTTAAATATAATATTAAATCTCCATACATGTGTGTACATATGGAATTTATTTTTTATTAACTTTGTGAGTTAAATTAGTTGTTAATAAGTTTTATTTTTTATTTTTTAGGAGCGAAGAAGAGAAGGGTCTCTACTCCATCCATGGAGCATGCCCATGGTTCAGCCAGTCATGGTATGGTTCACGCAATTTAATCAATGAATATGTACATGTATTTATATGTATACATGAATGTATTTTTCAATTGATTATAAATTCATATTTGTTTATGAAGCTTCTCTCTCGTCTCGAGAGGTTGGTGGTCGTTCAAATCCCCTTAGAGGGCCATCAATGAGTGGAAGCAGGTTGCGTGATGGTGATGATATTTATTCCCCTGGAGGCCAATCAACGGCTGGCGGTGCTGGTTCTCAGCAGGGTCATTCTGGGTCTCAACAGTTTTAGGGTGGAGAATATGCTAACCAACCACATCGAGGTTGCCATCAATTTCAATATTTTTTTCATTGAATTTTTGCAAATTTGTTTACATTTGTTTTTTCTAATATACAAAACTTCATATATATTGATGCAGAGGCTGAAAATGTTCCAAATATGCGTCAAAATAGATGCAGGGTAGAACGCTATATTCAAGAAGAAGGTTGTCTACCCACCACAACTTATCCGACCGACATTTCTGACATACCATGGGAAACAAACATGGCGCAATGCACCTTAAAAAGGTGTGAAAACCTTCATGCAAAATTGTGGAGAGATCTCGTGGCTTTGACTCTACCTGCTGAGAGTTGACAAAGCCTCGAAATAGTTACACATTCATTGGGCGAAATTGTAAATGTGTACAAAAATCTTGGGCCAATGACTAATACATTTTTAGAAGTGATGAGAAAGAGAAAGGAAACAGTAATGGGTCCTGATAAATAGGAGGATGTAAAACAAAGAGTTACAAAAAATATGGCGAAGTCAATGTTTAATTTCAAAGAAGGGCCAAAAAGAAAAATGCTGAAGGTGCAATATTTCAAGCACCCAAATATAGCTCGCTATTTGTATGATAGGCACCTTGCAGCCTATGGAAGGCTCCCATGGAACAACGAGGTTCCTATTTATTTTGCACAATTGTTTTACACAGAATTCTTTTGGGCATGAAACCCAACTACAATGACCTTCCATCAGAATTTTTTGGTCCGGGGAAAGGTCAATTGTATGACCGTAAGGGCGCTAAGCGAGATGTGGAGTTGCCTCGCCCTGAGCCGCCATTGATGAGTCGACCTTTTCGGGTCGAAACTCTGCAGTCAGAGATAGATGTGACTTCTCAAATAAGTCGAGAAGCAAGGGATGTCATGATCAACAATGTTTACAGTGGATTGGGTGGAGTCGATGTTTGTTTAAATCGACAAAGATCACGTGAAAATGCACGTGCCAATTTTGTGTATTGTATAGATGAAGAGATTGACAACATGAATGTTGAAGATCTCTGAATATATGCAAAAAAATGTCACAATGGTTTTCAAGACCTAATTCTTCATGAGGAAGAGGGCACGGGAAAGGTATGTGTTAATGACCTTAAGGTTCAATTATTTTAACATGTATACATGTGTACAATTTGTAATAAATACATGTGTATGTACATGTATACATTTATTTGTATGTACATTAATCTAATAAAAATGTATCATTATATGTTAAAACACCATTTGCAGTTGTCACGCATGATGAGTGACGAAAATGTTAATATCACGTTCGGGACCTCTGGTTCAAACAATGCATATGGGTCTCACCATCAAGATATGTTGGCAAATGTTAGTGTTTTTTAAGTGACATTTTTAAAATAAATAATTGTGCACACATGTACATGTATGTATATATAATGATAAAATGTTTTAACAGATTCCGATTCTGTCCGATGTTTTTGGGATGGCGGTACCTTCTTCCTCCTTGGGAGATGTACCTTCTACTTCCTTAGGAGATGAGCCACAAGTATGGACAATTTTTCACTTTTAAAATTTATGTTTAAGTTATATATGTATATATTCCACCTCAAAAAGTTACATTAAAAATTGAGATATATATATATATATATATATATATATATATAGATCTTGAGTTATTTTAATTTTTTTGAATTTAGGTTCCTCTAGAATATTTTTTTAATCCACGGACTCTAGCAACGGAGATAGGAACATCCACACCACTTCAGCCATTTAAAGAAGTTGTCTTTAACTTTTTTTTTAATATTATTGAAAATAAGTTTATATATGTACACATGCATTTTCATTTCAAATTTTTTAATATATATATAACTGTACATGTATATTGTACATTTTACCGTTGCAGATGTTTCCATGGGGGGTGGGAACTTGTAGCAGGTGAACAAATGGAGAGGGAACCTCATGAGGTATTGCATGATTTTTTTTTATATTTTTTTTTTACATGAAGTTCTATATATATTCTCACTCATTTTTAGAACATCAAATTTTAATGTTCAAGTACATGTGCATTGTGTACAGGTTTCCCATGCTTCGCATGATAGTGCACGGATTGAGACCCTAATAGGAAAGACACTACATCCATCTCTATTTGATGGACATGATTTGTAGATTTGATTTCAAGATTTAGATAGTCTTAAATTTACTTTTTTATATATTATCTAGATGCATTATCATATATATATATATATATATATAACTTGATATAGTTTGATACTTGTGAGATCTACAATTTTTGGACATATTTTATTACAGTGTTAATATAATTTGTTTTGTTCCAAAAAGTTAAGTTTTGGATGGTTTTAGTACTTTTGGCATGTGAATGTGAAGTAATGTTGTTAAATAATTTGTTTTGTTTTTAAAACTTTTAAGTTTGGTATTTAATTGAACTACTAGTAAGTAATGTTGTTATCTATAAATTAATGTTTTGCCTATATATAAATTAATGTTTTGCTTCTGAACTACATTTGGCATGTTATGTAATCATGTGATAAAATTTGTTTTGTTTTTAAAATTTAAGTTTTGTTTTGCTTCTGAACTACATTTGGCATGTTATGTAATGATGTGTTATAATTTGTTTTGTTTTTAAAATTTAAGTTTTGGATGCTTGAAGTACATTTGGCATGTGAAGTAATGTTGTAATCGATAATTTTTTGTTAAATTAAAATTTAAGTTTTGGATGGTTTCAATCTACATTTGGCATGTGATATAATATTAAATGTTTTTATTGGATAGTTGAATTATAATTGGCATGGCATGTGAAGTAATGTTATGTATGATATAATCAAAAAGCTTTTAAAACTCAAGTTTTGGATGGTTTCAATCTACATTTGGCATGTGATATAATGTTAAATGTTTTTATTGGATAGTTGAATTATAATTGGCATGCCATGTGAAGTAATGTTATGTATGATATAATCAAAAAGCTTTTAAAACTCAAGTTTTGGATGGTTTCAATCTACATTTGGCGCATGTGATATAATGTTAAATGTTTCTAAATTGGATAGTTGAACTATAATTGGCATGGCATGTGAAGTAATGTTGCAGGGTATATAATCAAAAAGTTTTTAAAACTTAAGTTTTGGATGGTTTCAATCTACATTTGGCACATGTGATATAATATTAAATGTTTTTATTGGATAGTTGAACTACAATTGGATGGCATGTCAAGTAATCTTGTAATATAATCAAAAAAAAATTAAAACCCAAGTTTTGGATGGTTGAAGTACATTAATCATGTGAAGTAATGTTGTGATATAATCAAAAAAAAGTTAAAACTAAGTTTTGGATACCATTTTAATCTACATTTAATGTAAATCCCTTTAATTTTGATTTAATGTTAAATGTTTTAAATGTAAATCCCTTTAATTTTGATTTAATGTTAAATGTTTTAAATGTTTCGACATAATGTTAAATGTTTTGATCTAAGTTTTTGATGGTTTAAATCTACATTTGGCCTATGGAAGACCCCATGCGTAGACAATAGATGTGTTGCAGAAGGGGAGGTGGGGGTAGGGGTGGAGGGGGCAGGAGTTCTGGCTCTCGCCCGCCTCTTTCAATCCATGACACAGGCGTGCACCCTCCTTCGGTAAGCAGTGTTGCACAATTCCACTTCACTAGTGCTATGGTCAGACCTCAAATTACGGTGACCATTTCTGTATTTTTTCAGGAGGAGCCCCAATATGAAGGTGCCTCTAGTTCCAGGAATCGGCGGAGAAAGTCCACCATCCCAACCCATCAGCCCCAAGACACCAAGAAGTCATCAGCTCTTCCAATCAAATCCGACTCAACAAGCTCCAGGAGCGATGGCGCAAGCAACGGCATCTCGGCCTGTGTGGAGAAAAATCTCAAAGACGACTCTGGCTCTTCTTCCGCTTCAGAGAGCTCTTCCCAGCACTCCAAGGGAGTAGCTGATGATCCGGAGGACTATAGTTGTCCAATTGTGGAGGATAATCCTCCTACACACATCGATAGCTAGCTTGATGTCAGGTCCTCTTTAGCTTTTTTGAACTTTTGTCATGTTTTGCAATCACTGTGCTTCTGAACACTCTATGTCTACTGGTTTCCCGATATTGGGCAGCATTTTCTGGGCTGGTTTCCCAGTCATGGGCAGCCCCTTTTCTATTTTTTGATTTAGACCCCCTCTGATTGTTTTGATTTAATCAAAAAGAGTAAAGAAGTAGTTATATATGTATTTATCCCTTTAATTTTGATTTAACGTTAAATGTTTTAAATGTTTTGATATAATGTTAAATTTTTTTATCTAAATTTTGGATGGCTTCAATCTACATTTGGCCTATGGAAGACTCCGATGTGAAGTATTGTTTTGATTTAATGAAAAAGAGTAAAGAAGTTGTACATTATCCTTTTAATTTTGATTTAATGTTAAATGTTAAATGTTTTGATATAATGTTAAATGTTTTGATCTAAGTTTTCGATGGTTTCAATCTACATTTGGCATATGGAAGACTCCCATGTGAAGTATTGTTTTGATTTAAAATCAAAAAGAGTAAAGAAGTTGTACATTAAATCCCTTTAATTTTGATTTAATGTTAAATGTTAAATGTTTTGATATAATGTTAAATTTTTTGATCTAAGTTTTGGATGGTTTCAATCTACATTTGGCCTAGATGGAAGACTCCCATGTGAAGTATTGTTTTTATTTAATCAAAAAGTTTTTAAAATTCAAGTTTTGGATGGTTGAAGTACATTTGGCATCTTAAGATTGCTTTTGATCTTTACATACTCTTGTTTGAGTGAAAAAATTTCCAATAGGAAGAACATAGCTTTTCAATGCAACTAACCATATCAATTGAGCTCTAATTGAAAAAAAAGTAAAGAAGTATCTATATGTATTTATCCCTTTAATTTTGATTGGAAATATAAGAAGTACATATATGTTTGTTGAATTCGGGTCAATGTCATTAATGCACTCAAATAGGTAGCTTTGTTGATTTATAAATTGGTAAATTGATGACATTCAGTTAATTGCATTCTAGAACATAGAACATATCCGAACATTGGACAGACAAATTTTGTACTAGATTTTCAATTAGGAATAGAGATGTGGGTCAAATCCCACCAAAAGTCGGAGAAGTGCTCCGAGTCTCTTGTTTGAAAGGAATCTTCGTACAAAATTATATTGTGGATGATTTATTTACATTGTGGATATTTTTTATTAGAAAATCCCACAAGAAAAATTGGGCACATTCAGTTGGCGTATATATCCAGTACGTGCAACATTTTTCCTCAATGCACATAGAAAAAATACTTTCAGTTAATTGCATTCTAGAACATATATATTGAGTACGTGAATCATTTTTCATCAATGCACATAGTAAAACTACTTTAACAATTATTTACATTCGTAATCTCTTTCATCACTCTGTCATGTATAGAAAAGTTACTACTGACTAGAGCACGTGCATGTACCAAAAAAATTTGTACATGTGCAAACACTTGCACAAATAACATATAAGCAGCTCAATTTTTAGTTGAGTACTGGAAGTTCTAAAACATATTTAATCCAAAGAGAATAAATTTTTGGGTAGTTCAATCAAAAAAATTCCAATGGAATGCCATCTTCAATAATCCGTTCATGATCGGATTTTGACATTTTCCATTTCTTAATTTTCGTTTTTTTCTTTGATTGAACCTCTATCAACTTTATGCGTGCTGCACACACCAAGTGACTATATTGACAACTTATGGAATTAGGTTCATAGTCTTCAAAGTAAACAAAGTCTCCACTTTGATGAGTTTGTCTGAAAAAATAACCTTTCAGTATAATAGACCCTCTGTCATATTGAAATCCATGATCATTATAGTTTTGTAATAATTTCATTTTTCGTTCAGTGCAACGCATCAAATAATACTTCACATTTTCATCGTTGTCAATAGGTGCAATTACAGCAAAAACATCTCCTGCACAATAAAACAAACTTAACAAAATTATACATATATTTAAATTTATTTCTAGATCTTTAAATCATTAGAAAGCAATTCAAATGTTACCTTCTCTAACAAGATCAGAAACTCGATCACCATCGGATGATATTGTAGTTTCCTATGATTGCATTTCTTCAAACATTGCAACAGACATTTTGCCCTTTGTATTTAGCTCTGTATGTTTCCAATCGTTCACATACATTTTGTTTTCACAAACGTCATTGGATTTTGTGTTGTCTATGCAAACATCACAAAAACAAGAATATTTTCTTTTATCCAATGCAAACACATTTTTGGACAACTTTGTTTGAATTGAATGCAATTTTCGAGTCCCTTTTATTGTTTCAACATCACTTCCAATTGATCTATCTACGTCTTCGATCCCAATATGCCAGAAAAACCTTTATATGGAAAATTAAAAGAAGAATTTGTAAATATGATATCAAAATACAATCAAAGATAATCATTGCACGATAAATGTACAATGTTTAAAATTAGATTTCCAATAAAAATTAAATTGAATGTACCTTCACACTTCCCTTGATGGGTTAGTCTCATGGCTTACAGCAGCAATGCACCATTGAACAACTTCTTTCGCGTCCACAAGTTGGCTTGCAGAGGGGTTCATTTGATATCTTCGAAGTGCTCATTTTATGCATGCCCCTGCACCGCCATGTTCTCCTTTTCCATGGCCAGTCTCAAAGAAATTCCAACAATGTTTAATGCCGGTTTTCTTATGAATACAGCACAACCAAAAGAATGATCATGCAGATTTGAATTGACCTGCACATCCGTTTGACGATATCCAATGTTCATTGAATGTTATTCCACGATTTTTCAAGGAATCATAATTTTTTCCAAAACAATGTTGTACAAAATATGTATCATGTGTACGATCATCAATGATATAAAAGTGATATTCTTTAATGATATGTCGATTTTCACTCGTGCTTTCTATATGATCGACGTTTTGTTCAGCATGTCTATATAGAATATGGACGAGCATGGAGACTTGGTCAGAATGATAGTATTCACTCTGAATTTCTTTTTGTGGAACAAATGTGTAGTTTTCTGCAAAATCAATCACTGAAAAAATGGTCCCTGGTAGAAAAAATTCACGAGATTTTTTGAATTGCAAGTCTTGCCATCGAGCTCTATGGGAATGCTTGGTGTATTTGTAAATTTCTGCCTCAAACTTTCTCAAAAAGTCTATCAGAAAAATTTCGTCTTCTCGTAATTTGATTCTTTTAACACTATTTGCACCTTGAATCGATGTACCGATATATTCATATCTCTTCCATTTCACTTTCATGTTGGAAAATGATTGATCATTTATATCAGTGCGATATTTGTTTTGAAATTTAGTCAAATTTCCACAATCATCGCATTTTTTACCACCAACACATTTCTTTTTGTAAAATAGTTCATCGCTTTCTCTTTCACATAGAATTTGAGATATGAATTCACGGATAGTGGAAGGAGGAGGTGAATCCTTCCATAATGTTCTACCGAAATCAAAGAATGTGTCATAATATAACTCAAATTCCACATGATAACGGCAACAACAAGTGTCGCGTACGGTGATAGGTTTTACATACCATGGTTTTTGTTAAACAAAAGCACTGAGTGAAACATGAATTTGACGATTCTCTTCTTTGAACTTGTTGAATAACTCTATCTGAGTGGTTTCCAAGAAATATTTTTCATGTTCTTCATACTGATTTCGTGCTATTCTTCTTCGCATCACATGCCTTGCAGTTGGCGAAGCACGCGAATTGTTCTTCCAATATTCATATATTATTTTTTTAACATTTTCTCCAAGTCTATCTTTGTATGGTTGCCTACAAATAGCTCTCCAATAAGCGAGTTCATCATTTACATCTATTTGCAGCCGAAATTTTCAATGTTTGTGCAAATTTTTTCACGAGATTCCTAATGCTCGTGCCATAGATGTTACCGAACGATTCTCTTTAGTATTTGATGAAACCATTGCCATATGTATTCCTCTACGTATAATTGAAACATTTTTCTATCTATATCTCCTAATTGAATTTATAGCACTACTTATATTTTGTATCACATTTTCCTTCATTTTTTAATCTTTGGTTGATTTTCGAATACCGAGTAGTGTCGTAGCTTCTTTTAATTTCCTTAATGATAGGAGACCTTTCAACATTTGAGCTTTAACTGTCACCTGCTCCTTTATGAAATACGTTTCAAAAATGTAGTTAACACGATATCGTATATAATGGTCAGGTTTTTTATCTCCGTATGTGTGACTGTCAACATTTTCTAACATCTCATCATCGACACTGATTTCATCTGTACATATTCGAATAAATAGTACATAATAAGTTTACATATTCAATAAATAGCTAAATTAATAAATATATGTAGATTGAAGAAAAAAAGACGATGAGATGGGACGGAAACCCTACGCGCTGAAGTCTGCAGAAACCCTAGCCCACTGATCACGCGCGGCTCCTCCCCTCCAGGCTCACGGGCTTGGATTCAACGCAATGGCAACAAGCCCGGGGGGGGACGACCTGACCCCCCCTGCAAACAAAGATACCTCTCGCGCCAATCCTGTCCAAAACAATGATGGCGCCCACAAGCAACAGGAAACGACAAAACCCTCTGCGACTTCTGCGCAGACGCAACAGGACAAGGGGGCCCCCTCTTCTTCCACCTGCAAACCTATTGCGCCAGAAAGGCCTAAGATTGATCTGCCCAGCCACCGCATCAATGCACGTATTCAATACATGAGGGATCATGCCCTCATCGGCAAATTCATCGGCTTCTGGCCCACAGAAAAAGCACTACAAGGCTGGATCGCTTCCAAATGGAAGCCCAAAGGACACGTAACTCTCCAGCTTGGCCCGAAAGGGTTTTTCACGGCGATCTTCATCTGCCTCGAAGATCGCAACAGAGTCATGGACGAAGGGCCATATTTCTTCAACTCGGCAGGCCTGTATCTCAGAAACTGGGTGGAAAGATTTAACCCAGATAAGGAAAACTTCAACTGGGCTCCTGTCTGGATACGTCTGTATTCGTTACCGCTTGAGTACTAGGATGAAGACACGTTACAGGAGATAGGAAAGGGCTTAGGGCAGTTTATCAAAATTGCAGAAGAGACAAAGCTCCGTCGCTACACTTCTTACGCGCGAATCTGTGTCTATATGCACTTGGATAACGCCCTTCCTGATGCAATCAGCATTTATCATGATGATTACGAGTGGATCCAGCCGCTGGACTACGAGCATGTCCCGTTCAGATGCCGCCGTTGCCATGCCCATGAACATCTCTTCAGAGACTTCCCACTCAATGCCTCTTCTCAGAACAAAGAAGCTGACACACAACCAGGAGCAGATGGTTTCACCAAAGTCCCACCTCGCAGACGACACAATAAGAAAGCCTCAACGACGGGTAAGAAGCCTTCTCCTTCTCCCAATGTTCCTTCTACTAGCAACAGCTTTGCCATTTTATCTGATCCGGTTCCTCCGCCCAACTCAAGCCAAACGCCTCCCATTCCTCAACAAATCCCCCCCATCTCCACCCCTCCTTCTGTTCATGCGAACCCTTCATCCCCACACTTAGAAAAAACCGCCCCTGCAACCTCCACAAACCCCATTTCCAACCCTTCCATTGAGACCAAACTCTTAACTTGGCATACAGATACCATGGATCTGGATGATCCCAAGTCTGATACGCTTAAATCTGGAAAGGAAAATGCTACACGCGATACTCCTAATCCTATGGAAGAAGACTCTGAGAGCCTCGAGCTTGGGGATCTTGATATTATCGGACTGGAGGATGCATGCAAGCGCCAAGAATTTGACAAAATAAAACCCCATCAGATAGAAACTCTGGCAAAGGTCCTTTCCAGAGCCCAGCAGCAGGCAAAACTTGGAATCCAGTCAGGCAGCCATTGGGATAGTCTTAAAGTAGCCAAAGAATCCAAAAAGAGAGGCAGAAAGCCAGATTGGTAGCGCACGATCTCCATTGGAGAAATGCTCGTAAACTCTGGAAGATACCCCAAGCTAACGAGGTTCTTCCCACCCCTTCCAAATAGTTCCTCATGAAGCTGATATCATGGAATATCAGAGGGCTAAACAGCCCTGGCAAGCACAAAATGATAAAAAATATGATACAAAGAGAAAAACCAAATATTCTCTTTCTTCAAGAGACCAAATGTAATAGTGAATTTTTAGGCGCACTCTTCTCAAAAGTTTTGCCTAACTGCAGTTCTGTAGCAGTAGATGCCTCTGGCTACTCCGGAGGGCTTGCTATAGCTTGGGACACTCAGTCCATAGTCTTATCTGATATGCATGCGGCTCATAACATCATTCAAGCTGTCTTTCATCCCATTGGCACAAGTATATACGGGCATCTCTCAAATGTCTACTTCCCGCAAGATCACACCAACAAGATCGGCCTTTTGAATACTATGGAACTGCTAAATTCTCACAGAACTCATCCTTTATGGATTGCAGCAGGGGATTTCAATATGATAACCAACATGGAAGAACGAACTGGTGGAAGAACCAGACCGGATCCGGAAAGTGTTCACTTCAAAGATTTCATAAACAACAGTTGGCTGATAGACCTCCCATTCTCTAATGGAACGTTCACCTGGAACAATAAAAGATCAGGAGCTCATTTTGTTGCCTCAAAGCTAGATCGATTCCTCATTTCCGACAATGCTATACATCTGGGAGGCGATCTAGAAGCATCCATTCTTCCTCTCACAGGTTCGGACCATTGGCCCATTGCTCTCCTTTGGCACAACTTTGGACCCCAGCTTAAAAATCCATTCAAATTCGAAGCCTTCTGGCTTTCACATCCTTCTTTCAAAGAAATGGTCACATCGGCTTGGCACAACTTCCTCCCACCTCAAGGCTCACGTATGTACCAATTTCAACATAAGCTCAAACATCTCAAGGCGCTCATCAAGAACTGGAACATCACAGTCTTTGGCAACATCTTTCAGGAGATCAAAGCCCTTGAAAGACAGATGGAGGAACTACAGCAAAAAATCATTGAAGAAGGCAGAACAGAGGATACTACTACCCAAGAACAGAGGATCCAGAAGCAACTTGAAGAGAGGCAAAGACAAGAAGAAATCTTGTGGAGACAAAAATCCCGAATCAATTGGTTAAAGGAAGGGGAAAGGAACACTCGATTCTTTCATCGATCCACAATTCAGAGACGCATGCAAAATCGCATTCACCATATCAATAACCAGCATGGAGAGCAAGTAGAGCAACACGAGGAAATTGAACAAGTTCTTCGGGATCACTTCAAAGCTACGCTTCAAGAAGACAGCAATATTGATAGACAGCCCGCCATTGACACAGTCTCCCAACTTATTCCCAAACTCATATCAGATGAACACAACAAAATGCTTCTGCGCCCGGTCTCCTTTCAAGAAGTTGAAACAGCGATGGCACAAACTAAAAATGGGAAGGCGCCAGGGCCTGATGGATTCACTGCAAACTTCTTCCATCACTTCTGGGAGCTCATTAAAACTGAAGTCTGGGAACTGGTAGAAGAGTCAAGGCAAACACACTGGCTCCTCCCCTCTTTAAACGCCACTTTCATAGCTCTGGTGCCTAAAGAAGAGCAACCCAGTACTCCTGACAAGTACCGCCCCATTTCCCTCTGCAATGTGATCTACAAGATCATCTCCAAAGTCATCGCCAACAGATTAAAGCCACTTCTGCCGCTCCTCATATCACCAGAACAAACGGGCTATGTGGAAGGACGCCAAATTATGGATGGAATCATCATGACTCACGAAGTAATACATTCCCTCAAAAGCACAAAAAAATCAGGTATGCTTCTCAAAATCGATCTCTCTAAAGCTTTTGATAAACTCTGCTGGCGCTACATTCAGAGCATTCTTAAAGCTTTTGGTTTTGATCATATGTGGATCCGATGGATAATGAGTCTCATCACCTCCCCTCTTTATTCCATCCTGGTTAATGGCTCCCCCTCCACCCCTTTTCTCTCCTCCCGAGGCATCCGGCAGGGAGACCCCCTCTCCCCTTTCATCTTTGTTCTTATGTCTGAGGGCCTCAGCAGACTCATTAAGCATGCTATCCATGAAGGGCATCTTCGTGGCATCTCCCTTCACGGCTCTCCTCCCACCACTCACCAGCAATTTGTTGATGACACTATGCTCTTTGGTTTCCCTTCAGCTCAGGAAGCGAGGTCCTTCAAGCGCATTCTGCACCTCTTCTCTTTGGCTTCTGGCATGATGGTCAATGTCTCCAAATCTCAACTGTTCTTCTTCAACACCCCTCCTTTAATACAAGCTAGCATTGCCCGCATCCTGGGCTTCACGCTTGCTCGCCTCCCTGCTAAGTACCTTGGCGCCCCTCTCATTGACTCAGCCCTCAAGCACTCAACCTGGAACACTCTCCTTGATAAGCTTGAATCTCGCCTTTCCTCTTGGACTTTCCGAGCTCTAAACCTGGCTAGTAGACTGGTCCTCATCAAAGCTGTTCTGCAATCCATGCCTCTCTACCTTTTTTCTGTGCTCGCAGCTCCTAAATGGGTGCTCAATCACATAAAGAACTTGCAACGCCGCTTCCTTTGGGGCTCCACCACTCACTCTCGAAAATGGGCGCTAGTCAACTGGAACACTGTTTGTACTCCCAAAGAAGCAGGTGGGCTCGGTCTCCGACATCCCCTACACAGCAATGAAGTCATGGGGGCTAGACTATGGTGGAATTGGCTATCGAGCCCTCACACTCCTTGGGCTAAATTATGGGCTGCTAAATATGCTAACAACAGACCTCCGGATGACCTCATTAGACTCAAACCAACGATGACTGGATCTCTCATCTAGAATGATGCCAAGCAACATTATGCTCTTATACAACAACATAGTTTTTGGGAAGTGCGGAATGGGAAAAATGCCCGATTCTGGGTGGACTCTTGGCAACAGAAGCCGAAGCTCACTGATATACTAAATCTGCCCAATGCTGAGAGATATAATGGACCTGAAGATTTGAAAGTAGGCCAATGCTGGCTCAACAACTCCAACACTGACTACCGGCTGTGGAAACACCCGTCTCTTCTCCAACCTACCACTCCAAGCAGCTACTGGGAAGATCTCCAAGAAGAACTTCAGCATTGCAAAATCCGAATTTCGTCCGATCCCGATATCCTCCGCTGGGGATACTCGCCAAAAGGCATTTTTACCACCAAAGAAGCATACAGCTTAATGCACTCGATCCCTCTCCCTAAAGACAAACTCTGGCAATTTGTCTGGGCAAAAGGGACTTGGCCAAAAGTTTCTACTTTTCTTTGGCTCCTCAGTCACAACAAAATTCTTACTTGGGACAATCTTCTCAAACGTGGTTTCTGTGGTCCTTCCCAATGTCCTAACTGTCAGCAGAACAATGAAACCACTCAGCACCTCATGTTGACCTGTCAGTTAGCCAACCAGCTCTGGAACAAAATCTGCTTCCGAAGTCAGCAAAGTAAACCTCAAGGAAACATCACCAGCATCCTTCGATTTTGGCCCAAACGCCCTTACAATAGCTCCATTCTTAACTCTCTTTGGCAAATCATTCCTGGTCTCCTATTTTGGTCACTCTGGAAAGAGAGAAACAAAAGAATCTTCAAGCACCAAACCACTCCTCTAGAAGTCATCTGGCATAATTTCCACAGCAATCTCCAAGAGTCTCTCTCTCTTCAATCTTGGCAAGCTGAGGATCTTCCAAACCTCCCTAACGAGCTCAGTATTTGGCACAATTGGCAATTCAACATATCCACCGTTCCCAAAATCAACAAGCAGAACCCACCCGATTCCTTCTCTTGGATTCCTCCTCCTCCATGGATTTTCAAACTGAATTTTGACGGAGCATCTAAAGGGAATCCCGATCCTGCGGGATTTGGTGGCATCTTCAGAAACTTCCAAGGCGACATCAAGGCTATTTATTATGGATCCATCGGTTGGGATACCAACAATTCTGCTGAACTGGAAGGTCTTTGGCAAGGGCTCAACTTAGCTCGTATCCACAACCTCTTGCCCATCATTGTGGAAGGGGATTCTCAAATTCTGATCAGCATGGTTAATAAGTTGCTCCAAGGCACCGGCATGGCTAAAGTCATTACCAGTTGGCGTCTCGCTTCCAGAATCGACAAGATCAGCAACTGGATACAGGACAATCAGGCAATCTCCTTTACCCACACCAAGCGTGATGGCAACAAGGTTGCGGATTTCCTTGCTAATTTAGGAGTTGATTGTCTGGACACTCTCAAGCACGGCACTATCCAGATCATCAATGACAGAACCTCAATTCAGACCTGCATCAGTTTGGTGCAAAAGGATCAGCCCTCTCCGGATGCGGATGATTAGGTGTGCGCAGAAGCCAACAGGCCCGGTTATGATCCCAACGCATCCCACTTGGGGTGGCCACATGGCCCCCCATGGCAACTTAAATGCGGGGTTTATTGCCCATCTGCGATGTGCATTCATAACTGTTCGCCGCCATCTCATGTGCATTAGTCAGTACACTAGCTCTCAAATGACGCATAATCGGTCGAATTCTCCGGATTGCTTCGTCGATGGCCACCGTCCTCTGTCACCTTTGAGCGCGCTCTGCCCGGAAGGCTCTGCTTCAGGTGGAGAGAGAACAACTACAGGTCGACGGTGCGCGTTAAATTGCTGTTTGGAAACCGTTCCAGGCTTCCATTACACTCATAGTAACTTCTGTCCGATTCATTTCAATTCTCCAGTTCTTCCTGTTTTTGTTGAAAATTCTTCTGTTATTACTGCTGCTCCCTCTAGAGGTTGGGCGGACTCTTCTGAGGTTTTCATCATGCCCAGACTTAGACAGCGTATGGCTTGCAGAAAGGGAGCTTCTCGGGGCAGATCCATGGGCGAGCGCCCCCCCCTCAGCCCCAATGTCGACCGCCCTTTGGAGCCTTCTGCAAGGCGTCTGGCTCAATTTTCTTCTGACCCTCCTGGTCCTCGCCTTGACTTCCATGATGTGGCGCCTCCTCGCTCTGCCCCTCCGCCCCTTGTTCCTCCTCTGCTCCCGTCCCAGCCCCACGTTACCACCTCCTCTCCTTCTCCGAGCAGCAGGTTCCTCCGGCAAGCCACGCAACATACTGAGTTGCGCTTCAACCTTGCGTTTGACCACCCTATCTCTGTTTTCCTAACTGTTACGTTGAGTGAAGAGCTCCCCTTCCCGCCTGCCTCTCACCCTAGCCACCTGCAGTCTCCTTCGGCTCCTGCCTTTGTCCCTCCGCATGGCCCTGAACCTGCTCCTCTCATCCCTTCCTCTGGAGCTCCCACTGTACCCATCCCTTCCTCCTCGGGGCTTTTCAATTTGCAGATGGACGCAGGCCTGACAGAAGAAGATGAGACCAAGACTGATGAAGGGGACCCGAACAACCAGTATGGCTGCAGAATTGTGGAGGAGCACACTGCTTCAGATTAACTGCTCACTCACTTCCGTGACAAGTTTCATGTATGACCTCTGTTTTAACAGTTTTGCTAGCACTAGTGTCTCAATGACTGCTCATAGCAGATATAGTTGCTTGTATTTTTTGTATCTTTGGTATCTTTCTAGCTTTTACATGCACAAAACAGTTTACTCTTCGCCGGTTTCCCAGTTACTGGGCGGTGTTATTACTTATTATCGAACTGGTTTCCCGTTTATGGGCAGTTCCATATCTAGACTGATAGTAGCAATCAAGCCCGGTCTCAGGCTTCTTCAGCTGAGCCGTGGCAGTTTTGTAATTTTATGTTCATAATAGAAATAGCGTAATTTAGCCAAAAATATATATATATATATATATATATATATATATATATATATATGTATAATTTCAATAATACGTGCATGTGTTATATATATATATATATATATATATACCTTGTGATTCAATTTCTTCACTTGAATTTCTTTCAATATTTTCACCATATTCAATCATTGGTTCAATATCTCTTTCACCTTTTCTTTCAAAATTTTGTATCTCATCATCAATGTTTTGAGGAATATTTCTCTCTGTTTACATTGCAAAATATTTTTCTTGAATTATTTCATCAAATAAAAATTAAGCTTCACATTTTACACTAGGAAAATTTCAAATATATCAATAGATCATAATATTTACATTTACATACCTGCTTCAATTTCTAGTTGAGGTTGATTTTCCCCTTCAATATTTGAGAGTGCTTCTATCTTTCTTTTGCGAGATTGTCTCGTCTCTTCTCTACATTCCTCAGGGTCTCTTTTTCGATCATATTTTCTCGCACAATTCCTTCGATTTCCCATGATAAAAGTGTATGAAGTTCAAAAATTTTCCTTCAAAAATTTAGACAATAACTCAATTAGAAAAAGCATCACAAAAGATTTAATTTAAAAAAAAAAAACTCATTTTAAATTTTTTGCAAAAAATACATACTCCAATCCAAAACACTAACTTTAAAAGATCCGAGAAAAAAATGTCTTATAAAAATGAAACGAAGCTCAAAAGATTTACTTCAACTCAAAACGCATACTCAAAAAATTCAAAATTAAACCCAAATCTATACTTTCAAAAAAAATGAAGAACAAAAAACATCCAAAAAAATGTATCACATACCTCCAAGAAATGTCCTTTGAATGTACATCCAAGAAAATTCCTTAAACCCAAAACAATTCTTTGCAAAATCAGACCGCCTCCAAAAAGTGTCTTCCAAAAAAAGTCCTTAAACCCAAATCTCCAAGAAAAGTCTTTAAACCCAAACCAAGACCTTTGTAAAATTATACCAAATGTGTGAAATGTGTGAAAATTATGAATGATTTCAAATTTTTTTTTGGAGGGGCTCCGCAAAATTTTCCGGCCAACGGAAAAGTAGGCAGAAGTTCGGCCGAACTTGTAAAAAAAATTCGGCCGAACTGTTAAGGCGTGAGACTTGACGGCCCGTTTGCGCAAAAACTAGTTCGGCTGAACTTTGTAGAAAAGTTCGGCCGAACCACCAATTACGCAGGTCCGAGCTCTGAATACGTTTCTGCAACTTTGGACTGATTAAACTACATGAAACATTCTGAATTAACTATGGGAACCAAGACAAGCATTTTTAGAATTGAATCTACTTTCAAAAAATATAACTTTTATGGAATTTCATAAATAGTTACTAATTTTAATTAATTTTGTAATAAAACGGGTGCAAACAATTTCTGAGGGTCATTGTGATTTAGTGAAATCAAAATTCTGTATCTCCCAAAATACATTGTAAAAAAAATTGAAAAAATTATGGGGCATTACATTGGTCTGTCGTCTCTAATGGGTAGCTTTTAGATTTTTAGTTTATAACTTATATGTTAAGAAATTTCTTGTGTCACGAAACATACTCAAAATATGCAGTTTTTTCATATTGGACCTGTTCAAAAAATTCTAGTAATTATGATATGCATCCATTGGCTTTGTAAATATGACGAAACGAAAGTAGACTCTGTCTAGATTGTTGTAACATTTTTTTTTTTTCTGAAAAACACAAATTTTCAAAGAATACAACATTGTGTATTAACATGACTTCTTATGAATCCTTTGATTGTTAAAAAACACACACTCAAAAAAACGCTAATTTGACATATCAAATGTGCATAAAAAAATTCCAAAAAATAAGTAATAGAAAGCTAACAAAATTTCTGACAACTTTTATTTTTATCGCAAAATGAAATTCTAAACAGAAAAATTGTTATAGTTTGTAGAAAGTTGAAGAATCGAAAAAAATGAAATTTTTTTCTCAAAAAAGGGCAAAAAGTGTAACCCAACTTCACATTTTCACCCGTATGCATTTGGAAGGATATTATTGAGGCTTGGGCTTGATGGATCCAGAGGACGGTTTCTCTTGGAGTCATGGTTGAATCAGGTGGTATTCCTCTACACTTCTCTGCATTCATCAATAAATAATCTCTATCCCATTCTTGATATTCATGATTTTTATGCTTTGTACATGAATATGATCTTATTATGAATGATTTCATGTTTTATGCTTATATTCTTACATTATATAACGCTAATATCTTGAACATGCCTTGAATTATTACTAGTATATGTGATTTTCTTGAATGAGTTGCAGGTTTTGGAGCACTATGTGAAGCAGAGGGTTTGAACTCTGTGGGATCGCTTTCAAACATGGGACCTATGGTACTACTCCTCCCCATTTTACTAGTTTAAGCATTAGGACTGCAAGGTTGTATGATTATTGTTGTTGTATGCCTCTTTCTCTTTTGGGGTTTCCAACCCAGACCCTAGGGTGTATTATCCTGTAACAATTCGGCAAGATAATAAACAACTCCATGTAGCAACGCATAATACACTGTCCACACAGATCCACCACGAGGAGATAAGAGTAGAAATACTTGATGAAGCATCCACACTTGGATACACTATGCGAGATCTTTATGAGGTGTTGGTAACAGTTCATAATGTATATTTCCACCTAAATTAATTTCTACGATAGAGCAAAGAGTTTGTTATGATCCTTAGGAACATACAAACTCCCATCAGCGTCGTGCATGAGTGGACAATGCGATACAAGGCCGCACCGCTTAAATTTGTAAAAACGATGAAGCCACATGAAGAGTTAGAGAAAGAACAAGTTTGGATGCTAATCTAGAACAACAAGCAACTCGCCTCGTTCATCAGAAGCATGCAGGCTACATATAAATAGATATATGGTAGCTTAGATTTCATGGTGAGAACCCAGTGGATACCATTAATTAGTACTCTCACTGAGTATAAATGCAAACAACAAGTATGACGGGACATTAATCAGTACCTGAAGCAGATGGAGCAGATGACCACCCAAGAGGACATGGAGATCAACAGATAGACTTTGCATACATGCATTGGTGGCATGGTTCGGATCAAAAATATGTTGCACCTGATTGAAGAAGAAGTGAAAATCGGTTCAAGGATATTGTACTTGGATGCATTGGAGGCAAGAGTATGCTTCCACTATCTTGCGATTTGGGGAGACCATCACATAGTACCAATCTTGGTATGATTACATGACCGGGAGACACCAATTCCAAGATGCTCGGCTTGAGTTCACCCCAACACCAAAATCATAGTATTTTGTCTTATTATGCTTTCAAGTTGTCTCTACCCCATTTTTCCTTATGTGGGTATGAGTGGAAATTATAATATTATTTGCAATTATTATATGAGGGAAATTCCATGTGTCCATGATGGAATGTGAAGAGTCATATGTAATATGAGGAGTCATGAGGGGAGTCCGAGAGTCACCAAGGGGGCATGCCAAGTGTCACCCCCCTTTGATTATAAATGCATCCTCATAACTCTTGAAGGGATTTTGGGAGCCAAGCTTTTGGTGAGTATTCGGCTTAGAAAAGGCTTGGGAGTTTTATGTCAGCCTTGGCTTCTCCATAGAGTAGAGGGATTATACTTTTTTGGGAGGAGCAGGTGTTGTTGAATTCACATTACACTATTGGGGTAAGTGGTTCATCATTTTGTATGTATGAATGGAAATTTTACTTATAATGTAATCAGAGCTGACACGTCTTCATGCATATATTGTAAATGTATTTGGACTAATATGGTTATGTTTGTGATGTATGCTATTTAACTTATACAAATGCTTATGAACTATTTCTTTTGCATTTGTATGAATCTTGTTGAATGTGTGCTTATGTTTTAATCCACCACCTTTAGCTTGTGGACTATTCCTCTTGTTAGTTTATGTTATGTCTTTTCAACTCATGTGTTCCTTTCAAGTTGTGTACTATTATAGGCATCCAAGGGGCTCACTTCCTTTACCCCTTGTTATTATAACTACTCATGCGTCATACTGAATTTCCACAGGGTCACACACTTGCTTTAACAAAAGAAATCGTACACCACTCTATGCATTTTTCAATCAAAGGCATATCATTAAACACCCCGCTATTGGGACTCCTACTCCAAATGATGTGAGGTCTAGTTGAGACTTCATATTTGGGAGATCCCCTAAATTGTTGCGGGTCCAACACCGTCAAAAAAGAGAAACCCTAAAATTTTTAGATGTATCGGACC
Source organism: Pinus albicaulis (assembly GCA_034641835.2). Lineage (NCBI taxonomy): Eukaryota > Viridiplantae > Streptophyta > Pinopsida > Pinales > Pinaceae > Pinus > Pinus albicaulis. Next base: position 1,027,875,546 of record CM076583.1, on the reverse strand, counting down.
CAAGAAGAGATGATGAGATGATGGTGTGACAATGGGGCTCCTTGAATTGTATTTATAGGTATTGGAGGAGGGGCAATTTGTCCTCTAGGCTGACTTGGTCGAATGTGACATTGCAGGCTTCACTTCAAAAATACACTTTCCCTTATCCGAATCTAGTGCTTCAAAGGTCAATTTTGGTCCTCTCCAAAAGAAGAATGTAGTCCAATGATTGGAATTTGTCACTGAGCTACCAAATTAACACAGACTACTTGTTTTCCTTACTCATAGAAATTTTCTTTGGAGTTTACAAGATAAATGTTAAATGTTGATCACATATCATTTGTATCAAGCACAAATTTCTTTTCCTTTACTAGTAGACACCCCTTCCTTTATTTTTGAGAGAAGAATATGATATTGTTAAGGAATATGTTAAAATATTTTAATTTTGAAGAGTATATTGTTTGGAAATGTTGTCCTCTAAATGTAATATCTGAAATGAGGATTGCACTAAGTGCTTCATCATATAATCATTTTACATATCAATGATAATAATAATAATAATAATATATTAGATAGCAAAGATTCATTGTAAAAATTTGAAAGAGCATTATAGGTGTAAAAAATAGTCATTCCAAGATAATATTTATCAATGGGTGAGATGGGTATTAGAGTGGGAACTCTTCAAAAATATGACCAATGTAAAAAAGCATCAAATGACCCTATGTAAAAAGATACACCATATCGATTAGAGAAAATGAGCAAGATTGAATATGAATCTCAGAAGTTAAATGATGAAGTGACACCAAGTCCCTACAATTGGTACACGACTACCAATATTTAGTCCCCACCCATAGAGAAATCTATGATTTATGTGATAGCATAACAAAAAAATTAAAAATAACACATACAATAAGGAAATTGAGGAAATTCATAGGATACAAGATAAGACAAGACAAATAAAATTCATTCTAATGCAAAAACATATCAATTTCTCTTATGGGTGAGAGTATAACTCTATTTAGAAATGTTCCTCAGCATACACTTTATCCATTTCACTCAAAACTCAAAAAAAAATTCTCTCTCCTTTGTTCCAGTTGTTCCAATTTCACCAACTCCTTTTGTTCTGCTTTGAGGAGCTCTTCTTCATTCCACAACTCTACTCTATTTTTTTCTTCATCTCATTCACATATTGCTCTTCCCCATTTATAGATATGAACTCTCTTCATTTATAGCTACTTAAATGATGGTTGGAAGGTTGGATTGTCATAAAGGTTCATTTTCATTAGTTTTTTCCCTGTTATCTTCATCATTACTTTGTATGTTGAATAGTATTTGTGGTTGAATCCTTGGTTAATCATCACTTCTTTTGTTGGTTCCCTAGATAAGCATTTCTTCCTTTTCAGTTGATCATTTCTTCTACACACATTTAGTTCAATGATTCATCACGTGCCCCTTGAGACATGTGGATCTATTAAAAGTCATTCCCTATAGAAGTTTAGTAAAAATACATCACAGAAAAACCACAATTCACAACAACATAACCACAAAGTGACGTTGTGGAAAAGGTGTTGCAACAATGCAATGACAATACTATGTTGTGTAAGGGGTGTTGTAATAGAGGTGTTACAACAACATTGTTGAAGAAGTGGTGTTATAACTGTAGGGACCAACCTTATAATTTACTAGATGGGCGCTAGGCTCTAACCTTTTCCTTTTCTTTTTTCTTTTTTTTTTTTTTACACAGTAACTAGGAGATGAAACCATAATCATACAAGTTTGAAACCCAGAAAATTAAAACACTTATATCAATGTCCATAAATTTAACTTCACAACACATACATATATTTAACTTGTCGATTATAAGCACAATGAAATCATCATAATTAAAAACAATATAACTAACACATGTACCGTTCACCCTTAAACGAGATCCAAACTTGACTTGCCGCTACTTGAGCTCCTTTGTTGCCGTCTACCTCCAAGCCTGAATGTGGTCGTGCTTAATCCAAATGTAATGACCCATCGTTTGACCTCCCAGCCTATTTCTTGGGTACTCTCCTTCCCCGCGGACCCCCGAGCTACAATGGAGTTATACAACGAAGGAATGTGCTAGTTGATAGAGGTGAGCCCCTCTTGGCTCAAGAGTCCCCTCTCTATAATACTCTATCCCACCAAACTCAACTATAGCTCGTAACCACTCAAAATGACATAATCTTCTTCATCCAAAAATAGGGCAAACAAAAGGTCATTTTCCCTTCCATTTCCCTTTCTTTTATAGAAGGCTTCATAGGTGACACTTGGAATTTCATGCATAAATAAGTAATTTTTATTAACCCAAAATTTGATTATTCACCCACCCATGTGTCACCCTCTCATCAAGACTCTCCAAAAATAATTTACTTAATTATTCATTTAAAATAGTATTTCCCTCAACCCAACAAGACTTCCTATATTTTCTCCTAGTTGTCTCTTGATTCCCTCTTTTCTACTCCTTAATTTGTGTTTATTACTGAAGTTAATTGATAAGTCTCAGATTTGGTCCCCTAACTACCTCAATTTTCTTTTTAGATGAATATTCTTCTGTTGGCTCTTGCCACATGGAAGTTCTCTAAATTTCTCAAATTTTAATTTATTAGTCTTATTTTAATTCACCACCCTCTTCTCTTAATGAAATTTTTAATAATTCTTTATACTTAACTCTATGTCTCTCTTTCCCCCTTTTTGCCTAATTAAGTTACTTATGTACATTATCCACGTAATATTTTGTTTTAATCATGGAAAAGGTAGAGTTATCATGGTAAAATATTTTATCTCTTCCTATTCCTCCCTTACCCTAAGTTTTATTCTTAATTTAAATCCTTTGGTTCTAACATCCTATATCACTTGATATGAATTAGTTGGATTTTCATATATTGATTATATTTATTAGTTTCTTTAATGATGTCGAGGGTGTCAAGTTTGGTCATGCCCTTCAAGAACTTCCATTCGAAGTTCCAAGGGTGTCATGCCTAAGAATTTATTTTTGATGCCAAGGGTGCCAAGTTGGTCGTGCCCTTCAAGAATTTCTCTTGAAATCCCAAGGGTGCCACACCACTTGCCCTGCAAGTATCCAGTCGTTACGAGGGGAAATTATATGTGCAACGACAGAGACCCCTATCATCTCGTATGTTTCCTGCTATAGTGAGACTGATGGTGCTAGGGATCAAGGAATCTGCCTTGATGCGTGCCCCCCAGAAAATCCTCGTGAGCGAGCCAAATTTGGGACTTGCCCCCATGACATCGTGATCTTCAAGGCGAAGGTATTTCAACCTTTCCAGCCTAAGTCACGGCGAGAGTGCTAGCGGGTGAGATCAGGAACACTGTTCCACCCCTCCCATGTTGTTCCATCCAATTGTACAACCCCATCACCCATGTGTGATTCATTCGGCCAAGCAACTAACATGTTCCTGCAACCACTAACATATCATCAGAGTATATGTAATATATATAACAAGTTTCAAACTGAACTTAGAATTTCAAAGACAAAATATTAATTTCTATCAAACCAGATGTTATGCACTTATCATATGCGAGTGCCTCTGGTGGTTTCCTGCCATACTCAATAATCATCAGTAACAAAGTTCTCAGTGTTATTCATTATCATAATAGAAACATCATCATGACCTAGTCATTCACATCATTGTTTATTTTGAATAAGAACTATTGTAAGTAGCTACATATGGGACACATTCATCATGTTTATCATAATCATAACATCAATGGTAAATTAACATATCCATCAAAGGCATTATCATCTTAACATCAATAGAAAACATATCTATTCATAAAATTTATCATCATCATGATATCAATAGAGAACCTGCATATATATTAATGCTACAATCATATCAATAAAGAACATGCATATCCATAAATTCTATCATCATCATAGTATCAATAAAGACATACATAACCATCACATCCACTAATAATAGAATCATGTGTCCGGATCCTCAACCTAAGGTCCTCAAAGAATACAGTGCGGGTCTTAGGGCTAAATAATGTTAAAATTCATATCACTGTCATTCAACTAGAGTAGGGCACTACATACACCCCCTCTTAAAAGTGGACTTCGTCTCGAAGTCCTTGGAATAGATAATGAAAACGATGATGAATCTCTTCGGAATCCTCCCAAGTTGCTGAACTAGGACTGTAATTGTCCCACTGGACCTTAAGATGGTCCAATAATCGTTTTCTAAGCTACAAAGTTCGTTGGTCCAATATGCGAACTGGTTCGACCATCACCTTGCCCTCGTCCGAAACCTGCAAGTGACCTAAGTCAATAACATGTGATGGATCTAAAATATAATGACGCAAAACAGAAACATGAAACACATTATGAATACGTGCTAGGGATGGAGGTAATGCAATTCTATATGCTATCGGCCCTTTTCTTTCTAAAACCTCAAAAGGTCCCACAAACCGTGGAGACAATTGTGCTCCCTTTCCAAATCTTATAGAGCTCTTTTGGGGCCTTACTCTCAGGAACACCCTATCTCCCACTTCATAACTTCGGTCTATTCGATGAGATTCAGCATAACTCTTTTGTCGATCTTGTGCTTCTTTTAGCCTCCCTTTAATCATAGGCATTTGTTCTTCCATCTCTTGCACCACTTCTGGTCCTATTAATAATCAGTCCTCTAGTCGGTCCCAACTAAGAGGTGTTCTGCACGGTCTTCCATACAAGAACTCAAATGGTGCCATCTTGATGGAACTTTGATAACTGTTGTTGTAATAAAATTCCACCAAAGGTAAAAATTCCTCCCATTTCATTTGTTGGTCCATCACATACATTCATAGCATGTCTTTGAGGATTTGATTAGTCCTCTCTATCTGACCATCTATCTCAGGGTGGTATGCAGTGCTGAAGTTCAATTGGGTTCCCAAGGCTTCTTGGAAACTGGTCCAAAACCTTCCTATAAACACTGCTCCCCTATCCGATATGATCTTCCTAGGAACTCCATGTAATCTTACAATCTCATCAATAAAAAATCTTGCTATCTCTGGTGCCTTATATGTAGTCTTAACTGGTATAAAATGGGCACTCTTGGTCAATGTTTCCACCACTACAAATATGGAATCATGTCGTCTTGAGGTCATTGGTAGTCCCACAATGAAGTCCATTGATATAACTTCCCATTTAGATTCTGGTATCTCATGGGGTTGCAATAACCCTGCTGGATGTCTGTGTTCATCTTTTACTTGCTGACATTCTAAGCATCTTGCTACAAAGTTTACAATGTCCTTCTTCATTCCTTTCCAAAAGAAAAGTGGTTTCAGGTCTGCACTCATCTTCTTAACACCAGGGTGTGCCATGTATACTGCACGATGTGCTTCATTCAAGAACAACTGGCGTATATCTTCATTTGGTAGCACATATATCCTTCCTCGGAATCGTAGAAGTCCATCACCATCAAGGGAGTATTCTTCATATTTTTGGATTCTCATTTCGTCCTTCCTCAAACTCTTGCTAACCTCCTTGTACCAGGTGTCCTTAAATTGAAATTCAAGCAACTTCTCCCTCAAATTTGTCTTTAAGGGAATTACTGAAAATATTTGAGGCCACATACTTAAAGCATCAGCCACCCTATTTACTGATCCTTTAATGCAAGTAATATCAAAATCATATTCACTAATTAACTCAGACCATCTTCTTTGCCTTGCATTTAAGTGGTCCTGAGTGAATATGTGTTTTAGCCCACAATGGTCAGTTCTAAGTTCAAACCTCCTTCCTAGAAGGTAGTGTCTCCAAATATTTAGTGCATAAACAATTGCTGCCAGTTCTAGATCATGGGTTGCATAGTTCTCTTCGTGGGTTCTAAGTTTTCTTGATGCATATGCTATTACTCTTCCTTTCTGCATCAATACACAACCCAACCCTTGCTTGGAGGCATCAGTGCAAACCAAAAATTCTTGTTCCATATCTGGCACAAGGTATGGATAACCCACAACCTTAATCAAGAAGGTCCAGTATTTTACAAACGATATTAGAGAAAAGGTTCAACACTTGCACTGAATGGGGTTAGAAAATAAGGAATAAATTGAGCCCCATTAATGTTAAAGGTTGTTGTATTAAGAAAATAAAAATAAAAATTAATTTTGTTGGATTAAATTTTATTTGATCTATCTGAAACATAATTAAGTTGATATGCAACAAAAAAATAACATTAATTTCAAGCCAGAACTAGGTTAATGCAGGTGTAACCAAGGAAAATACATATGTTAAAATTTTATTATTTTCTAAAATTAACAAGTTGTGTGTTGTTTCAGCGCATAGGGAGACACATTAGTAGAAGTAAAAATAAGGGAATGTCCAATAAGGGGATTTTATTCCCTTTAGAAGAAACCTCACATGCCAAATGTGATAGATTTGAAGAAAGGACGAATGTGGAAAAACCTCTAGATATGGTAGAAACAATGAGAATCCTATAGGTAGGGCTCAAGAGTTGCAAGGAAAACAATGAAAGGATGATCCAAGAATAGGAAAGAAAATAAAAATTGAATCCAATGATATTATGAAGTTTTCCTAAAATGTAGAAACACTTTTAGTGTGGATCAAATGCTAGCAACACAGAGAGATGTCCCTCTTGAAATGTGTAAATCCCATTAGAGTTTCAAACGAATGGGTAAGTTCCTAGAAATACAGGGGTAACAACTTCTAGAGAAGGGACTAGAAACAAAAATTCAGGCACATCTAGTGTTATATCATCCATAAATTCTTCCAGTGAATAGAAAACTAGCTCAAATGTACTATCAAGTATTAATCCTAATTCAACCTCACATGATAAGGTGAAGAGAAATAACTCAAAGGATGTGTTGCATAAATAATTCAATAAGGAAGGGAAACCTACTTTTGAAGGAAAAATCAAGATAGAAGAAGTCGAGGGATAACTATTGGGACTAAAGAAGTACTTTGTATAAAGCATTATTCAAGGAACATGAAATCCCAAGTGGATATATTCAACATGAGTGGGAAACCTTCCATATGGTAAGAAGACCTCAAAAACAAAAAAAAAATTAATCAAATGAATAGCACTTGGAAATAATTTTAGGAATACTTCAGAATGAAGTACATCTCCAAAAGATACTATGATTCCATGAATTGAAGTTGAGACAACTAACTATGGAAGATTAGGGCAACATATTTTTGGAACTATTGTGCTATGTTCCATATATCAAGGATAAGAAAATAAAAATTCAATGTTTTCTCGATATGCTACCCCTATCCTATCAATATATGATAGATTTTTATGTTCTCAAAACCCTTAATGATAGGAGAAGAAAGGCCCAGTATTAACATAAAAAATAAAGAAATTGAACAAAGCCTTAGAATCTCTAGAAGAAGCAAGACACAATTTTATTGAAAGAGAAGAAATGCATATCATAGCAACACAAGGTATTAGGAAAGGGTACCAAGTTGAGATACCCAATCAAAAGAAAATTTCAACAGAATTTCCCTATGCAAAGTGGGAATTAACTACAGACACCATGGAAGAAATTATGATGCATTAGAAAAAAGGACCTTTTAAGTGTTGGGGCTATGGAGAAGATAATTGACTCTAATATTGTCCCCACAGTCAAAATGACAAGAAGAAAATTCATCAAGTACAAGAAGTCACTATTGTCGATATTGTAGCATGAATGATGCCTCGAATTTTATCAATTGTGGAGAACTGACAAGTACACCACCATCCATCAGTGACCAAAGTAAAAATTCAAATATCTCAATGATTTGTTTCTATTTTTATTAACCATGGAGATAACCTTATATATGTTTCACCCCAAGTTGTCAATGTTTATGCCCTTCAGAAAAATCAACATAAGAAGTTGTGGCTAATCCAGCTAGCTATAGGTATAAAAAGGAAGTTAAGAGAATTAGTGGAAACATTCCAATTAAAAAAAAATGGATTGCACTTAAAGGTGGCAATGAATATTTTCCTCTTAGGCTTGTACGATTTGTTCATTAGAATAGACTAGTTAGCAATGCACTGATTCAAATTAGTCTACTACAACAAGACTTTAAATTGTGTGGATGACAATGGACAACCTAAGATCCTTAGAGGCATATGAAAACCCATTATTGTAAGGCATGTATAAAAAATTTGGTTGAATAAATTTCATATAAAAGGGTGATACTAGTATGATATTAATGTATTACTCATCAAACAATGAAACAATGAAACTTAAAGATTTTCACATATTACAAGAATTCCTAGACATATTTTTGGAAGACATACTTGGATTTCCACCTCAGAAAGATGTTGACTTTTAAATAGAACTCACATTGATATTATTTCCTATATCCAACATTACTAATAGAATTATCATGCCAAAGTTGGTGGACTAATGACAAGGGTTACATCATACCCAATGTGTCTCCATAGGGAGCACCAGTATTATTTGTTACGAAGAAAGATTGTACCCTCCAACTATGAAAATTAAGAATAAGTATCAATTTCTCAAAATTTATGGCATTTTCAACTAGCTAGGAGGAGCCACAATATTCTGGAAAATATACTTGAGGTATAACTATCACAAAATGTATCAATGATAAGGATATTTATAAAATTGTGTTCTAGATTTAGTATGGGATATATGAGTATGTGGTGGTGCCATTTGGAATAAAAAAAACTACATTAATGTAGATAATATATTCCTAAAGTGAGATCATTCATGTGATTATCAACATACTATTATAGATTCATCCATGGGTTGTCCAAGATCAATCATCCAATCACCTCATTGCAGAAGAAAGGAGTGAAGTTTTTTTGGTCAAAGGTATGTGAAGAAATATTTCAACAACTAAATCATATTCTTACAAATGCACCAATATTGAATATTGTACATCCAAACAAAGAGTTCATATGTGCAATTATGTGTGCAAAGAAGGGGTAGGAGGATTCCTTATGCAAGATGGACATTTAATCCACTATGAGTCTAGGAAAGTAAATGAACAAGAGAAACATTATGTCATGAATGAATTGCAACTCACAACTATTACCCATGCCCCTAATATATGGCAACATTACCTACTTGGAAGCATCTTTTACTAATAAGTGATCACAATGAGATGAAGTATTTTTTTTACTATCCCTATCTAAATTCTAGGAAATTCATATAGTTAACACTTATTAGTGAATATGACTTTGAGATATAACACATGAAGGAAAAATAAAATCTTATGGTAGATGAATTATGATAAACATACATATGATTCACGTGGTAGAGATAAGCACCTATGGGATTAATTTGAGGGCCAAGATAAAAGATGATTTTAATAATGATGCACACTATAAGCATGTCAAAGAATTATCGTACTAAAGGACTAAAGGACTGAGATGTGTAGGGTATCAGATGAATGAGGATGGATTATCGATGTACGTAGACATGTTGTACATAATATATGTCATTGACATAAAAAATATCATCCTATATGAACTGAATAAAGAGCATTATTCTAGATACCCTAGTTATCAGAAGATGATTAAAACCACCAAGAAATTATATTATTGGGCCTATGATGAAGAAGGAAGTTTTCGCATACATTTCCCAATGTTTGAAATGATAACAAGTCAAGGCTGACTATATACATCCAATAGGTTTGTCACGGACCCTTTAGTTTTTAGAATGGGAGTGGGAAACCATAATTATGTATTTCATTATAGGACTACCAAAAAACATGAGACAACATGAAGCAATATTCATAGTGGCGAAAAAGCTTAGAAAATCTGCTCATTTAATTCTAGTAAAATCCACGCACAAGGCAATAGATATTGTTGGAATTTTCTTAAATAAATTTTTATATTACATGGTATGACAAAGGTAATAGTATCCAATCAAGATGCCAAATTCACCTCAATATTTTGGAGAACCTTGTTTGAAGGAATTGAAATGTAATTAGCATATACTACTTCCTACCATTCTCAAAATAATTGGGAAACAAAGACAAAAAATAAGGTCCTATAAGATATTCTTCAAATGTATATGATGGCTAAACCTACTAAATTAGAAGAGAATCTACCATTAGTAGAGTTTGCATACAGTAATAGCTACCAATAATCCTTGAAAATGAGCTTATTTAAGGTCGTATATGGTCAAAAGTGAAATACTGCAATTACATGGGACCATCCAGTGGATTGAATTATAATTGGACTTGACCAACTAAAGGAAATGTAGTCATAAGCCTTAAAAATAAAGCATAAGTTGCAAGGAATCCAAGATTTGCAGAAGATTTATGCAGATAAAAATAGAACCCACTGAGAGTTTAAGGTGAGCGATCATATTTATATTTGGTTCCATCCTAAAATGTCCTTGAGAATGGGAACCTATGCCAAATTAGCACCTCGCTAATTTCAATCATTTGAGATTGTGGAGAGACTTGTACCAATGGTATATAGGATTGCCTTACCACCCAATGATAAAAATATGATGTATTTCACATATCATTTCTTAATAAATATGTTTATGATTATAATCACATTATTAATTAGGTTATTATAGAACCCAAAGGATACTTAAATATAAAGCTTCAATGCATACTTAACAAGAGAGAGACCTTTCTCTAGAACCAAGCCATCATGTGAGTCAAGGTGTAATGAAAACACTTCAAAGCATATGAGGTAACATGGGAACCGGAGGTTTCCATGAAAATGGCGTATCAATTTTCTTTTATACTATAAATTTAGTTTTATACGTAGTAGAACATCGAGGAAACTGTTCCTTTAAGTGGGAGGGGATATGGTGACACCTGTAACACACCTAACCCCCTAATGTCATATTAGGGTTGTGAGGCATAACTAGATCTAACCCTTAAGGTACATTATGAATATGTTGTTATCCAAAAATCATTTTTATTCCATCATTTCAAAACACAATTTCAATACCACCTTCTGCTCATTAATAACTTTCCAACAATATAATTTTTTTCTCATTCTAGGCTATGGGCACAAAGTTATGCTCATTTGAATATTTTCCCCTAAGGGCAATATCATCATTTGTACAAGTCCATGTGGCTAACACTTCAAAACTCTTAACCATGTGTAAAATCGCATCCATGTGTTAGCCTTGCACTGGTCCATGTCTTGGGCCCACATGTCATATCGGGCCCTCACCAAATCGATGATTTCCATAAGCCCATAGTGGTCCATTCCTTTGGGTTTTGATATCCTGGTATACTTGACGCCCTGGTATGCCTAATATGGTCAATATGGGTGTGATTATTATGATACATTTGTATTTTCAATCGTTGATACAACTAATATGGTCGATATGACCTATATGGCACAAGTCCTATAGTACTCTATCTTGCCAATATACAGGAATCCCTACTTTCCGACATGTCAATATAGTTGTGGGTCCGACCTCTAATAAGCCTATATGTTAATATAGCGCTTGGAATGTCAATAATTTGGAAATTTTCTTTATAATTGAAAAAATATGCAAAACATTGATGGGCCAATAGGTGGATGGCTAGCTCATCTTTCCACCCCATTACTCTACCACCCAATCAAATTTTTCCACATGGAAAGGGACAACATTTCTTCCATGGAGCCCTAATAACGTGTATATCATGATGATGAGCCTCCAAACTTGATATAATTTAAGGTCCATCTAACCATCCTTCAACACAATAAAACTCTATTTTCCTTAAATGACATATTTTGAGCTATAATGTGTTCATTATGAAGGTTTAGGGATAATTGCATATTTTTTCCTAATACTATTTATTTTTGCAGAATATTGTGAGAATATTGGGCATATTATGAAGATTCGGAGGATGAGATAATTTAGGGAATTTATCCCTACTACAGGAGGACTAATATTGGATGACAAATGAATATGAAATTATGAAATTATTGCACAAATTATGGAGCTCTAGTGATTGAGAAAATCTAGTAATGTGTTTGTTGTCATCTAATGTAGATTGCTAGTGTTGGGAACCATATCCATTATTTGAGGGATTTTGGAGGGTATACCTTCCTCCTTTCAAGGATAATTATTCCTCATCCCTTTATATAAGTAGCAATTAGATATGGCCTCCAGGGGCATGTATTTCTTAGTCTTCTTGTGGAGGAAACTTGTTATTTAGTAGCTCCACTTTCATTTCTAGTAGGGATGTACTTGGATTGATCCAAATAATCAAGTTTGGTGCTTAGATTCTAAAGCTTGGTTTCCTTCATAGGACTCTGATTTTACTTGGTATTGGCCATCATAGGAGCCTCATATCCATATTGTACAACTTATTTATTTCCTTTGAATGTATTTTTCACTTGCATCTCTTATTTCTGCATTTACTATTCATGTTTCTTTTGTTGTAGGTCATATTGGTTAAATGATTGAAGTGGATTTTTTTACAAGTTATTTATAGATTCACAAGAATTATGAATCCTTAGAACATATTTTAAAATTCATATTCATCATTTAGCTACTTGGATTGGTTTACTAGTTCACAAATCTAGAATTTATGAAAGTCCCTTTTAGCAAAATAGTAGTAATTTTCTTCTATTTTTTAGAACATTTTAATGAGATTAATTTGAGTTTATTCCACTTATATTGGGTCATAAAAACATTCAAGTTAATAAAAAAATTACCCCATAGCATTTTCACTTGATTAATTTAGGCATTTGGTAGGTTAACTAGCTCACTAGTTTTTGAATTTCTGGTTTTTAGAGTAAGTAAGTTTCTGTTGTTTTTTAGCACGTCTTAACAGGGGTATTTTCGAGTGATTGCACTTGTAATGGAGTAATAAGACATCCTAATTAGTGAAAAAAAAAATTACCATCTCATTTTCATTTGATTTACTTGGGAATCCAACAAGTTATCTTGTTCCTATAGAAAAATAGGGCCTCCTATAACACCTCCTGTAGCACATCCTGTAGCACTCCTGTAGCATGTGTAAACTTAACAAAATCTACTCCAAAACCTTATGTTTTGTCCCTTAGGCTTTAATAATGACCCTTAGGCTCCAAAACCATTATTTAATAAGACCAAAAACCTCTTAATCCTTGCCTCTTCTCCATTGCAATTCACCTATGTAGTTATGATTAGTGGACATATTCATGACTTGAAGAACATAATGATGATTTTCATTATTACTTTATGAAGCACCTTATGAAATCTGTTGACAAAATATATATTGAATTCAGTGATTAAATAATGATTTCATTTTGTTTCATACATCTTAATCTATGGTTTCCATTTCCAACATTGTTATTTCTATTGCATAGACTATGCTTCCTTTTTATGTACCATTTACACTCTGCAAATAGGTTAATGTTTACATTTATGCAAATAGGATTAACATTTACATTCATGCAAAGTAGAAAAACATTTCCTTTCTGAAAAAGTAACTAGGATTTTGTCTCTTCCAAAGTAATTAGGTTTCATTTCTGCAAATAGAGTAACATTTCCATTTCTCCAATTAGTTTAGGATTGGATTTCATGGCATTCACTTCATTGCATCAGGTAAATGAAATAAGGACACATTTCATGCTGCACATATAGTGTCAACGCCTCCTAATTTTGTATGAAACCCAGGTTGATAATTTTAGTGGGTATCCTTGGGAGTTGTAGCATTCTTTTTGTAATATTTGGGTTCATCACTTTTTGGCGTCGTTGTCGAGGATGTGTCAAAGTATGCATTGTTTGCTTCCCTAGTTGATTCATTTATTTTACTTTCTGCAAAAACACACATAAAGTTGCATTAGGCATATTTAATTTCAAGAATATAAAATTGCATTGTATTATCATTCTCATTCATTTTTTTTATTATATAAAGACAAACAATTCTTCTCCAACACCAACCGCCCCCCCATTTGATCACGTGGTGTAGTAAGAACCACATCACCATCCCCTTTTGCAGATAGAATAATAAGAGGTGGAAGATAAGCTAGAATAAATGGATGGAGATTATGAAAATGAGGAATCTCCTCCTGGATTTCCCATTCAAGATACTGATAGCAGTGTTCATCTGAAGAACATACATCCATCCTTCCTTCCCAACTTCCATGGTATGAGGTCAGAGGATCTAGAAACCTTTCTCTTTTTTTAAAAATATTTTGTAAATATTATGGTTACTTGCTAAACATTCAAAAAATTATATTGTTTTCGACAACATTGAAGGAGAGAGCTATTAAATGGTTCATGAGTTTAGGGATAATTCAATAAGATCATGGAATGATATGCAAAAGATATTTCTAGAAAAATATAAATATCGTGATCTTAAAGAAGAAATATTTAGAATGACTCAAAAAGAAGTTGAGAGCCTTGAGGATCTAATAGATAGATTTATGTATAATTTTAAGAGGACAAAATTGCATCATTTAGGATATGACACACTAAAAACCCTCTTACTTAGAATAATTGGGGATGAGTGGATTGATCTCATTGATCTCATGAGTAGAGGTGATGTATATCAATTATAATTTAAAGAAATGTGTGAAAAATGCAAGCGCATATTAAGGGGAAGGGCAAGAGTAAGTAAATCAACATCAAGATCGGTAGTTCAAGCTTAACTTGGAAATTTTCTTGATAACTTTAAAATAGAAATTCTTAGCAATCTAAGAAAACAAGTAGAAATGTTAAGAATGCAAAAATGAGAAAAAAGAAGATGTTGATATTGGTGTTGTCCATGCAGAATCACATGGTATTAAATATTTCCCATCATTACCAAGGTTGAAGGAAGTTTACCAAGAGGACAATGGAGCAAGTCAATCACCAAAGCAGCTATGTTATGTATCTCTAAGAAGACCATGGAAGCCTAGTCAACCTGATATGATGCAAAAACCTAATTCACAATTTCAGTCTTATACACATCCATCTCAAAGCAATTGAAACACACTCCTTCCTTGGCAACCTTGGTCATCTCAACCCCAAAACCAATATTGGAAACAAGGTTGGAAATGACCTTATGGGAGAAACCCACAATATACTCAATATTTTCCTCACTATCCTCCATACTCAACTCCGTGATATCCCTACCATCCACCTCCACCACAACCACAACCTCAACCACATCCATCTCAAAGATCCACCCCCACTCAACTACTTATATGTAATATTCCAAAATGGAAAAGATGGGAATATAGAACATATGCAACATTCCAAATAAATCAAAACACAAACATAGTACTAAAATCTAGAAAATGCTGGAAATATGCTGTAACTGGAAATTACATTAAGACATCATAATCTATGAGCAGAAAACAACGAAGCCATATCATTATATATAACAACAAATGAAATTACATTATGCTCCAAAAGGAATGCACTCAAGTCACAAGATGGTTGAAATACACTAAAGGAACCAAGAACTAGAAATATTGTGTTGCTACTGCTACTATTGCTGGAAACTACTGTTACTAAGGAGAAGAACCATGTGTGGAAGGTTGTTAGAGTGCTTAGAATGATCCGCATTTTTAACCACGGATTCTACTCAAAAAACCCAGAAACACCCAGAAATGGTTTGGATAGATTTTAAGTTTGGATTTTCGGCCTCTTTTGAGTTGCCCACTACATTTCTGATGCCTGACTTATGCACTCCCTGGGAATGACTGCTGATATGGGGATGAAAGAATGATCTATTGGCTACAACAACACCCAATCAACTCAATAGGTGAAGGGCTAGTCCCCTCACTGGAAAATAAGCTCAAAAATTGGATATTTCTCTCCTCCACTGCTACACCCCTGCAATACAACCCAAATCTAAACAAAACTGTGTTGTACATGAGACTGAACCTTGGCCAAATGCATAATTTTGGATGTATAGTGAAAAATCCTCCAATAGCTCCTCAATGGAAGAGGTGGGATTGCCGATCAGGAACACCCTGTGCTAAACAACACATGCAATCTTAGCTAAACAACTAAAGAAAGCTATATGTCTAAACAAACCATATATAAAAATATAAAATATACCAAGATGAATAATATGGCTACCATCCTCTTCCTTTTATAATATATGAGCTTCCAAACCCTAAGCCCCATCCATTAATGACACTACTTCCATGCAATGTGTCTCCATCTAAAACTGCATTGTCTCTCCATTAATGTCCACTCCTCCATGACAACGTTGTTGATTTGGTCAAAGTTGATCCAGTCCACATGTTTTAGCCCCTATTCACACCTTAGGGTGCTTTATTGAGCTGGAAAGATGATCCACTTTCACATGAGAAGTGGTTTTATTCACAATAAAGAGATTTATGGGTCTCCCTACCCACTTATTCACCTATCTAAGTGACAAAACAAAACTTTAATATTCCAATTAGTTGTTGGCTAATTTAGGAATATTACAGTCCTCCCCTCCCAAATGTTGCTTGTCCTCAAGCAACTGTAAGTATTGAACTGAAGACCCTCTCCTCTTCCTCCTATAGCATCTTCATGTGATAAGCTCCTCTAATGAAAAAGATGTTGTCTCACCAATAAGTCTCCAAGTTGCTCCTCCCAAGTGTATAAGTATGCCTTTGGTGAAAAATCCAAATGGATATCATCAAGAAGATCATATCATGGTAATAGATGTCCCCATCCACTACTCCATCACTCTCATCTTCTACTTGTTCATCAAGTGCATCATATGTGAAGTGATCCTGGGAACACTCCATCAACAAACCCAAGCTCCCAAGTGACAACGCTATTGGCCTTTATGACAAGGCTCCTGTCATCTCATAGCTCCATCCTTTGACATACCACATGTCAAAGTCATTAATCATAATGCTGCTATATATGGGAGATTCCTTCCAAAGTGGAAGTACCTCCCGATCCTCCAAGACTAAGGAGTAGCCCCTTTGCACCATGATAGTGCCATCACCCACTCCTGCAACATTATGCAAAGTATGGAAGGAAATCAATCCATACTCCCCCAAGAACATCCAAAGCAACAACAACTCTTGTTGCCTCCACACACCATCACCATATAAAATATGGAGCAACAACATGATGGTTGACATGAAAGATATCACATCACCCCAATACACGCAAACTCCTTGTTGCCATATGATGTAAGTTTCATGCCAAGGTTAATCCACCAACCAACTCTTTGATATAGAATCTATCATATGATGACCAAATTATTTCAAGAGTAACCAACACAACCTTGCTTCCTGTTGCCCTGTGTCATAGATCTGCAAGTGGCTCACCAACCCCTTGCTCATCATCCACACCCATTCATCCAAATGTGGGTGTCTCCTACCATGCTCCATTGTGGTACTCCTCCAATGGAGAATACCATCCTCCCAAATCAGATTTCTATCTTTGCATTTCATGGGATGTTGAAATGCAATCTCTTGGAGATCTCCAAATGAATACCACTCTTCAATGATCAAGTTGAATCCATAAGGATCCAAACAAGATGTACGCATAAACTTCTCATCAAGATGTGAAATGCTCATAAAGAAGTACCCATCCTAATAATGGAAGATGCCATCCCTCATACCCTCCATCAATCATCTGCTTGTCCTCTGTTGTGCATGTAGAAAGCTAATTGGAATGCTCCAATAATGGTTGGGTCCCTAACTCATCACTACTGCTCAATGACAGCGATGTTGATATCCATAATGGTGCAACTATTGTCTCAAGATCATGCTCAATGCTGAACACATAGTTCTGCATTGCTTTGCTCAGGACAATGTTCATCCCATACTCCAAAATTCTACACTACAACCCCAAGAGTTGTGTGCAGCTCAAGAATGATATACTAGGATGGTTGTATACCTCCTCCTTGAATACATCAAGGGTCCTCAACGCAGTGATAGCCTGCTGCTATAAATCAGAAATGCACTTTGACCCTAGGTCATGCAAAGGTATATTCCCACAAATGCTCCATATGATGTGCTGAAATATCAAAAAGTGAAACATGTGCATACCTTGGTAAAGCTTGGGAACATCTTATACTGCTAAAAGGGTTCCTTCCTCTGGTGTGATGACTTCCCCAACTACTGATGATGATGGTTGCTCCTCTATGTCTGCATCAGTGCTGGTACAAGTCTCCTCCTCCTCATGCATCTCCAGAATAGTGCATGGGACTCTAAATGTCAAGAGATCAAGAACATCTTGCAAATATGCAAGGGTTATTTCTCCTTATACAAGTTCTCCTGTAGCAAGTGGTGGTGAAGGCCTCTTCTCCTTTGATTTCTTCTTATCAAACGTCTTGATCAACCTTTGAGTAAACTATGCATATGCAGTCACTCTTGCATGACTCAAATGGATAAACCACCAAATGTTTGCTTCACCCTCAAGGTGCAGCGTTGCAATCTCAATAGCTTCTTCCTCTACTACTGGATGTAGTAGGGAAAATGCATCCAACCTCATTCCCCAAGCCCTGGTTGTGCATGAGGATGACCCATCAAAGGTAGACAATAGAAATCTATTGCCCTTTATTCTTCTATTTATGCAAGGTCTTCTTTCTTCTTTGAGCTGAATGAACTGTGGGAGAGTTAGATTCTCCTTGAAAGCTCTAGGTTGAGACTTATATTCTGCAATATACTCACTTAGAATCTCATGATCTAAGTGTCCTCCATCTCCATGCCATTTGTCTTCCTCTTCAAAAGGAAAGAGCATAGCATGTTTTTTTGGAGTTTTATGCAATACCGGATCTGATTTTTGCTGATAGGAAGTACATGGACCTTCCTCATCTTGAAACCCTAGTGTGGTTTCATGGCTTTTCTCCATTTTTCTTTGCTTGACCTCCTTGATGAGGTCCCTCTTAGATCTAAAAAGAGATGAGATAAAACTCATTCTCTCTATCATTCTGATCTCATTCTCCTTCTTCTTAATATTTTGATATCATAATGGCTGAGATCCACAGGTTGAGCCAAGATTATGCTATGATACCACTGTAATATTCCAAAATGGAAAACACGGGAATACAGAACATACATAACATTCCAAATAAATCAAAACAGGAACATAGCACTAAAATCTGGAAAATGCTGGAAATATGCTTCAACTGGAAATTACATTAAGACATCATAATATATGAGAAGAAAACAACAAATCCATATCATTATATATAGCAACAAATGAAATTACACAGTGCTCCAAAGGAATGCACTCAAGCCACAAGATGGCTGAAATACACTAAAGGAACCAAGCACTGGAAATGTTTGGCTGCTACTGCTACTGCTGCTGGTAACTACAGTTACTGAGGAGGAGAAACATGTGTGGAAGGCTGTTAGAGTGCTCAGAATGATCCACTTTTTTAACCACGAATTCTACTTAAAAAACCCAAAAACACCCAGAAATGGTTTGGCCAGATTTTAAGTTTGGATTTTCGGCCTTTTTTTAGTTGCCCACTACATTTTTGATGCCTGACTTACGCACTCCCTGGGAATGACTGTTGATATGGGGCCGAAGGAATGATCTATCAGCTGCAAAAACACCCAATCAACTCAATAGGTGAAGGGCTAGTCCCCTCATTGGAAAATAATCTCAACAATTGGAAATTTCTCTCCTCCACTGCTACACCCCTGCAACACAACCCAAATATAAACAGAACTGCGTTGTACATGAGACTGAAGCTTGGCTAAATGCCTGATTGTGGAAGTATAGTGCAAACTCCTCCAAGAGCTCCTTAATGAAAGAGGTGGGATTCTCAATCAGGAACACCCTATGCTAAACAACACATGCAATCTTAGCTAAACAACTGAAGAAAGCTATAAGTCTAAACAGACCATATATCAAAATATAAAATATACCAAGATGAATAATATGGCTTCCATCCTCTTCCTTTTATAATATATGAGCTTCCAAACCCTAAGCCCCATCCATTAATGACACTACTTCCATGAAATGTGTCTCCATCTAAAATTGTGTTGTCCCTCCATTAATGTCTACTCCTCCATGACCCAGTCCACGTGTTTTAGCCCCTGTTCACACCTTAGGGTGCTTTATTGAGCTGGAAAGATGATCCACCTTCACATGAGAACTGGTTTTATTCACAATAAAGAGATGTATGGGTTTCCCTACCCACTTATTCACCTATCTAAGTGACAAAACAAAACTTTAATATTCCAATTAGCTGTTGACTAATTTAGGAATATTACACTATACCACCATTTCCAAACCCACACAAGGAAGTAGCTCAACCCACTTGCAATGTTGAGGTACAATACTTCCAAACAACTCACCTTGATCTAAATGATATTCATATTAGTTTACAAAGAATATTGCAGAAAATGGTTTCTCTTGATTTCATTGAAGGACAACATTCAGAAATTGAATATTCACATGAGATTGAGAAAGTTCCATTATGTTTACCATCAGATCCTCTCAAGGAAAATTTTAAGGACAGATGTTTATCTTAATGTTTAGAAACCTTGGCGAATCTTAGTAGTCCCCAATATGTAAATTGTAAAAAAATTTATATTATTTTTGTAAAACTATTTAGTTTTCTAATCATTTTATATTAGTATATATAAAAAAATGGTGATTTTTAGGGTAAAATAATTTTATTCTATAAAATTTGGGCGAATCAATTTTTTTATAAAAATGGAAAATGGCGAATATTTTTTTTGGAAAAAGCGTGGAAAATTAGCCCACCTGTTAATATTAGCCCCTAAAATTTTCCATAGATCCCCTATGTGTTCAAGAGAATAATCAAAAAATAAGTTTTTAAAGATCCTAAGTGTCCTCCTAAAGGAGAAGTGTGCAATTCCAAAAGAATCTTTTGTTTTAGTTGGGAATTCTTACAAAGATATAAGTGATCTTTGTACCATAAGGAATCATTCTTCCAACTAAATGTATCAGATGTACTAGGATCTTGCTGCAGCTTTAGAATGAGTGTCCACACTTCTTCGTCCTTCTTTCATTCATCTCTTGCTTCGGTTATCCAATCTGGTTGGATAATAGAAATGGCACAAAGCAATGCTTCCACCTCTTCATTATTTTTTGAGAGTGCATCTGCAACAACATTTAGCTTCCCTTTTTTGTATATTATTTCAAAGTCATAACCCAACATTTTTGTGACCCATTTTTGCTGCTTTTTTGAAGATAGTCTTTGTTCCAAGAAGTGTTTAAGACTATCATGATCAGTTTTTACCTTGAAGTGTCTTCCCATTAGGTAAGTTCGCCATTTCTTTAGTGCATGTAGTATTGCTAACATTTCCTTCTAATAAATAGGTTTCTGTAAATACTTTCCTTTGATTGGACGACTTTCAAAAGCAATGGGTCTTCCTTCCTGCATTAAAACTGCACCAATTCCATTTCCTGGGGCATCACATTCCACAATAAAGGTTTTTGTGAAGTCTGGTGTAGCTAAGACCGGTGCTAGGCACATTGCCTCTTTAAGACGTTCAAAGGCCTTAGTTGCTTCAGGAGTCCATGAAAATGCATCTTTCTTCAATAATGTTGTTAGAGGTGCCGCTATTCTCCCATAATTCTTAACAAACTTGCGATAATACCCTGTTAACCCGAGAAATCCTCGCAACTGCTTTATGGTTGTGGGGACTTTCCATTCCTTAATGTCTTTAATTTTTTTAGGGTCTACTTTAACACCCTCGTGAGATACAATATGACCCAGATATTCCACCTCTTGTACTCCAAAGAAACATTTGGATGTTTTTGCATATAATTGTTTCTCCTGCAATAGTTTGAGCACCCTGTCAACAAGTTCAACATGATCCTTCCAAGACCTGTTGTAGATTAGTATATCATCAAAAAATACTAGCACAAATTTTCTAAGGAAGGGTTTGAAAATGGAATTCATCAACCCTTGAAATGTAGAAGGTGCATTGGTAAGGCCAAAAGGCATGACCAAAAATTCATAATGACCTCATGAGTTCGAAATGCTGTTTTTGGAATATCTTCAGTCTTCATTCTAATTTGATGATATCCTGAACGAAGATCCAACTTGGTAAAATAAATTGCTCCATGTAATTCATCCAATAATTCATCAATCACAGGAATGGGAAATTTATTTTTAATGGTGAGCTTATTGAGCTCCCTATAATCCGGACACATTCGCCATGATCCATCCTTCTTGTGTACCAATACTACAGGAGCAGAGAAAGAACTTTGACTGGTTTGAATTATACCCGCCTCTAACATTTCTGCAATCATACGTTCAATTTCGCTCTTTTGGAAGTAAGGATATCTATAAGGCCTGATGTTTGGAGGAACACTTCCTGGAATCAAATGAATAGCATGATCATGATCACGAATAGGTGGGAGTCCTTTGGGAGTTTCAAACACCTTGGAAAGATTGTCCAAGACTTGTTGGAGATCTGCAGAAATAGATGATTTTGATGTTGGAACTTCTAGTGAGCATAATTGTGCAATTACGCCTCGTTGTTCTTTCTTTAGAAGCTTTGTCATGCCATTAGAGCTTATTATCCTTCCTGGCTTCCCTTCAATACCCCGTAATTCGACTTCCTTTCCTTCTAAAAAAATTTCAAGAAAAGTTCTTGAAAATTAAAAGCTACCGTCCCCAAAGATTGTAACCATTGTACTCCTAGTACAACATCAGCACCTCCCATAGGAATGGAAAGCATTGGACTATTCAATACATATTCCCCCATGGTTAGCTTGATATTATTTCATTTTCCAGAGCAATTTATAGTTCCTCCATTTGCAACCATCACTTGAAATTTTGGTGCTGGGTAGAGGAAACAATTCAATTCCTTAGCTACCTTAAAATGAATAAAATTATGGGTGCTACCTGAATCAATCAACACTATTACCTTTTTCTTCTTTATATGTCCTTCTATCTTGAGAGTTTGAGGAGTGGTAATTCCTGCCAGTGCATTACACGATATGGTCGGATTCATTTCTTCCTCTTCTAGGGGTGGTTCCTGGTGTATATCCTCTTCTTGTTCATTTCCTTCTTCTTCTTCACAATCTATGTAAAATAATTTCTTCTCAGCACACTTATGACCTTTAGTGTATTTGCTATCACAACTGTAGCAAAGCCCTTTTTCTATTTTTTCTTCCAATTGTTGTGGTGTCAACCTTGTAGGTTGTGGAAATCTAGGCGTAGCAACACTTCCTTCTTTATAGAATTGAGTGGTAGACTTCCTTGTCGCCATAATTTTACATTCAACTTTTCTTGCCAACCTGAATGCCTTCTCCAATGAATCAGGTTCCAAAACGCGAACTTCATGTTGGATGTTATCCTTTAAAGTGCCTAGGAAGAGATCAATCCTGTGTTCCTCTGTAAGATCAGTTACCCTTATATTCAATTTTTTGGAAGTCCTCAATGTGCTGCCCCACTAAACCCTTTTGTTTGAGATTTATCAATTGGGTAAAGAAGGTGTTGCTCTTTGTATCCTCATAATGTGCTATCATCTCCTCCGTAAAAATTGACCAAGTGACAATTTTTTTACGGGAGCAAAGCCATTGATACCATACAAATGTATTTTGTTCTAAATGTAAAGTTGCAATGCGTACCTTTTGTGTGTTTTGCACGTTATGGAGATCAAATATTGCTCCATCTGTAGTATCCATGTTACAGGATCCTTTCCATCAAACTTCCTCATATCCATTTTTGGAATATGGTGGTTCTTCTCTCCAACATTAGAGTTTATGAAATCACGATTAACATTTATTTTGTTCTCATCATGAATTTCCTCTACTATCTTTTCACCATTAGGAAACATTTCTTGTATCAAATTTGTCAAACCTTCCATGTCTTCTTTTAGATCATTCTTCATGTTTTCCATCTTATATTCCATGTCATCCATCTTAAATTCCACATGCTTTCCATGCCATCCATCTTAGCTTCCATGCCATTCTTCAAACCATCCATCTTATCTCAATGCCTCTTCTTCAAACCATCCATCTTAGTTTCCATGCCTTTCTTCAAAACTTCCATGTCATTTTTTGTTGCTCTTTGCGAGAGCAAAATTTGTTGCACTTGCTCTTGTAATTTTGATATGTCATGTTGCCATTCTTCGTCTTTATGAGTCATAGTAGAGCCTTTTAAAGGCTTAATGGGTGTTGAATTCTTTTTAGGGGCCATTTGAGAATCCAATACTGATATATATTCTACAGTATGCCCTTGGAATCAATTCAACTTGATTCTTCAAAGAAGACTTGTGCAATTCGGAAAAAAAAATACACACCTTTTACTTGCTTTTGATGAGCTCGATCTTGAAATTGACTTATCTCAATACTTGAAGAACCTCAATATCGAAAATTTGGCCCTATAGTAGTCCTCTGAAGCTTCTTTCAAATGCCACAGGTCTGACTTGATTTGGATTCTTCACGGCAACGTTATGTCCAATCTCCCACAATGACCTAATTATGGACTGGTTCAGTAGAGCGAACTTGTACGACTTGCCACATGTCATTGTTTGATCCTTTAGCTCTGAAATTTATAGACAAGAAACTACAGCCCGTGTACTTCCAGTCACTTTTTACAGAGTTCCAATCTGATGCTCAGAGAGAGGGTTATGAATATTTTCCCATGATCACCTCTTTGAGATGAAATTCAGGAGCCTGAAAAAGACCTAACTTCCACAGATCATATCTCCGAAAATATTGCGAACCAAGCTCTGAAATTTTGCGATGATTTTCCTTAGGATTTTGGCTTCGCGCTCTAAAACCTTCAGCTTCTGAAAATTCATAGAAAAAAATTTATAGCAACAATTCCACGATGACCTTTTTAAGTGAAATTCAGAAGCCTGCAAAAAGCCCTAACTTCCACAGATCATATCTCCGAAAATATTGTGAACCAAGCTTTGAAATTTTGTGAAAATGTTCCTCAGGATTTCTTCTTTACACTCTAAAAATTTCAACTTCTGAACCTTCGTAGAAAAAAATTTATAGCGAAAATTCCACAATGACTTGTTTGGAGCAGCGAAACCCTAGAATCCAAAGCTCTGATACCAAATGTTGTGAAACCAGCTCCAAAAATAGAAGAAAAGAGATATCAACACCTTAGAAATAAGCCACTTCGAGGGGGAAACCTCCAATACATTACATGAATGAACAATTCTTGGATGATACAAATTATAAAACCTCCTTTCTATATATAGGAGTCCATGGTGCCACAATGTAATCCTAGTCGACCTAACAATAATAATTTAAGGGCACAATAATAACAATATGGGGGTTATAGGGGTACAATAATAACAATAAGGGGGTTACACTAACAATAATAACGGACTATACTAGTAATATAGGGACCTAACAAATTTTCCTCATTTTCTTAAAGTGCTACAAGAAGGTTATGTTTCACTACAATACTGCCAAAATACAAGGCAAAAAATTGTTTTTACCATATCTCAAAAAATATGCATCATTTTCTTGATTTGTTTCACAGGGAGATGCATATGGATTATGATAACATGCTCAAGTAATTTCAGCAAATTCTAGTGCATGATTTTCTAGAAATTGACCTCCATCACCTATAGAAATTTTTAGTTTTTCTTCAAATTCGTGGATCCATTGGCCAAGAGTTTTTATGGGAAGGTGCATAAGGATGATGGAAATATGCTCAACAAATTTCGGGTCAAAAAAATCTACCATTTGAGATATATGGATAAACAATTCTGCTACAGGAGTGTTCCAAAATTGGTCAGGGAAAATTTTAGGGCCTAATATTTGCAGGTGGGCTAATTTTCCATGCTTTTTCCAAAAAAAAGATTCGCCAATTTCCATTTTTTTTTAAATTAATTCCCCAAATTTTATAGCATAAAATTATTTTACCCTAAAAATTGCCAAAGTTTTATATATACTAATATAAACTTATTAGAAAACTAATTTTTTTTACAAAAATAACATAAAAAATTTTACAATTTACATATTGGGGACAACTAAGATTCGCCAAGGTTTCTAAACTTTAATATAAACGTCCACACTTAAAATTTTCCTTGGAATTACTACAGGAGTGACCCAAATTACCACACGATTGTGATCATCATAGAGAGAGGAGTAAAATCCTATGTTTTCCTTGGGGGAATGATGAAATAATTCTATCACACCACCATCATCCATATTCCACACCATTTAGCCACTTATCCACTCAAATAATCATCTTTGTCCATAAAAAAATACCCATTTCCACCCCTTCTTCCATCATTTCCACCACAACAGAGGCTTCTAATCCTTTTCTTTAGATTTATCATGAATTATATGTGTTATTGGAGGCTTTATGTGAAGGATAATATGATATCATAAAGGTATGTGTGACTGCTACAGGAAGACACACAGTCTTGTAGCATTCTGCACAAACCCTACAAGACCATAGTAGGAAGCCACTAGACAGTGGAAAAGATTAATTGTTTTGTCCTGGCTATCATCATTTCACTTTTTTTTCTATCATGACATTCACTCATAAATCCCAAAGAATAAGGTTATCCTTCCATCAATCTAATAAAAACAAATACATAAAAAAGGGGTTCCATATAGTCTTGTAGCAATTGACACTCCATTTCTTCAAACTCCATCATCTTGATACTTTGTGGAAAAAAATTTTGTGCACCACATGGTACCCTATAGGCTCCTATAAGATCACTTCTATCATTTGAAAAAACATAGATCTTAGGTTACAAATAATGAAGGTTTTGTGCACCTACAAGACATCATGTATGGTGTTATAGGATCACCACCAGCATGGAAAAAGTACAGTCTTGATTTCAAAGAAGAATGCACCATAAAAAAAACCCGAGCACCTATAGAACCTCCTGTAGGGTGCTTCAATATCATTATTAGAGCAGAATAAGTGTGCATACAACACTCCAAAGTGTAGTTGATCACCCATCAAGAAACAACACCTGCATGAAAGACAAAGGACCTACATCCTTGAAGTGTAAAATTCTTATATTACATGAAGCAAGGGATACAAGGGAATGAGAACTCGGAAGACTCTCAAAAATAGCATCATCAATGTACAAATATTCCATGCAACCAAATAAATCAACACATAAGAAAGCAACCACTAGGTAGGAACAAGTATGCAATATCCTTCACCTCTCCTCTTGAGCATATTATGGTTAAAAAAATGTTTTCAGTGCACACGAGAAAAGGTTTTATAGGTTGAAGGTGGCTAGTAAACTTAGCCACCCTCAACTAGTAAGATTGTAGTTTACTCAAACACCCAAGAAATGTGGAGAAGTTAAAGTGGGGGAAATGATAATTATGAGGAATGAGGACCAGATCACCAAGCGCACCGAGCCCACTACCACAAAAAGAAATAAAAGAACAAGGCTCAACTTTAGTTGTAACAATGCTCATTCCCAAAACAGTTAGGGAGGATCATTAAGACTTCAAAGTTCAATATAGATGATACCAGGGGCCGTGTAAGGTGCTACAGAAGAGATACAAAGTTGATTTGTATGTGCTATAGGATCAGGCATAACTGCTATAGGCGAGACATAGTAGGTTCTATAGGAGACAGAGTTGTGCTACATGAGACAATTTTCCTGCTACAAGACTGTCCCAAGAGGAAAAATGGGTCTTGTATTGAGCATTATTGGCCACAAAACCCTAGAATTTTGAAGTATTCTGCAAGGAAGGGGTAAGTACTTGATCCTCCTCACCTACTGCAAACCAAAAAGTCTGTGATTTTTTGCAAAATTCATCCACTAAACATCTTGTAGTATAACCTTTAAAACAAAAAAGTTTGAAGTGTGGGGTTTTCTTGTGAGGATGAGAATTATGATGGGAGAATAAACTTGTTTTGAAATTGGCATAACATTTTTCACCTCACAAATCAACAGGATGCACTCCTCCTCTTTCCATAAGTTGAAATCCTAAGTGCTCTCAAATTGATATTAATTGGCAACCTTTGCACAAACTTTGAGAACACATGGAAAATTTTTTGTTAGGTCCCTATATTACTAGTATAGTCCCTTATTGTTGTTAGTGTAACCCCCTTATTGTTATTATTGTACCCTTGTAACCCCCATATTTTTATTATTGTGCCCTTAAATTATTATTGCTAGGTCGGCTAGGATTACATTGTGGCCCCATGGACTCCTATATATAGAAAGGAGATTTTGTAATTTGAATCATCCAAGAATTGTTCATTCATGTAATGTATTGGAGGTTGCCCCCTCGAAGTGGCTTATTTCTAAGGCGTTGATATCTCTTTTCTTCTCTTTTGGGAGCTGGTTTCACAACATTTGGCATCAGAGCTTTGAGATTCTAGGGTTTCGCTGCTCCAAACAGTCATCATGGTGGTAGTTGATAGACTTACCAAGTATGCACACTTTGTGCATTATCTCATCCATTTAAAGCAAGTACAGTTGCTACTACATTTATGGATAGAATTCAAAAGCTACATGGAAGCCCAAGGGTTATTGTGAGCGACAGAGATCCCATTTTTACTGGAAATCTTTGGACGGAGTTATTTTCTTGTTTGGGTACTCAATTAGCTCATAGCTCATCTTATCATCCTCAATCTGATGGTCAAACTGAGATAGTAAATAAATGTTTGGAAGGATATATTCGTTGTTTTGTATCTGATAAACAAACACAATGGGTCAAGTGGTTACCTCTAGTCGAATGGTGGTATAACACTTCCTTCCATACTGCAGCAAAAATGACCCCATTTATGGCACTTTATGGATATCATCCACCATCCATCACATCATCTTTAAGAGAAAATCTAAGTGTCTCAAGCAAGTGGAAGATCACATCGAGCATCAACAAGAAGTTCTCCAACTCTAAAGGACAACTCAATTGCTAAGAAAATCGAATGAAACAACAGGAAGATCAACATCGCAGCGAGAGAAGTTTTGATGTAGGAGACTGGGTATTTTTACGGCTACAACCATACAAACAAATGTCCCTCAAGCAAGCTAAGAAGGATAATAAATTATCACCAAAGTACTATGGTCCTTAAAAGGTGTTGCAAAATATTGGTACTATGGCATACAAATTGGACCTTCCTGCTTCTTCACAAGTGCATCCAATTTTCCATTTTTCATGCTTAAAGAAGGTTATAGGTGAAAATCTTCCAGTTCAAACAATATTTCCAGAACATGATGAGGAAGGAAAAATCATATTGGAACCTGAAGCGGTCACGGAAACAAGAACTCGACAACTACGGAATCGATCAATTTCAGAGTATCTCATCAAGTGGAAGAACTTACCCACTGAAGATTCTACATGGGAGGATGAGAATTTTATACAGAAGCACCTAGAGCTACTCAAGCGTTGAGGACAACACCTTTTTGAAGGAGAGGGGCATGTTAGGTCCTTATATTAATAGTATAGTCCCTTATTGTTGTTAGTGTAACCCCCTTATTTTTATTATTGTACCCTTGTAACCCCCATATTGTTATTATTGTGCCCTTAAATTATTATTGTTAGGTCGGATAGGATTACATTGTGGCCCCACTAGGATTAAATTGTGGCCCCATGGACTCCTATATATAGAAATGAGGTTTTGTAATTTGAATCATCCAAGAATTGTTCATTCATGTAATGCATTGGAGGTTTCCCCCTCGAAGTGGCTTATTTCTAAGGTGTTGATATCTCTTTTCTTCTCTTTTTGGAGTTGGTTTCACAACAGTTTTGTTGACATGGATAGAGAATTTTTTCTTGACTTGAAAAGACCGCCAGGGATGGATCTAGAGAAGAAGAATAGGGTGGCAAAGAAAAAATAAAATAGAAGAAATAGAAGAAAAGTGCCTAAAAAAATTAGATCAAAATATGAAAGGGGAATAAGAAGAAAACTAAAGAGATAACCTCCCTCAAATCCAAAATAAGGAGCCCCAGACCTCTTATAAGAAGCCAAGCATCAAGGGAGCCATGACCAAATAACTGAAAGAATAATTTTCCCATTTATAGGAAGGAATAAATTTTCTACAGGAAAGTATTGGATAGCTACAGGACAGATCAGGAGGCCACAAGGGCCATGAACGAGGCATAATTAGGTCATTAAGTTGCTCAGAGGATGAGCAACAATTTTAGTAGGGGGGTATGATGGGCCTCTAAATTAGATACAAATTAAGGCCCATCTAACCATCCTTCAACACATTAAACCTCTATTTTTGAATTAGATGACATATTTTGAGCTATAATGTGTTCATTAGGAAGGTTTAGAGATAATTTCATATTTGTTCCTAATATTATTTATTTTTGTAGAATATTGTGAGAATATTAGGTAGATAATGAAGATTTCAAGGATGTCATAATTTAGGGACTTGCTCCCTGCTACAGGAGGACCAATATTGGATAATAAATGAATGGGATATTATGAAATTATTGCAAAAATTGAGGATCTCCGGTGATTGAGAACATCTATAAATGTGCTCCATGTCATTTAATACATATTCCTAGTGTTGGGAACCAAATCCACTATTTGAGGGATTTTGGAGGGGAAAACTTCCTAATTTCAAGGATAATGCTTCCTCATCACTTTGTATAAGTACCAATTTGGATTGGACTTTAGGGGAATGTATTTATTAGTCTTCTTGTGGAGAAAACTTGTTATTTAGTAGCTCCACTTTCATTTGTAGCAGGGATGTGCTTGGATTCATTCAAATAATGAGTTTTGGTGCCATTTTTAGCTTACAGAGTTTGGTTCCCTTCATAGGAAACTAAATTTCCTTGGGCTTGGGCATCCCAGGAGCCTCAAAGCCCTCTTGTACAATTTATTTATTTATTCTGAATTTCTTTTTCACTTGCACCTCTTATTTATGCATTTACTGTTCATTCTTCTTTTGTTGTAGATCATATTCGTTAAATTACTGAAGTGGGTTTTTTTGTAGGTTATTTACAGATTCACAAGAATGATTCATCCTTAGAACAACTTTGAAAAATTATATTCATCATTGAATTACTTGGATTGGTCTACTAGTTCATAAATCTAGAATATTTGGAAGTCCCTTGTAGCAAAATAGTAGTAATTTTCTACTATTTTTTAGAACGTGTTTATAATATTAATTTTAGTTGATTCCACTTATATTTGATTATAATAACATTCAAGTTAATAAAAAAATTTACCCCATATCATTTTCACTTACTTAGGATAGGTATTTGGTAGGTTAACTAGCTCACTAGTTCTTGAATTTACAGTTTTTAAAGTAATTGTTTTGCTATTTTTTAGAAAATTCCCATGTCATTTTTATTTGATTTACTTGGGAATTTGGCAAGTTATCTTGCTCTTGTAGCAAAACAAGGCCTCTTTTAGCACTCCTGTAGCATGTGTAAACTTAACCATATTTTCTCCAAAAGCTCGGTTTTTGTCCCTTAGGCTTGAATAAGACCTCTATGCTCCAAAACCATGATTGATTAAGACCAAACAAATCTTAATCTTTGCCTCTTATCCATTGCAAGTCACCTGTGCAATTATGGTTTGTGGACAGATTCATGACTTCAAGAGCATAATGATGACATTCATGATTACTTTATGAAGCAACTTATGAAATTTGTTGACAAAATCTATCTTGAATGTAGTGATTTAAGAATGATTTCGTTTTGGTTTCATATATCTTAATATATGGTTTCCATTTCCAACGTTTTTATTTCTATTGAATAGAATAGGCTTCCTTTTGATGTACCATTTACACTCCATAAATAGGTTAATGTTTTCATTTATGCAAATAGGTTTAACATTTACATTCATGCAAAGTAGAATAGTCTTTCCTTTCTACAAAATTAACTAGGATTTCCTCTCTACAAAATTAATTAGATTTCCTTTCTATAAATAGAGTAACATTTCCATTTTTGCAATTAGTTTAGGCTTGGATTTCATGGCATTCACTTCATTGCATCAAATCAATGAAAGAATGACACATTTCATGTTGCATATATAGTGTCGACATCTCTTAATTTTGTACAAACCCCAAGTTGATAATTTAAGTTGGTAGCCTTGGGATTTGTAGCATTCTTGTAGCAATATGCAGCCTCATCACAGGATATCAATTGGTTTTCTAGGATGTAGCATTCTCAAATCCCTTATATTTTGACATGGTATCTTTCCATGTCATGTTGGTCACAATAGCCAATCACCATTTGAAACATGTCACATGCTAACGTTCCATTTCCATGTATCACTCCTTATGTGTGCCACATGTAACTCATATTCATACAGTTGGCATGTAAAGAAATGGGATATATGGGACCTGACATGTATCATCCATGTGTCATTTCCATTTCACCAATCATGACGTCATCCCTCCTTTCTCATTAGGGAATATACTCTTGATTTTGGATCCCAACATTAAGAAGACCTTCTCATCCCCGCAACAAACATAGGGCTCCTCTAGCCTATCCAAGGTAGCCTAAGTTTACCAATTCAAACTCATAGAAAATAGGGATTTAACCAAAACTCGACAATAACTAGGACGATGGATCTAACAACATCATCCCTTGAGAGACAAACCATACATCATGAATATTCATAAATTATTAATATCAGGCATATACACATTACACAATCAACACAACAAAGTCTAACCTGTTAATCCATGAACATATAGTGTAACACCCTATTCCCACATCTACCCAAGTAACCGGCCAACCAAGGTAAACATGTGACGAGAGGCTACTAATGTGAGATTCAACCTTCTCGATGACCTTAAGGAAGTGGAACCGACAAAAACATGACACACACACCTTACACAACATAAACAACACCTCCAAGGGGTAAACCACCCTCCCAAACCCTTGAATCTTGAAGGGTAGCTAGATTTTGACCCTCTTGAGCCTTAGCCACATGCATACTAGGGAAATGGAGAGGCTAGCAACCTATAACCATGGACATGCCTTGGAAAGGCCATGGCTAGGGCCCTAATTATGTGTCTGCAACCTCAAGATTCATGCCACATTTTTGGCCCCTATGATCCGGATTTATGCAGGAATGCAACAGAATACACATATAACCATAAATACAAATATGCAGCAGAAATAACACTTCATTTCATTAATATCAAAGAACTAAAATTTTCTTACAGGAAGAATGGAAATAAACTATAGCTAGGGTGCTGGTAGTGTATCTCTAAGAAGAGATGTGGCGGCTACAGACCCCTGAACTGAGTTAAAATGAGGCTCGAGAGCCTATTTATTATTGAGAAACAATGGAGAACTCTAAGCGTCCAAAAACCTAACCCTAGGAGATGAAGCGCCAAAACTATGGGCCCCATTTGGGTAAATTGGTGTTTCAACTTTCCGGGGACGTAACTTCGACATACGATCTTCATTTGACGTGTATCATACCTCGTTAGAAACATCTATCCGAGAAGTACAACTTTCAATGTGAGAGACATCAGTCCATTAACCCATATTGCTCCTAGTTTTCCCAAAAAACGTTGTTTAGGACCTTAAAACGGCTCCAGAAGTTCAGGACCCGAAAAAATGCTAAAAATAGTAAGTTGTGTTGCAACTTAAAAAATGAAAGAAATGATAGTGGGGGTTCAAATGGAATAGGTGGGTGGCCACCAATATCCACTTGGATCATTAAGGCCCCAAAACTGCTTCGGGGGTGCAGGACCCGAAAACCTGTAAACAATAGTAAGTTACGCTGAATGTGAAAAGATGCAAGAATTGATGGTGTGGGTCCAAATGGAATAGGTGGGTGGCCACCGATATCCACCTGGATCGTTCCTCCCTCCTTAGAAAGCAATGGTCCCCATTGCGATGAGATCCTCCATGAGATGAGGCAAATTCTATTGAACTGGGTATTAGATTTGTCGAAGATGTCATGGACCTGTGGGCAGACATGTTGGATGCGTTTAGTAATTTTGGTTTCTTTATCAGCCTCAGATAGTACATGTGTGGGTTCTATATGTGTAGTTGTAGGAGGTATGGCAACATCAGGTGGCGGTGCATCGGGGGTCAGATCAATGGAGTGCTTGTCCTGACAGTGTAGAGGAACCTCTGTCAGTGAGGAGAAAATGTCCTCGTATTCTGTAATATCCCAAAATGGGGATGCAGCAATAAATCAACACAATAGTAGTGTAAATCAGCTCATAAGGTGTAAAAGGAACACCTAGCCATCAAATAAATGTTCAGCAACAAGAATATGTCCCATTAACTCATTCCAAAGTGAGGAAATGCAACAATATAGGGCATAAAAACGTTATTTACAGAGAATTACGCTATAATTGTGAGAAATGGGAATTGGATCCCTTAGTTCATACTATATACATCTCACATACAGAATGGGAGCAAAAAAAAATCTCTCTAGCCATGCTAAACAGGTCTCCCCAATCCAATACAACTCAAAAATTCCCAAACCCCATGACTTATGACATGCAGAATTCCTGTAGCATATGACAGCGTTATTTTAAGGAGGGTTTATGCAATAATATACAATAAATAATAGATCTGGAGTTTGCAATCATTCAATGGCTGAGAAAAATGGATATCTCTTCATTTTTATACAATATGAGAATAACCCGGCAAGGGCTCCATGAAAGTACAAGTATAAAATACCAGATCTGCAGATCTAGATATGAAATAACGCAGTTATACTGCAGTTCTGTATATATGTAGTTGAATAATACAAGGATTAGAAGAAGATGCTTATACAATCCTCTCGGGAGAAGGGTTGGCCCTTTCCCCAAGGAACAAGCTCAAGATCAAGGGTCCTGACCCTGATACTGCAATACTCAGAAAAATGACGCAATTCCCGCAAGAGACTACATTGTAGGAGATGAAAAATGCTTTGGCCAAGTGCCAAGATGTAAAATATGCTCAGAAGTCTCCCTCACTGACCTCCTAAGGAGAGAAATACTTCCTCTTCTGAAAGACAAGCTCTAGAAGTGGTGTTGTGGACCTTCCACTGCAACACCCCGCAACACAACATTATACTCTGCAAAAATAACGTTGTAGCTGAAGGAGGATGCTTGGCCTCAAGCCTGAATGTGGAAAACTATAGTACAATGCTCCTCCAAGAGGCCTCTCAAGGTAGGAGAAGGAATTCCTAAACATGAATGCCTTGTGCTAAACAGCACTGCAGCTCTGCTAAACAGCAAGAGAATGCAAAATAGCCATGCAGACCATAAAATCAATAATCATCAAGCTAACCTCAAATGGATGCCCTTCTCTTCCTTATAAACTATGTGAGCCTCCTCACCTTGGGTCCCACCCATTAGGGTTTCCAACATCATATGATCAATCTCCCTCCAAAACTGCGTTGTATCTCCATCAAGGCCACTCCTCCATAACCACGCTGTTTAATTTGGTCAAAGTTGACCTCTTCAACATGCTTTACCCCTTTTCACACCCAAGTGTCTTCAAGCTAGCTCTCATATGTTTTTTTAAACTGATCCTTATTCACATATGATGGTGTCAAATCCAGCTACTAGAATGATCCCCTTTCACACCAAAAGGGTTTTATGCTAATTCAAGTTAAGTATGGGTCTCTTCCCCCATTTATTCATCTACTAGGTGCAAAACTCAAAAATCAATATTCCTATTAGCTCCATGCTAATGTAGGAATATTACAGTCCTCCCCTCCCAAATGTTGCTTGTCCTCAAGCAACTGCAAGGATAGAACTGAAGAGTCTCCTCTCCTCCTCCTGTAGCATCCTCATATGATGAACTCCTCCAAGGAATATGATGTTGTCTCAACAATGAATCTCCATAGTGCCCCTCCTATGCATGCAAGCTAGCATTTGTTGAACATTCCAAATAGCCATCATCATGAGAAGGTGAAATACTCAAGGAGGCAACTATGTGTTGTCTAGAGATCCTCCCAAGGCATGGAGTCTGAAATGTGTTGGGAACTATCATTCCCATGTAAAACATCCATCCCCAAGCTATCATCCATACAAGATGAGTTACCCTCCAACATGGAAACTCATGAAAGATCTCCTCCACCTTTGGCTCCTGCAATGTAGGTGGGCTGAATAACTGAACATGGTAGACAAAATGGCCTACCCCACGCTGTCTTCCTCCCCACTTATGATAAGTGTGGAGCATATGTTGATCCTGGGCTACAATAAGGTTGCCCTCAAGTGGCAAGAAGAAGATTAGATCTCCAAAGATCCTTTCTCCCATGTCATGAATCATGTTGGCCCAAATCATCCCATTCAAAATGAATGGCACATCATCACCATTTGGCATCCAAATCAGAAAAATGCTAAAGGTTATGTGTGAGTTTGGATGATACCAATGGCTCCCCAAGTGGATACAGCGCAGTCTTCCCAACTGCTGCTTTAGATCATCATGTGGCAAGTGGTTCTTCAACAAGATGATAGTTGTGCATGTTTTCACATCTACCATGAAGTGGTAAATAGCATTATATATTAGCTGAGTACAATAGGAATGACAACACACTTGTCCAACCATTCGATTTCGCCTAGCTACACTATCCTCCTTGCTTTAATTCAATGCCCATGTATGCATGCATAGCGTGATGTCAATTCAATGGTTTGTCCCTAATTCCATTTCCACTGAACGGACATTAAATTCATAGACAATAGTTGTTGGAGATTTGCATAGATTTCATCTTCTCGAAGGCCCGGTTCAGTTTTTTAATTGAGAAAAAATATTCAAAGGCGAAAGGGGGCTACACGGAGGTTCATTCCAGCGGAGATTGTGGAACGAATACCTGCTTGGTGATTTTAAATTCCAATAGGTATTTATTAACGGAGTCTTGGACACCCCTGAGTCTTGAACTATGTCAATGTGTTTAGTAAGTAACTTTGAATCATGTTTAACAACAAATTTATGATAGGAATACATTTTTAAAAACAATGGGATATATGGAAGGGTTGGCATCGCTAGCTGCAAGTAAATACTTTCTCTCTTGATCATTTTATTGTAACACTAATTTTAAATTGATTAGTTTGAATGGTAAAATAGTTGCAACCATGTTGTTATGTTATGATCTCCAAAATCTTTCAAATGTTGTTTCTGTAGAGATTTGAATAACTGATATGTTATCCACCGAGATTCTCCTGATCACACACTATTTTAGCTTCATGCATAATACAGAATCTCTTCTACCATTGATCATCACATGCGGAAATAAAATCAATTGTATGCACACATTAAAGCCATAAAAATTCACACATATGAACACAGTATTTCATGGGAAAGCTTAAAGCTGAAAACCCCCAACTATCTATATATTATACATGTCATGGAGATCATGTAACAATCATAGTACAAAGCTCTTTGCAAGCTCTCATGCACTACCTCCCTTGCTACACACTATCAAGCTAGATCTAGCAAAATTCATGCTCCAACCTTTAGCCACTTGATAGCCAACCTAAATTGTTTTCAAGCTATGGGATGGCCTCTTTATATAGATAAACCACCCAGCCTGAATTGCGTAATCCTCATGTGTTACTCCACCCATCTGTGTGTTGCAAATAGCAATAGTATAGTCACAACCGATAGTTAACCTGCTCTTTCACCTATTTTTGCACTGGTCTCCACTGAAACTGTCCATGCACTAAAGTTAACTGATGTATTCTTTAGTTGATTTATGAGTTTATAATTAGTAAATTAATTAATAATTAATTCACACCACTCTCACTAATTGTATCTATTAGTTAACTTGGATACAAAAAGCTCAACTATGTTTAGATTAGTTAAACTGAATACAACTCCACTAACTTCCTCAATCAACTCCACCAAACTCTGTCACATGAGTTCTAACCGAAGTCTTCATGCAATAGCTTCACTTAAACCCTAGGAAAAGCGTATTTCCTTCTGTTAGCTGCATGTGCCACATCCAGGCATCAAACTGAAGTGCTTCAAGAGAATAAGATAATGTTTATAGTCCAAATATTATTAAGAGCTAATAATATTTCAACATATCTTATTTTTAGACCGGCAATCTAAAAATAGATTCCGCCCAATATGTCTAAAAATAAAACTACCCATTTTTCCAACTTGACCAACCATCCATAACAGATTCCAACTTGTAGACTCATGATCCATATGTCTAAAAATAGACATAGTCTAAAAATAGACTTTGCGACAAAAATCGCCCTGCATTCCCCCCACCTAGTTTAGGTGATCACTTTCCAACTAGGATCAGGAAAGATGTTTCAGGATGCCTCCTTCACTGTTTCTTGTTGCAATATTCAACACTCCCTCTCAACAAGAAAGGATTGTCTTTGCATGCGACATGCAACTCCATGCATTTGCCCTGCAACCTTCACAAGTGCCATGCAACTCCGTGCATGTGACATGCAACTCCATGAATTCGCCATGCACCCTTTGCATGCGCCAGGAAAACTCATGCATGCACCATGAAACTCCATGCATGAAATATATCCAAGATAGAAAGGCCTCCAAACAACTCAATCAGTCTGATGCGCCATGCAACTCCATGCATCTATCATCAAAGTCTTCGACTTCTGTTGGTACCAACTGCACATTTCATCAGGAACCACTACGCTGTTGAACTCTTGCACCCATGCACTTTGCACTTGTCGTCAACTCCCGATCCGCGCTCCGCATCCGACACCGTCACTTTGATCTTGCCCGCATCACTCCAACCGATCTTGCTATCACATCAAGAACTCGTAGTTGTGTTAAATTCATGAGATCCACACCATCTCATGAATCCTGCCTAGAAATATCCTCTTGGGATTAATCATGCATGTCGCCCCACCTCTCACCTGGTGGTATAGCCGCATGCACTCCCTCTGCCCATCTGGCACGAAATTTCTCTGCATGAGTGGTTTCTTCGACTCCATGATCCTCATCTTGTGGCCGCTCCACATCCCGAGGTTCACTCCTTACTCGCATGCAAATATTTCTCTCCCTATCAAGCTCACCTCATGTCTTTCTTGCACTTCCCAACAAAGGGAAGTCTAGAAATCCCATCTACATCAAATCTATAAAGATTCTTCTGCATCTCTAGTTGTGGCTGCTCCACAACCTTCTGAGACTGCTTCTCAGGCTACATGTTGAGAGGCTCCCTCTCAACCACCAAGTCACTAACCTCTGCTTTTCTCCTCAAAGCTTTGTATGCATCTTGTACCTTAGTGCATGTAGATTCTTGGCTCGCACACATTGCAATTGTCCCGCCGTCGCAAAATTTTCTAACAAAAGAGCTGATTTTAAATCGACGATATCTCCCTCATTCGAGCTCCGATTCGACCGATTTTTTTTCTTTCAATTTGGGTATTTTTCCGCAAGGAATCCAAATATGCTATTTGTTTCTAAAAATATTTCACCAAAATTTTCAGATATTCTCTCCAAACTCGCGCACCCAAAAATTCCTACACTCATTCCATGTAGAAAATTATATACAATATGCATGTATATTTCCGATGTTCTCCATTCTTATGTTTCTTGAGTTTATCCCAAACCAACCGCCCAATGTTTTGCAATTGCCCTAATGATCAATATCATTCATACCATGTAGAAATTTGAATAACCGATATGTTATCCACCGAGATTCTCCCGGGGATCACGTTACCACTTTATCATGTACAATAGCCAGACCTCTTCTACCATTGATCATCATGCTTAAATAAAATCAATTGCATGTACACATTAAAGCTATAAAATTAATACATAAGGAACACAAGATTTAATGGGAAAGCTAAAGCCTAAAACCCCAAAAATCAGATATTATACATGTCATGGAGATCATGTAACAATCATAGTACAAAGCTCTTTGCAAGCTCTCATGCACTACCTCCCATGCTACACACTATCAAGCTAGATCTAGCAAAACTCATGCTCCAACCTTTAGCCACTTGATAGCCAACCTAAATTGCGTGTTTCAATGCTATGGGATGGCCTCTTTATATAGATAAACCACCTGGATTGAACTGCACAATCCTCATTGATTACTCCACCTATCTGTGTGTTGGAAATAGCAATAGTATAGTCACAACCTATAGTTAACCTGCTCTTTCACCTATTTCTGCACTGGTCTCCACTGAAACTGTCCATGCACTGAAGTTAACTGATGTATTCTTTAGTTGATTAATGAGTTTATAATTAGTGAATTAATTAATAATTAATTCACACCACTCTCACTAATTGTATCAATCAGTTAAACTGAATACAAATAGCTCAACTATGTTTAGATTAGTTAAACCGAATACAACTCCACTAACTTCCTCAATCAACTCCACCAAACTCTGTCACATGAGTTCTAACTAAAGTATCCATGCAATAGCTCCACATAACCCATAGGAATAGCGTAATTCCTTCTGTCAGCTCCTGTGCCACATCTGTGCACTTAACTGAAGTGCTCCAAGAGAATAAGATAATGTTTAGAGTCCAAATATTATTAAGAGCTAATAATATTCGACATATCTATTTTTAGACTGGCAATCTAAAAATAGATTCCGCCTAATATGTCTAAAAATAGAAATCCATCTATTTTTCCAAATTGACCAACCATCTATAAATAGCATCTCACAACTTATAGATCATGATCCATATGTCTAAAAATAGACATAGTCTAAAAATAGACTTTGCGACAAAAAATCACCTGTGTGGTCCCCCACCTAGTTTAGGTGATCACTTTCCAACTAGGATCAGGAAAGATGTTTCAGGATGCCTCCTTCACTGTTTCTTGTTGCCATCTTCAACAGTTTCCTGAAAGGAAAATATATCACAATAGAACGACATAGATCCCTATCAGAAACCATAGAACAAAGTGTTTGCAATGAGAAAAAACAACAAAAATAGAAAGGAACAACCAACAATGTAACCTAATGTGTTAACATTTAAACCCTGGTGGATTAAAATTTTAAAACAGTAATTCGAAACTTTTTGCATTCAAAGTCAAATTACAGAATTACCATTCTATAGCTAAAGGAGTTTTAAAAGGAAAAATGATTGAATTGACCAAATAATAGGGACAATTTGTTAATTTCCATATATTAGCATGCCATGCAAACAAAATGTCACCTAGATAAGAACTATGTATGAAATATCCTTAAGGCAGATAAAACATTAAATTTTATAGTGGAACAATCCTAAGAATTACAAATATTGGGGCAAAGACTGTATATTTGATATGAGTAAAATATAATTTCTCAACATGACTGTAGACTACAAGCCATTTGACTCAAAGACTCCCATAAGAGGATCAAAACAAAATATCCTTAAGAACATCCTAGAAAAAAATCTTCACGATAGAGCGAGAGATTGGATCCTTCATCCTCAAAATCCCCGTGGATGTTCAAATAAAAAAGCGACAGAGAGACACCATAATCTCAATGGACATTAGGCTGACCATCAGTGAGCTTATCAATTAACATACTTATTAGAATAGAGACATCAAAACCATGCATAAGCTTTATCAAAAATAGATTTCCTACTAAAAACGGACAAGAAAATTGTTATTAAAAGTTGACAGTAAAAATTCCTATAGTTGGATCATATCTGAGACTAAAACCACAATAATTGAGCTAAAAAGTTTCATTAGGGTCTAAAAGAAGAATTAGGTGCTCATTAGCACATCATTACAGATATCATCCAGACCCTGATTTTCTTGGCTACATTGGCAATTTTATTTTCCTCTAGTTCGAAATCAAGCATATATTAGGTCAATGAGAACAAATAAAGCTTCTTCTTTTTTAATTTAAGTTGATAATATACCTTGCTAGAGTTATAGGAATTTTTGAACTTACTACGGGATGCGGAAATTCCTCCACCTGGGTAGACTACTACCCCAAAACTATTCCATCAAAGACCCTCTATCAATCGATTCCCTTTCATTGACATGACATGTGTTTTTAAGAATCCCCAAGTTCTTTTCTAACCATCTTTTTCTCCAACAATGTTTTAGAGTTTTTGGTGTTAGATTTACCTGTTGCTCAGTAGGTATTCTCTTTCTCCATGGCATATCCAACAGAATCACTCTTCAATCTCTGTGTATGTCTTCAACAAAAATGATTTTCAACTCTGTGCATCATTGGTAGATGTTGGTGTGGAGGTAAGTTTAATTAATGTGCATCAATTAACGAGAGTTATGTGGTGAAAGCATGTGCATTCTTGCAGCATGCGTTCTCCAAATTTATCAGAGTTTTGTTGTCTCTATAATCAACACCATATTTAGATTTGTTTTTCTTTACTTTAGGAGTAGTTCCAGGTTTAGATATGTGCATGATTTTCCAGATTTAAAAAAAAGGTTGGGCACATTGCTGGTTTTTCTATTCCTGGAAGTTACTTTCTACATGGAGTTTTGGGATCATGCATGAGACAGTACATGCAGGATGGGCATGATATTCTAAACGCCTAGGTTTAGGTTTTTTCCTTCTCTATAAAGGGTCACCTATGAAGGAGCATATATTCAGTGTCAACTATAGGCCTCTCTTAGTCAATAAAATAAACACATGGTGACTTCTATAGACAGGTCACATATCAAACTAGTAGAGTTTTTTTATCGTAATTTCTTCTTTACATATTTATAGAAAATTGATGTGGTTGATTGTTGCATATAAAACATGTTGTTATATTTTTCCAAATTTATGTGTTTGTAGATCTAGCATCATTTATCTGTTGTTTTTTAGCTTAAGGTTTAGTATTTAGGACTCAGGAGTAAAAATTTGCTTACCTTGTCTTGATAATTTAACATGGTAAGAGTGCATTATTTGAAATCTTTTAAGATCCATGTAAACAGTGGGCTTCTCCTTGTGGAAGGGAACTATCAGAGAATTTAAATGAGTGTAATGCCTCCTTCAATCATTGAAGTTGGTATGTGTTGACTGTTAAATTTTCTCATTCATATGGATTGAATAATAGAGGGCATCAAAATAGAGTGGTTTCTTGGGCTCCCAGCATTGTGTTCATTAATGAGATTAGAGATGCATTATAGTCCTCCCTCACCTATCAATCATCAAGAGAAATTGAAAAAATATGCTTCATTTACATTAGAGTTAAAATGCTTAATATTTTAGAGCGGATCCAAAAGATACCTTACATCCTACACCCCCTTAAAAAATATTCCTCTCTTTTGTTCCATTCCAGTACCAATAAGACTAGCTATAAGAATAGATTTGGTGTCAAACCGCCATTTCAAATATTTCAGAACTGAAAATAAGCTAGCTAAGGAAAGACTAATCTCAATGTATCATTTTCTATCATCTATTTGTTTTTTTTTGTTTTTATTTAAAACGGATAGCTTTTCTGCTAACATGTTTATATATAGGTTATTTCTTAGATGTCCTTGCATATTGTTTGACAAGATCAATTCAAAATCGGCAAGCAGAGAA
This sequence comes from Pinus albicaulis, assembly GCA_034641835.2. Taxonomy (NCBI): domain Eukaryota; kingdom Viridiplantae; phylum Streptophyta; class Pinopsida; order Pinales; family Pinaceae; genus Pinus; species Pinus albicaulis. The sequence goes on along the minus strand of CM076583.1, from coordinate 1,027,832,500 downwards.
AATGACAGCATATCATGGATCTTGAGGTGCAAGACCTCAAAGACAAAATGACCTTCTCTATTAAAGACTTAGTTTGGATGGAAATTAATAGATATAACAATAGTATTGATCTAGTTGCCTTAATCGTATTAAAACGAGTTTTTGAATTTATCAAAGGAGAGGAAGTGAATACCATTGCTCCATGTAATTTCATACAAAAAACAAACAGAGAACCAAAACAAAGATCTATCGTTGCATTGAAATATGAAATGTGAGTATTTAAAAAATACATTATTTAGATCCTTTGAAACCACATTTATATTTATTTTTATGTACTAACATTTGAAATTTTTGGTGTATTTATCATTATTCATTTGGCCTAGAGGACAAAAGAGGACATCCTCCAGCTAAAGGAAGGACCTCATTTGTGCAGAAGAGGTGTTGCCAATGCCATTTTATTGTGAATGTTATGAATGAAACTGTTGATAGAGAAATACTCATTTTTAATATGTATGAACGTGAATATGGGGAAGGTTGGCCTTTCCATGGCCAACATGACATTTCAGGTGAGACTAGGACCTTGCATAGGCCAAATATTTCAAGAGACGTTGTTGCATATGTAGAGAGTTATTTATTTTGGGAGTGCATGTCGATATAGTGTATAAAATCCACATTAAGAGACATGTTGACATGGATGCGATAACTCAGGATGGGATTTCTTATTATGCATGAAATATATTCTAAATATATATAATAGGTTGGCGAAGAGAAATTATCAACTTCACAAAAAAGACGAAATGAGTGTAAACCTTTGGTATCAAAAGCATCAGGATGATTTTTTATTTTACCAAAAACCCAATGGTGTGGAGGTCCCTTTTATAATAGGGATTCAAACAAAGTGGATGTTGGAGACAATGGTCAATCTATCGCATAATAGCTTAATAACCATGGACTCAACATTTAATACAAATAAATATGGGATAAGTTAGATGTCAATGATTGATTGAATATACTTATTTAAGTTGTAGACATTCAATATGATTAATAACTTGTATTTGAATTTATGTAACGTTGAATATGACAGTATCATTCGTATACACTCATGGCATTTGATGAACAAAAAAGTGGGGTGTCACTTTCATGGGTTATGGCATCACGAAACACATTAGATGACATTTCTCTATGGTTGGAGCAGCTCATGCGCAAGTGTTTCCAAACCCGTCCTAATTGGAAAGTCAAGGAATTCATGGTCGATGATGCATTGGCTGAAATCATTGGCTTGAGGTAACTTCAACATTATCATGATATAACCAAACTTGCATTTTTTTCTAAAAATAACACACTAAAATGCATTGAATATGTCAGGAGGATCACAAGTTGTAATGTGATCTTATGTGTTTAGCATGCACGGAGGGATTTGTTAAAAAAATTCAATCGATTGACCACTAGTTCCATAAAATCCAATGAGATTTTAAGTGAGTTAGGTTTCATCAAGAAACACACTCTCAATTATGAAGTGGAAAATGTAATCAATCAATTGTTTCTCAAATTTGCAGATTAAGAAAAGTTCTTAGACTATTTCCACAAGAATTCGGTTGCTGGAGATAATATTCGTAAGTAAACAAACTTTTCATATTATATGCATTTTTGTCTTCTATAAAGGTGATATATTGATACTAACATAGTTCTTTTTGCAATTATGGATGTGGGTGAAAGATTTTCGGGAGTTTCTTCATGCAAATCAGGATACCAATAATGTTGTTGATTCATACCATTGTTACCTAAAAACAACATTTAAATGTGCCCAGAGGATGGATAGGTTGTTGCATATGCTACTAACAACCATTGAACCTTGTTATCGGTTCAAGGAAATCTTAAAAGAGGAAGTATTTCTAAACAACTACAAGAGCGAAAAGAAACTTGAATCATCAGTGGAACGAGCAAGAAAAAATTCAGATACTTATTGTTGTCCTCATGAGAGCATAGCCTGTGCTTACTAGGTGAGAAGTTAGACAGATTGAGGTAAAAAATACCTTGTCACGTGGTATCACACGGATTTTATAAAGCACGAATATCGATGGTTTATTCGCGGAAAAATTTGCAAGCATTCCATAAAGGTTAATTGGTTGTATTTCCATTTGGATAATTCAAATCCATTGCTTCATCAACGTGCAAAGGATAATATATCCAATGACCCTCCTGAAATCAATATAGAGCCCCAAAACCATGATGTAGATGTAGATGCTACTCTTATGGCCACAAATATTGTTGATGCAGATTTTGAGGCACTTAATTTGGCAAGGGAGGAGATGTTTAGCCATATACATCTCATTTTAGATAACCCTCCTACTACTTTGATGAAGACAAACTAGTTGAATGATCTAGTTAAAAAAATGTTGGATGAAGCCAATCATTTTCACATTATGGATTTTGACTTCACAGCTGGGTTGGGTTTTCTTGATTCACCTTCGAAGAGGAAGAAGAACTTCCTTAGCTCTATAAAAAAATAAAAGCAACAAAAAAAACAATGGTTTGGAAATTGATTTAAATGTTGATCCATCAGAATATGAACCATTTGAGTCTTGATACCTTAATAAGTGTGTACGTCCTCGCTCTATAATGTCTCGTTTACGGTTCCAGGTTAGTTTCATGTGTTGAAAAGAGACATGGTTTTAGATTTAAGTATTTAGTCCTCGCCATTATTTAACACGTGGTACGTTTATTTTTATAGCAATGCAACAATCCACAACCACGGCGATAACCCAAGACCAAAGTGATATGCAAGTCCATACAACCTTACCTGCAATGTCAAGTACATTTGACACTCTATTTCAATGTGTGCGCACATATAATTTGATTCTCTAGAAAATTTCATTGTGCTAACATATGACTCTTTGCTAGGTAACTATAAAACAAGTGAAGAAGCATCACCTTCTACCATTAATGATCATCCATGGAAGGGCTTCAACTTTAGTGGGAATCAATGAGGTATGCACAAACAATAGGTAAGTAATTTCCAGAGAGTGTATGCATGTACTTTTCGAAGTGACGGGCTAATCAAATTCATCTTAACTTGAATAGGATTCTTTCATTTATTTGTTTTGAGAGGTAAAATATTCTTAATATTCCTTATTCTGTCATGTGCAATTTTCATGTGCCTCATATTGCTTGGGCTAGTAATGGATATGAAAAGACCTTCCTTGCTAAATTACTGAATTTGTTTTAGGATTGTTGCAACATGCTTTTGCAGCCCTAGTTGTCCTAAGAATATTTTTAGATATCCCTTTAATTTCCCCATTTGACCCCCTAACCCAATTTAACAAAGGCATTCAAATGGTATTCATAAAAGAACATTTTCTTAGGCATCACAACTTACATGTCACTAAACCCAATACTGAGTTTTGAAAAACCATATAAAAAATAAATAAAATATATCGATATATGATTTATATAATGTGATTGTCAATATTTTTATTATGCTCATTTGTTTAGTGCAAACTTCTTATAGTTCTGTTACTATTGGCGATATCCTCTAATGTGAAACATTATACTTGGAACATCTTCAAACTATGAGATTGTGATGGAGAACTAGCTGGTTCTTAAAGTCCTAAAAAGAAGTATTATGGGCATTCATAACGAAAGCAGCTCAAAACAGAAGAGGAGAAATTTAAATGCATCAATTTGATGTGAGGATCCTATGATAATAGATTACATATCTTGTGGTGAAATTCATCAATATTTATTAGCAAGGGTGCTTGCACGGTTGCATGTGTCTAGCTTCTTTTGTTTCTGTTGAGTGTGAAAAGGATGGAATTCAATGATTTATTCTCCAAGTTTTTTGAATGCTTGTTTAGAGGTCTCATTTTGTTGTCCATGGTTCTACATGGTGGACTCCAAGTTAGATGATGGAACTATATATTTGAACATAACTAGTGTATACATTATAAATGCAATCTTCATGTATACCATAAGAAACAGTAAATATAAGAAAAATGAGATGACAATCTCAGTTTTTAAATGTTAAGATCCAAGTATTGTCAAATTTACTCTATTCTGTGATGACATGCATTTCCTGAGTTTTTTTCAAGGCTAAATACATTATATTTCTTATATATATTTTCATGTGTCAGAAATGTGATAAATATAACTTAGACTTGAAGCAAATTATTTTTTTGCAATATAAAATAATTCTTCATTTATTGCATCTTGCTAAGGAACCTCAGAAAAATTGACCTTGTACATATTTCTGCCATGTGAGTGTGATTTATCAATTATTATTATTTCCATTATATTTTAGCACAATGGAATCTTCAAAGCAAATATATTTTCTTTAATTTGAAATTTGTTCAAGATATCAAAGGAATTTTTTCAAGGTATTGTGTGCGTGTCCATGTGGATGAATGGGAACAAGCTAAAGGATTCCTTGGGGTGGATGATGTTGAAATTCGAGATATTGAGCTATGTAAACCCAACATGATGTTGCTTACACTTTGCTGACAATGTGCAAACTAAAGACTTCACTGAAAGATGGATTGGAGTACCTACAGGAGTATTTTTAATATGATTGTTTGACTTAGATACTTATTGATCTTCATAAGTTCGTTGGAATGTTGGGATGTGTGAACCCAACTTGTGAGATTAGATTGTAAACCGACTGGAACAACTTGTTTGGTGCCATGTTGAATAGCACACTGATTGACAAGAATTTTATTTGATAGCATGGGAATTGTTTGTTGACAACATTTTAGGTAAATTCGGTTCCTTCTCTAATCGTTTGTGCATATGCTCTTATTTTTCACCACTAAAGATATTTTTAGAACTTGGTGCATGATCTACTTCGTTGTTTTTTAAATAGGATCATGCGGAGTTGTTGTTTTGGAGGTGGCAGTTCTTCAAACTTATCTTTATAAAGCATTACTATACTTGATATTGATCACTTTAATGGTTTCCAGCATTGAACACATTGTGTTGGTTTCTACCCAATAAATTTAGGGTGGGATGTTGATGTAATCATTCAATATCGACCCCCAAGTTGTGTTTCAAGTAAGGTGTTGGGATGTTGTGTGTGCACCAACTTGAAGCAGTTGTACATGCAGTGGCCATTGGATTGACATGATGATGACTAACATGGTGATCTATTGGATACCGCGTTGGGAAAACATAGCACAATTGGCGTTGATTAGGTCCACTTGAGGCATATGCAACCCCAACCTATCAAGTACCTTGGCCAACCTATGTTGACAACTGTGGGGTGTGGTCCCACACTTGGGACCTTAAGATGTGAACCCAAACCTATATATAGGAGAGGATTTATCCTCATTCATATTGTATCGAAACAATCATATTGTGGGATGGTATTGTACAGTTCAACATGCATTGTGATAATAATCAAATTTAAGTTTATGTTGAAGATTAAGGTATCAAGGATACCCACAACATATGGTGACACGCTAAGTTATGAGCTAAGCTAGATATATGTTTAAACATGAAACTCATCAATAGACAAATAATAGTAAACTATAGTTGAACCAACTTATATTGAAATAAATTATGCAGTCAGTGAAGAGAAAGAAGCTAAGAAAACAATAAACATGCATTTAATCTCACATGACATAGAGCATGCATGCATTTTCATGGAAACAAACACTGCATCAAAAGAAAACCAAACTGAAACCTATGCATTTGATATTAAGTGTGAATCGTGACACTTACTTTGTTTCTTTATCATCATATGTCACAACAACATCATACATCCATCCACCATTTGTCTTAAACTTCATCTCATATACAATATCTTATGACACCCCCAGATGGAATTGGCACAAATACATCCTTCCTCTTGCCTTCTACTTGAGCTTGTGCTATAGCAGATCTAGCCAATCCTTCTCGACTCATATATTTGGATTGTCAAAATACACCTAAAAAAAAATTCTTGATAAGGAAAGAGAGTCAATCGTCAAGAAAAAAACAAACTTCTACTCATTCATAGATTAAACAATGGGCAATCTAAACTATTATACTGGAAGAATATTGATTTTTCCTTTCTCAAGTAAAACAGGGTCAAATATCATTTGTATTGACAACAAAGGTTGTTGTCATTTATGGACATGGATCTAATTTATTTCTTAAATTGACAAAAAAAATCCAACGAAACTTATATAGGTTTCCTTAGAATTCTGTTAAGGATAAATAAATAAATAAATTAGATAGGTGTCCATCAATGACAACATCATTTTTTTTCAATACAGATGATATTTGACCATGTTTTACTGGAGCAAGGAAAAGTCAATCTTTTTCCGTATAATATTTTAGCTTGCCCATTGTTTAATCTATGAATGAGTAGCAGTTTGTTTTTTATTGAAAATTAACTCTCTTTCCTTATCAAGAAAAAATTTCTAAGTGTATCTTAACAGTCCAAATATCTGAGTCTAGAAGAATTAGCTAGATCTGTTGTAGCATAAGCTCAAGCAGAAGCCAAGAGGAAGAATGTATTTGTGTCAGTTCCATCTGGGAGTGTCATAGAATATGATATTGTATATGAGATGAAGTTTAAGACAAATGGTGGATGGATGTATGATGTTGTTGTGGCATATGACGATAAAGAAACAAAGTAAGTGTCATGATTCACACTTAATGTATAATGCATAGGTTTTAGTTTGGTTTTCTTTGGAAGCAATGCTTGTTTCCATGACAATCCATGCATGTTCTATGTTGTGTGGGCTTAACTGCATGTTTATTATTTTCATATCTTCTTTATTTTCACTGACTGCATAATTTAGTTCAATAGAAGTTGGTTCAGTTATAGTTTACCATTATTTGTCTATTGATGACTTTCATGTGTAAACATATATCTAGCTTAACCCATAAATTAGCGTGTCACCATAACTGTGTCTAATATATGAGAGAATTCATTAAAACTTAACAAAGGCATAACACAATAAGGTCAAAATATGTGGTGGGTATCCTTGATACCTTAATCTTCAACATAAACTTAAATTAGATTATTATCACAATGCATGATGAACTGTACAATACTATCCCACAATATGATTGATTCAATACAATATGAATGAGGCTAAAGCCTCTCCTATATATAGGTTTGGGTCCACATCTTAAGGTCCAAAGTGGAGGATCACACCCCACAGTTTTCAACATAGGTTGGACAAGGTACTTAATAGCTTGGGGTTGCATATGCATCGAGTGGACACAATCAACTCCAACTTTTCTATGTTTTACCAACGTGATATCCAACATATCACCATGCTAGCCATCATCACGCTGGTCCAATGACCACTACACGTACAACTACTTCAAGTTGGGGTTACACACAACGTCTCAACACCTTACTTGAAACACAACTTGGGGGGTAATATTGAATAATTACATCACCATCCCACCCTAATTTTATTGGGTAGAGACCAATACAACGTGTTCAGTGTTGGCAACCATTAAAGTCATCAATATAAGTATAGTAATTCTCTATAAAGAGAAGCTTGAAGCACTGCCACCTCCAAAGCAACAACTCCACATGATCCTCTTTAAAAAACAGTGAAGTAGATCATGCACCAAGTTCTCAAAATATCTTCAATGGTGAAAAAAAAGAGCATATACACAAACGATCAGAGAAGAAACTAAAGTTACCTCAAATGATATCAACAAACAATGTTCATGCTATCAAACAAAACTCCAGTCAATTATTGTGCTATTCAACAGGGCACCAAACAAGGTGCTCCAGTCGGTTTACAATCTAATCTCACAAGTTGGGTTCACACATCCCAACATTCCAACCAACTTATGAAGATCACTAAGTATCCAAGTCAAACAATCATATTAACAATACTCCCGTAGGTACTCCAAACCATCTATCAGTTAATTATTCAGTTTGCACACTATCAGCACAGTGTAAGCAACGTCATGTTGGGTTTACATAGCCCAATATCTCAAGTTTCAACATCATCCACCCCGAGGAAGCATTTTTCTTGTTCACATTCATCCACGTGGACCTGCACACAATACCTTGAACAAATTCCTCTGATATCTTCAACAAATTTCAAATTAAAGAAAATGTATCTACTTTGAAGAGTCCATTGTGCTAAAATACAATGGAAATAATAAGAATTAATACATTACACTTACATGGAAGAAATGTGCAGAAGGTCCAGTTTTTTGAGGTTCCTTAGCAAGATGCAATTAATGAATAATCACTTTATATTGCAAAAAATAGTTTTCTTCAAGTCTAAGTTATATTTATCACATTCTTGACACATGAAAATACAAACCATAAATATAATGTGTTTAGCCTTGACAAAAACTCAGGAAATGTGCTTCATCACATAATGAAATGGGGTGTGGTATACATGAAGATTGCATTTATAATCCATACACTAGCTACGTTCAAATACACAGTTCCATTATCTAACTTGGAGTCCACCATGTAGAACCATGGACAATAGAATGAGACTTCTAAACAAGTATTCAAAAAACTTGAAGAATATATCATTGAATTTCATCATTTGCACACTGAACGAAAACGGAAGAAGCTAAACACAAGCAACTGTGCAAGAAACCTTGATAATTAATCTTCATGAATTTTACCACAAGATATGTAATCTATTATCATAGGATCCTCACATCAAATTGATGCATTTAACTTTCTTCTTTTCTGTTTTGATATTCTTTCGTCATGAGTGCTCATAATACTTCTTTTTAGGACTACATGAACTAGTTTTCTCTCCATCACAATCCCACAGTTTGAAGATGTTCCAGGCATAGCGTTGCACATAAGAGGATGTCACAAACAATAACAGAACTGCAAGAAGTATGCACTCAACAGATAAGCACAAGAAAAATATTGAGAATCACATTATATAAATCACACACACACACACACACACATATTGTATTTATTTTTAATATGATTTTTCAAAACTCAATATTGGGTCTAGTGACATGGAAGTTGCGATGCCTAACAAAATGTTATTTTCTGAATACCATCTGTAGGCTTGAATGCCTTCGTTAAATTAGGCGAGGGGGTCAAATGGGCATATTAAAGTGTTATCTAACAATATTTTTAGGAAAACTAGGGTTGCAAAAGCATGTTGCAACAGTCCTAAAATAAATTGAGTAATTTAGCAAGGAAGGTTTTTTCATATCCATTACCAGCCCAAGCAATGTGAGGCACATGCAAAATAGAGATGGAAAATAAGGAATATTAAGAATATTTTACCACTCAAACCAAATAAATGAAAGAACCATATCCAAGTTACTATGCATTTAACTAGCCCATCACTTCGAAAAGTACGTACCTATTGTTTGTGTATAGATCATTGATTCTCACTAGAGTTGAAGCGCTTCGATGGATGATTAGTCATGGTAGAAGATAATGCTTCTCCACTTGTTCTTTAGTTACCTAACAAAGTGTTGTATGTTAGCGCAATAAAATTTGCTAGACCATCAAGGTATATATGCACGCACAATTAAATAGAGTGTTAAATGTACGTGGCAAGGTTGGATGGTCTTGCATCTCCCTTTGGTCTTGCATTATCGCCATGGTTGTGGATTGTTGCATTGTTATAAAAATAAACATGCCACATGTTAAATAATGGTGATGACTAAATACTTAAATCTAAAACCATGACTATATTCAACACATGAAACTAACCTGTAACTATAGACAGAGCATTATTTGATCGAGGACGTCCTCGCTTATTAAGGTATCAAAACTCAAATGATTCATATTTTGATGGATCAACATTTATATCAATTTCCAAACCATTGTTTTTTCTGTTTCTTCTTATTTTCTTTGGAGGGATAAAGAAACTCTTCTTCCACTTCAAAGATGAATCAAGAGAACCCAACCCACGTGTAAAGTCAAAATCCATAATGTGAAAATCATTGGCTTCATCCAATATTATTTTAACAGACCAATCAACTAGTATGTCTTCGTCAAAGTAGTAGGATAGTTATCTAAAATGAGATGTACATGGCTAAAAACTCAAAACTCATCCCTTTCTAAATGAAGTGCATCAACATCTGTATCAACAAGATTTTTGGCCATAAGAGTAGCATCGACATCTACATCATGGTTTTGGGGCTCTATATTGATCTGAGAAGGGTCATTGAATATGTTATCCTCTTCATGATGAAGCAGTTGATTTGAATTATCCAAGTGGAAATACAACCAATTGGCGTTTATGGAATACTTGCAAATGTTTCCATGAATAAACCATGGACATTCACAAGTTATAAAATTCGTGCGGTACTAGGTGACAAGGTATTTTTTACCTCGATCCATTTGACTTCTCACCCAGTAAGCACAGGTTATGTTATCATGAGTACAACAATCAGTATCCAAAAAAATTTCTTGTTCGTTCCACTGATGATTCAAGTTCCTTTTCTCTCTTGTATTTGTTTAGAAATCATTCTTCTTTTAAGATTTACTTGAATCGATAATAAGGTTCAACGGTTTTTAATAGCATATGGAACAACCAATCCATCCTCCGAGCACATTTTTTCCTTCTATGAGATAGAAATGTTGTTTTTAGGTAACAATGGTATGACTCAACAACAATATTAGTCTCCTAATTTGCATGAGGAAACTCCTGACAACCTTTCACCTACATCCCTAATTGCAAATAGAACCATGTTAGTCTCAATATATCACCTGTATAGAAGACAAAAATGCATATAATACTAAAAGTTTATTTACTCACGAATCTTATCCCCAACAACCTAATTCTTTTTTATATAGTCTAAGAACATCTCTTCATCTGCAAATTTGATAAAAAATCGATTGATTGTATCTTCCACTTCATAATTGAGAGTGTGTTTCACGATGAAACCTAACTCACTGAACATCTCATTGAATTTTATGGAACTATTGACCAACCGATTGACATTTTTTAACCAAGCCAAATACATAAGATCACATCACAACCTGTGATTCTCCAACCATATTCAAAGCATTTTAGTGTGTTATTTTAGAAAAAAAATGCAAGTTTGGTTATATCATGACAATGTTCAATTTACCTCAAGGCAGTGGTTTTAGCCAATGCAACATCGACCATGAAAGCATTGACTTTCCAATCAGGACGGGTTTGGAAACATTTGTGCATGAGTTGCTCCAACCATAGTGAAATATCATCTGATGTGTTTCGTGATGCCACGATTCATGCAACTGGTATCGTGCTTTTTTTATTATCAAATACCACGAGTGTATAAAATTGATATTGTCATATTCAACGTTACATAAAGTCAAATACAATTTATTAATCATCTTGAATGCCTACAACTTAAATAAGTATATTCAATCAATCATTGGCATCTAAGTTACCCCATATTTATTTGTATTAAATGTTAAATCCATGACTATTAAGCTATTGTGCGATATCTTTACCATTGTTTCCAACATCCACTTTGTTTGAATCTCTATTATAAAAGGGACCTCCACACCATTGGGCTTTTAGTAAAAGAAAAAATATCACGATGCTTTTGATACCAAAGGTTTACATTCAGTTTGTCCTTTCTTGTAAGGTTGATAATTTCCCTTCGCTAACCTATTATATATATTTGAAATATATTTCCTACATAAGAATAAATCCCTATCCCGATTTGTTGCGTCCATGTCACCATGTCTCTTAATGTGAGTTCTATACACTATATCAATTAACACTCCAAAAAAGAAACAACTCTCTACATATGCAACAATGTCTCTTGAAAGCGTTGGCCTATGCAAGGTCTTGGTCTCCCCTGAAGCGTCATTTTTCCCATGACAAGGCCAACCTTCCCCATGTTCATGTTCATACATATTGAAAGTTAGTGTTTCTCTATCAGGAAATTTCATTCATAACCTTCACAATAAAATGGCATTGGAAACCCCTCTTATGCACAAATAATGTATTTTGTTTAGCTGGAGGATCTCCTTTTTTGTCCTTTGGGCCAAATGAACAATGATAACTATACCAAAATTTTCAAATGTTAGTATATACAATGCATTTTTTGAATACTCACATTTCATATTGCAATGCAGCAGTAGCTTTGTTTTGGTTATTTGTTTGTTTTCCCTATGAAATTATATGGAAAAATGGGATTCGCTTCCTCTCCTTTGATAAAGTCAAAAACTTGTTTTAATGAGATTAAGGCAACTCGATCAATACTCTTGTTATTTCAATTTATTTCCATCCAAACTAAGTTTTTACTAGAGAATGTCATTTTGTCTTTGAGATCTTGCACCTCAAGATCCATGATATGTTGCCATTTGCTTCGTTTTCCCATTTTGAACTAATATGGTCAAACAATATGTAAGGACATCAGTGAAATAACCTATATAGAAACATGTTAGCAGTAAAGGTATCTGTTCTAAAACAAAACAACAAAAGAAAATAGATGATGAAAAATTATACAATGAGATTAGTTCTTCCTTAACTAGCTTATTTTTAGTTCTGAAAGAATTGAAATGGTGATCAGACACCGAATATGTTCTTGAAGTTAGTCTTATTGGTACTATAATGGGACAAAATGGAGGAAAATTTTTTAAGGGGTGTAGGATGTAAGGCATATTTTGGATCTCATCTAAAATATTAACCATTTTAACTATGTTGTCAATGAAGCATAGTTTTTCAAATTCTCTTGATGATTGATAGGCGAGGGAGGATTGTAATTCATCTCTAATGGCATTAATGAACACAATGTTGGGAGTCCAAGTAACCACTATATTTTGATGTCCTCGATTGTCCAATCCATATGAATGGGGAAATTTAGCAGTCAGTACAGACCATCTTCAATGATTGAATAAGGTATTACACCCACTGAAATTATGTGATATTTCCCTTCCACAAGGAGAAGCCCATTGTATGCATGGATCTTAAAATATTTCAAATAATGCACTCTTACCATGTTAAATGATCAAGACAAGGTAAGCAGATATTCAATCCTGAGTCCTAAAAACTAAACCTTAAGCTAAAAAACAACAGATAAAGGATGCTAGATCTACAAACACATAAATATGGAAAAATATAACATGTTTAATATGAAACAATCAATCAAATCAATTTTTTATAAATCTGTAAAGAAGAAATTACGATAAAAAACTCCAGCTCTCTGATTTGTGACCTGTCTAGAGAAGTCACCATGTGTTTCTTTTATCGACTAAGAGAGGCCTACAGTTCACACTAAATATAGGCTCCTTCAGATGTGATCCTTTCTAGAGAAGGAAAAAACCTAAACCTAGGCGTTTATAATATTGTGCCCATCATGTATGTATTGTCTCATGCATGATCCAAAAACTCCATGTAGAAAGTAACTTCTAGGAATAAAACAACCAAAAAGAAGTGTGTCCATCCTTTTTTTAAATCTGGAAAAGCATGCACCAACACACACCAATCTAAATATGGAACTGCTCCTAAAGTAAAGAAAAAAAAATCTAAATATGGTGTTTATTTTATAGATAATAAAATCCTGCTAAAGTTGGAGAATGCATGTTGCAAGCATGCACATGATTTCACCACATAACTCTAATTAACTGTTGCAAATCCATTAATCTTGCCTCCACCCCAGAAACTACCAATGATGCACAAATTTCAAGGTTGAAAAACAACTTTGCTGAAGACATACAGAGAGATTGAGGAGTGAATTTGTTGGATATTCCATGGAGAAAGAGAATAGCTATTGAGAAACAGATAAATCTAACACCAAAAACTCTAAAATGCATGGTTGGAGAGAAATACGATTAGAAAAGAACTTGTAGATTCTTCAAAGCACATGTCATGTCAATGAAAGGGAACCAATTGATAGAGGGTCTGTTATGGAAGAGTTGTGGGGGAGTAGTCTACCCAGGCGGAGGAATTTACGCATCCTGTAGTAAGTTCAAAAATTCCTATAACTCTAGAAAGGTGTATTATTAATTGAAATTTAAGAAAAGAAAATGTTTTATCTGTTCTCATTGACCTAATATGTGCTTCATTTGGAACTAGAGGAAGATAAAACTGCCAATTCAATCAAGAAAACCATGGTCCGGATTATATCTGTAATGATGTTCTAATGAGCACCTAATTCTTCTTTCAGGCCTTAATGCAAGTTTTCAGCTAAATTATTGTGGTTCTAGTCTCAGATAGGATCCAAATATATGAATTGTTATTGTCAACTTTTAATAACAATTTGCTTGTCCACTTTAGTAGGAAATCTATTTTAGATCAAGCTTATGCATGGTTTTGATGTCTCTATTCTAATAAGTATGTTACTTGATAAGCTCGTTGATTGAAAACCTAATGTCCATTGAGATTATTGTGTCCCTCTGGCCCTTTTTTATTTGAACATCCATGGGGATTTTGAGGATGAAGGATCCAATCTCTCGATTTATCGTGATGATTTTTTTCTAGGATGTTCTTAAGGATATTTTATTTTGATCATCTTATGGTAGTCTTTGAGTCAAATGGCTTGTATCCTGTTGTCCTGTTGGGAAATTATATTTTACTCATATCAAATGATCAGTCTCTGCCCCAATATTTGAACTTCTTAGGATTGTTCCACTGTAAAATTTAATGTTTTATCTGCCTTAAGAATATTTCATACATAGTTCTAATCTAGGCGACATTTTGTTTGCATGGCATACCAATATATCGAAATTAACAAATTTTCCCTGTTCTTTGGTCAATTCAATCATCTTTCATTTTAAAAATTCCTTTAGGTATACAATGGTAATTCTGGATTTTGACTTTGAATGCAAAAGGTTTCGAATTACTGTTTTAAAATTTCCATATTGCACTAGGGTTTAAATGTTAACGCATTAGGTTACATTGTTGGTTTCTTTCTATTTTTGTTGGCTTTTCTCATTACAAACACTTTGTTCTCTAGTTTTCGATAAGGATCTATGGCGTTCTCATGTGATATATTTTCCTTTCTAGAAACAACATTTGAAAGATTTTGGAGATCATAACAATAGGGTTGTAGCTATTTTACCATTCAAATTGATGAATTTAAAATCAGTGTTACAATAAATTGATCAACGATGAAGGTATTTCCTTACAACTAGTGATGTCAGCCCTTCCATATCTCCCAATATTTTCAAAAATGTATTCCTATCAGGAATTTGTTGTTTAACATGATTCAAGGTTAATTACTTGACACATTGACATAGTTCAGACTCGGGGCTGTCTAAGACTCCGTTAATAAGTATCTGCTAGAATTAAAAATCACCAAACAGGTATTCGTTCCATAGTCTTCGCATGGAGTGAACGTTTGTGTAGCCCCTTTCGCCTTTGAATTTTTTTTTCTCAGTTAAAAAACTGAACTAGACCTTCGTGAAGTTGAAATCTATGCAAATCTCCAACAACTATTGTCTATGAATTTAATGTCGATTAAGTGGAAATGGAATTAGGGCCAAACCATTGAACCGAAATCATGTTATGCATGCATCCATGGGCATTGAATTGAAGCAAGGAGGATAGTGTAGTCAGGCATAATCGAATGTGCGGGGTTTCATGCTAGACTACTCCATTTGAATGGGGGTAAATTAACTCGACAACCCAGTAGATGGGGCAGATGGGTTGTCGGACGTGACAGGGCCTGTATTATGAATTTGAATATCTCCGTGTTATGGACAAATTGACCTCGGGGGGCATAGGAATTGTCGGTGGCCAGAGTCAGAAATTTTTCCGATCGGCGAATAAATCCAGGAAATTGCTCTGCCTGGCTAGACTACTCCGTCTTATAGTCCTCACTGAAGCACATAGCCAAATATCACCCTGGGACCTAAATACAATAAATTCTCCATCTATTGACAATTTTCAATTATTGCATTCTATGATTAGTTTGGAAGTGAAAGATCAAATGCACAAATATCAAATCATGAATAAGGCATTTAAAGATACAATTATTAATATGAATATCATTTTTTTATATGTGAATATAAGAAACTCTGGAATTTGTGATTTGGGATAGTCAGTTGCAAAAACCATAATTTTCTTTTAGTACTCAATGGAAAATAAACAACTAAAGTTTCCAACCAAGTGAGTCGATTTAGGCCCCTCTCTAAAAGCTTTTACATATGGATGGATACATTCTCAAAGCCTTTTGTTTGAAGAATGGTCTGTGTGCTCAGCATCTTAAGCCTGCTATAAACCCATAACCAAGTTCTCCTTAAATAAGGCTATTTGAAGTTTAAATTAAATTATTAGGTCCCTATATTACTAGTGTAGTCCCTTATTGTTATTGTTGTACCCCTGTAGCCCCCATATTGTTATTATTGTGCCCTTACATTATTATTGTTAGGTAGGCTAGGATTATATTGTGACCCCATGGACTCCTATATATAGAAAGGAGGTTTTGTCATTTGTATCATCCAAGAATTGTTCATTTATGTAATGTAAAGGAGGTTTCCCCCTCGAAGTGGCTTATTTCTAAGGTGTTGATCTCTCTTTTCTTCTATTTTTGGAGCTGGTTTCATAACATAAATGCCATGCAAATGATTCCTTTCAACATTTTCCCGTTTTCTACATGTTAGCAAAATTCTTACAACATCATGGGCAACACCAAGGCTAGACAAAACTTTCCTAATAACATTAACACAGATTTATCTATATTTAAAATTTAGCTAATATTGGATTAAGCTTGTAGGAAAGAAACGCAAGACCTCAAGAAAAAACCCGCATTTATATTTATGTTTTTGAGCATCTATTGGCATGTTTTACTCCCCCAAAATACAAAGGAATCTTCTCTGGATATTCGACACAAGAGAATCGATTGATTTTACTAGGGAAAATATTTACGATAAATCTACACTCTATGGAAATCTCAATATTTCATAAGGTAGAAAAGGCAGAGATGAAAGAAGGATAACATATCAAACTAATTTCATGATATTTGAACCCAAACTCACGGGTTCTCCATGTTGAATAAATTTTAAGAGACCTGAACTACAATGAACAGATTATGCAACATGACAAGAATCGACAGAGATTATACTCACATACTTGATAATAAAAAAAGGAGAGTAGACATTAATTCACACACACAAATTGTGTTGTGTGCCCTATTACATATCATTGTATTAATACACATAAATACATGAACATTGTCTAAAAATTGACATCCTATCTTTGCCACACCAACAACATGTTGAAAAAATATCTCAACAACACACCAAATTAAGAGCTAAGTAGTTGGAAAGAATCTCTCATATCCAACTAGATCTAACAACATAATGAAATCAATCGCGTAAATATTATGTCTGCCTCTCAGTGACTAAGATTCAATACATTAATAAACACAGCCTTACATTATTGTGAGGTATCACACATCAATAAGAAAGACAAGTAGAAATGAACTATTCCAACACCCTCATTTAATGAGAATTTGTACCAATCTTTATTAGATAAGGCCTTCATCGACATCTTTAATCATTACGAAATCTTCATGACTTCATCAGGTGGTCAGCTATTCCTTTGAAAGGTATAATCTCCTTGCTGCAACCCAAGTTTCTCATCATCACTAGACACCATTAGCACTTGTAATGTCTTGTAACCCTTGTAAAGGTATGATGTTGAACTTTTAGATCATGGGTAACCCCTGAACTATTGGAAGGCAATCCCCACATGCATATCTCATAACCCAAATGACGTATAGTTTATTCAATCCTCTAGCATCTTGAACTATCAAGACAACCATCCACCTTGAGTTGAACCTAAAAATTCCCCTGTTGAATATGCAATTTCAATTTACCATGACCTCTTTCACCTTTGATGGAGATTCATCATCATTTATTTTACAAATAAAGTAAAAATTCAATAATAATTATAATAATTTAAAATATTATTTTCTACTAATTAATATAGATGACCCGCTCTTTTCGTGAAGTCTCATAGTTTAAAATAGTTGCTGCAATTTGAACTAGCAGCTTGTGCTCCTCCACCATGAACTCCTCTAGTCAAGTCCATTACAAAAGTTTTGATCTTCATCGATCTCCAATGTCTTTTGGCATCCCATTTGGCGATGGCCTTTCCTTTAGCATAATCCTACAAGGTGAAAGCCCAAGCCAATGCATCCACGATTTCAAAATTTCCCTAAAGGAACTGAAAGCATCTTGTTTGCTTCTATTATATAGAATGTTTATTTTTGGTAGCATAGGAAGTGCTTTAAGCCCCAAATTTTGTGGAGAGACTTAGACGTTGGTATTCCAAAGAACCCAGAAACTGTTTGTGAAAATTCCACTCGGCTCATGTTTTATTATAAAAATTAATTGTTTTAATGGGGACCCTAAGTGTAACTTAGGGAGATTAAATAATTAGAGGGTATTAATAAAATAGAGTGAGAATGATATAGAAAGTGATCATCAAGCCATGTTATAATCTTAGCTGTTGATTAGATATCTAACCTTGGTCGTTGATTTCTCAACGAGAAGACTATAAAGGAATACTTGAGGGTCATTTGGAAGGAGACACACCAAGTGAATCAAGTGGTCAAATTCTTCTGACGGAGCAAGTGCTCGGACGAAGATCGGATCTAAGTGATTCAACGCAGAGAGGGGCAGAGTAGCTTCCAGAGAGAAATATTTTCTCATCCAGAGAATCATCAGCAGAGAATGGTAGAGAGACGTCCAGCATAGCCAACGTAGAGTCAAACAAGATGACGCAGAGCTATGCAGGGCTACATAGAGGCTGCACAGTGGCTCAAAGGGTTTTTGAGATTTAGCTGTCGGATTAGATCCAAAAGCCAGGAACTGGGGTGTGAGACAAGGAGGCCAATATCTAAGACTCCAAGAGTCATATCGATCCTTTGCTGGAGTGATGTAGTGCTTAGAGGAGGTGACGCAGGGCTTTCACAGTGACTGCACAGAGACCTCCAGGGGCAGCTTTTCCAGTGTCTGGATCAACTGTATTTTCTAGTGATTGAGTGAGGTAAAACTCACAATTATTTCTTCCAGTATTTCTCTCTCTGTAACTGAATAACCCTTGAGGTATCCAATGATGTATTCAGAAATTTCTACTGCTTAATAATACAAACCCTCAGATTTGCTGCACCAATTTTCTTGCATTGGTATTTTCTGGGGACTTAGTCCAAAATAAAGGTCTCATGTGTGCGATTGATTTCTTGCTCATTTTCCTTGTTTCAGAATCATATTTAATTAAGTGTAGTTTTCTTCAGTAGTTTACTTCAAAAATTCATGATGCATTTTGAATTAATTCTATAAATGTAATTTACATACTAGGAGATGTAAAATAAAATAGTTGCAGCAGGTTCCTAAGATTTTCATATATAGGAATTTTCACATGGTTTTAGAGCATTTGATGTGGAACAAGAAGAGAAGAATCTGAGCACTAAACTGAAGGACGGATTTATACAGCAGCAATAGATCGAATCCCCAGAGGGATTGCACAGCTCTAGCCAGAAGGGCTGAAGTTTCTAGGTTGTCTCTCTCTGAGTGAGTTGACAAAGAAGTAGAACTTCCAGTTCGAGATTTTTCCGAGGCAGAGGGACCAGCATAGACTCTTCACGCAGAGCCATAGGGACACAGTTTTTCTACAGGAAGTTCTTGGGCAGAGAAATGTTAGAAGAAAGAAAATAGAACATAGCAATGAATTCTTCCTCAGTGATTTCCTAACCAAGGAATTCAACATTTTTCTAAGATTTGAGCAACAGATCTGGGCAGCAGATCTACGAGCTCCACAAGGAGAGCGTAAGCCTACCTAGTGATGTGCAGAAGGGGAAGAAGAGGAATCAGTTTGATATTTTTAAGCTAAGATGGCATCTCATGGTCTTATAGATCAGGACCGGTTGGAGGGTTCCTCCAATTACGTAATCTCAAAGGAAATGATCCAATTCCTTCTGGATGAATATGATCTCAAGACGTTCGTGGTGAATGTGGTTGTTGTACCTTCAGATTTGTATCAACTTAAGAAGTATAGGTTTGATATGGAAAAGGCCAAGAGGATGATCCTTGATGGTGTCAAGGATCACATAGTCTCTCATGTAGCTGGAAAGAACACCGCCAGGGAGACGTGGGAGTCCTTGTCCTTATTGTATGAAGGAACTTCCGAGCAATGGAATATGTACTTGGAGTAGAAGCTCCAGATGATCCAGATGCAGAAGGGGGAGCGAATTGCTTCGTTCCTTACGAGACTTCAAGATATTAGAGACCAGTTAGCAGTCGTGGGATCCACCCCATCTTCGGAAACTATGGTGAGGCTATCCCTTAACGTAGTCACGGAAGAGTGGAATTTTTTTTTCCAAAGCATTTTGGGTAGGTCTACGCTTCCTAGTTGGGAGAAGATGTGATCAATGCTTCAGGAGGAAGAGCTGAGGAGAGATATAGTCAAGTGCAAGCTTGACGGTAACAGTGGAAGCGGATCTAAGAATCCGGAGGAGGAGGAGAATGCAACTCTCGCATCGAAAGGGAAGGAAGGGAAAAATAAACAAAAGAGAGATGTCTCGTATGTGAAATGCTTTAGATGTGGTGAGATGGGCCACCTTGCATCACAATTTCCTTTGAATAAAAATGACAAGGATGAGAAGCATGATCCAAAATTTGCAGCTGCAAAGATCGAACATGATGAGTTCGCCATGAGTACCCATGCTTTTCCATGTGCGAAGTGGGGTGATATTGAACTCTACTTTACTCCAAACTTTAGTTTGGCAGGATCCTTGAGAAGCCCACCTCATGGATCATTACCTTGCTACAAGAGCCCATATTTTCAGTAGCGGGATGGAGGAGTCTTCAGTGGGAGTCGAGGAGTGATGGAGCGATAGTTGTAGTAAGTAGTAATGCCTATTTCTAGAGCAATGCAAAGCATAGAAACAACAATGCAGTGCACAGGAGTGCAGTGCAGTGCATCATAGGGATAACGCGGTATTTATCAGCAGTCATATTCTTTAGCACCGATGTGCATCCACTGAACAATTTTTCAGTATTTAGGTGATTTCAGTTGCTTCTCTCAGCAGTTGAGTTGCGGTACACATGCAATGTTAGCAGTGGCAGTGTTAGTAGCATAACAGATGCAACACTTGAGAGGGAGTTGTAGTACAGATGTAGTAGTGGTAGTGGCAGTTTCATGGGCAACAGTATAGTTGCAGCAGCAGTGCAGTGGCTAATATACAACTTGTCAGACTTCAGCAACGCAGAGGATGCTTCAGGGTCAAAGAAGTATGCAACATGCATGTTGTTAGAGCACTTTCCTTGCTAAGAGGGAGTGTTGATTTTTTGTAGCATAGGAAGTGCTCTAAGCCCCAAATTTTGTGGAGAGTCTCAGACACTGGTATTTCAAAGAACCCAGAAATCGTTTGTGAAAATTCCACTCGGTTCATGTTTTATTATAAAAATTAATTATTTTAATGGGGACCCTAAGTCTAACTTAGGGAAATTAAAGAATTAAAAGGTATTAATAAAACAAAGTGAGAATGATCTAGAAAGTGAAGATCAAAGTCATGTTATAATCTTAGTCGTTGATTAGAGATCTAATCTTGGTCGTTGATTTCTCAACGAGAAGATTATAAACGAAGACTTGAGGGTTATTTAGAAGGAGACACACCAAATGAATCAACTGATCAAATTCTTCAGATGGAGCAAGTGCTCAGATGAAGATCAGATCCAAGTGATTCAACTCAGAGAGGGGCAGAGTAGCTTTCGGAGAGAAATATTTTCTCAGTCGAAGAATCATCAGCAGAGAGGCAGAGAGAAGTCCAACATAGCCAGCACAGAGCCAGATAGGTTGACGTAGAGCCAGTGCAGAGCCACACAAGGCTACGCAAAGGTTGCACAGTGGCTAAGATGGTTTCCGAGATTTATTTATTGAATCAGATGCAGAATCCGGGAGTCAGGGTGTGAGACCGGGAGTCAGATCAATCCTTTGCTGGGGTGACACAATGCTTAGAGGAGGTGACGCAGTGGGAACGGAAATTTCTCCCTAGTTGAGAGGGAGTGTTAATTTGGCAGCTCAGGGAAAAATTCCCTCCTTTGGACAACCTTCCTCATCCAGAAATTTCTCCCTAGTTGAGAGGGAGTATTAATTTGGCAGCCTAGGGACAAATTCCCACCTTTAGACAACCTTCCTCATCTGGAGAAGACCCTCTTTTCCCTTGGAAAATTTTAATTTGGTCAAGAAAAAATATATTTTTTAATACGAAAATGCACATGTGCACAAAAGTTCAAGTCAGCCTAGAGGACAAATTGGGTCTCCAAGGAAGCATATAAATACCAGACAAGTCAACCTCATTTGGACATTATATCACAAGCATCTTCTTCTCTAGGGTCTTCTTTGCATTGGTTCGTACAAGTCTGCAGTTGAGAGGTCTAGGCTCACACATCAAAGGGAAAGATGCAGTTATGGAATTTTGAGTTGACTTTCTGATTGGGTGACCGTTGACCAAGTTTGACTTGGAGTTTTGACCTCCTTTGACTTGCAAAATTTTGATCTTTTGAGGCCGAGATTTTCTATGGAGGAGCCAAGATTTTTTGAGCACTTTTGACTGCTGCTGACAGTTGATTTTGACCTTTGAAATTTGAAGTTTGATAGTCAAAGTTATATCTCTCCTTTGACTAGGTTTGACCAAGTTGTTTAGGACTATTTTGACTTCATTTTGACCAACATTCAAGGCCGCATTTTTTGGCAGTTGACTGAGCTCTGTTGGAGGAGTTTGACCATTGACTTCAAGACTCGTTAGTGCATATTTAATTGTTGTTGAATTTGAAAAAATTGCTAACTTTGACTTGTTGACCAGATTTGACTTTGAGGCTTATCTATTGGATATTGGTTGGCAGATCTCTTGGATAGTTAAAGAATTGACTATGACTCTTTTGTTGATAAATTGAATCATTTTATATCTCTTCTGAACATTTTATGATAATCTAATAAGAAGAAGATTTTGAAAGGGTTTCCCCCTTTTAGGGTTTTTCCCTGGTCTTTGACCAAATTTGGTGTCTCTTGTTATTGCTCTTGATTGTCTTCTATTGTGCATTGCATTCATTGTTCTATCTACAATTGCTATTTATCATTTGGAAGATTAAATTTGATTGCTAATGGAAGAAAATATTAAGCTAAAGTGATTGTAATAGCATAAAATAGTGGAAAATTAACAAAACCAAATATGAGATAGATCATTTTTGGAAACTCAAAAATGATACAGATGCCGAATAGGAAGATGAAGACCTCAAAGAAAAATTGAAGAATAACGAAAAGGAAAATACTAGGCTTAGAAACAGGAATAGAGAATTGAAAAGCCTTTCTGAAAAGCATGATAAAGAAAATTTATCCTTAAAGGTCCAACTTGAAGAAGCAAAAAGAATTGAAGTAATGATGATTCAGATGAAGAAGAAAGAAGAAGATTGTAAGAAACTTGAAGAAGATGTGGCATTAAGATCTAAAGTTGATAAGCTCAATAGGAACTTGAACAAATCACTAGTGTTGGATAACATTCTCAGCTGTCAAATATCTCCAGGCAATAAAATAGGTCTTGGCTATGAAGCTGCATCTTCAAGCAAAAAAGACACAAACTCCAAGCCTCCAAAGGAAGAAACTCAAAGGGAGTCTAGAAATGTTGCTACTTTAAGAAGTTATGCTAATCAACAATGGATTGAACCTCCTCCAAGATAGAACAACTTCAGAAGATCATCCTACTCTCCTTGGTATGAAAACATTTTTCTTGGTTATTGTTACTCTTGTAGAGATTTTGGGCATAAAACAATCCATTGTAAAATCAATACGCGATACAATTATGTAAGAAGCAAGAATGATTACGAAAGTGTTCATGGACCTACCAATAGAAACTAAAATCCATTTGAACCACTAACGAATCAGACCATTGTATGCTACAACTGCAATAATCTTGGTCACAAGGCACAAAATTGCAGGCTTGAAAATGCTCCAACCATAAAGACAGAGAAGCAAACTATGAAATGGGAAAAGAAAAAGAAGGAAGGTTGCAATCTAGAATTGATTGTTGAAGATAAAGAAGATAAATGGTACACAAATAGTGGATGCTTGACACATATGACAGGAGATCAAAACAAATTTGTCAGCCTGAAAGGAAAAAGTGACAGTGTTGTATTTAGAGATAACTCCTTTGTGAAGATACTTGGAAAATGTGTAGTAAGTCTTGGAAGCGAACATATGCAAGCACAAAATGTTTTGTGCGTTAAGGATATGAAGCACAATCTTCTTAGAGTCAGAAAAATGTGTGATCAAGGGTATAATCTCTTGTTTGACTCTAGGAAGTTTGAAATTAGAGAAGAAGGCTTAGGAAAATTGGTTCCGACAGCCACAAGAAGACCAAACAACATAAATATTCTAGATCAAGCAAAGTGGAAGAAAATTGTAGCCAAGCAAAAGAGTCATAAGGAAAACAAAGAAGGGAAGAATAAGAAGACATAAGTCATGTTGAGTGCAATATGTTCAGGGGGAGAAAAAAAGGAAGTGCAACATAGAGTGAAAGGAAGTGAAGCATGGAGACAAGGGGAACATGAGTGTTGACATCAATGAAAAAGGGAGATATTGTGGGAAGAAATTGTTATAGATGTCAAATGGTGAATAGGCCAACATTTGTTTGGTAATTTGCATGCACAAATTAGTGAATTTGGATGCAAGGACCCTTTAGACTAGTAGCACTTGTCACCCCATTTCGTTTGATAGGTGGAACACCTTGTGGTTCCTCTTGGTTAGAGAGATATTGATGGTTGAAGTTTGATGCCCCACGTGGATGGGTTTAGAACCAAATTCCCCCCCACCCCCCATAAAGTTATGACCTCAATTCTTCATTGTTTCCCTAAAAGGAAGTCAAAATCATAATTTAATCTAGCCTAAGTCCTTATGTCAAAGTCAACCCTAAAAGTCCTATTATAAAAGACAAAATCATATTTTTTGTTGAGATATCTAAGCCCATTTCTTCAAGTCAACTTCCCTCCTACAAGTCAGCTTGTTGTATATTTTTTGTGTGGAAAAAAACATAGGTTAGCCCCATTGTAGCCCTCCCTATTTCATGTCTAAATAAGCCATTTGTTTTCCCTCCTAATCGCATTGATTTCTCAAGAAAGTATATCTGAGTTTGTCTAAGGTTGGAGCTGCATTGAAGACCTTTAGAAGCCAAAATTTTCAAGGTTCTTTTGGAATTTATTGTTTACTCTCTTGGATTGTGTTTTTGCTGGGGCAAAGCAGTGGTTTTGAATCTTGTTTAAGAAAATACAAGTATTATGACGGGTTTTTTTAGGCCTATTATGAGCCCCTAATTTGGCCTTGTAGCAAACTGTCAAGAGAACTCATTTCGGCCTCTATTTGAGGCATTGCAGAGGCAAGATTCAGTGCATATGAAGCAAAATAAAATTTGTAGCAGAACTTAAGATTCAAAGTTGAAGGACTGAAGTTTTACAAGATTAATTTCGTTGTTCCGGGATAATTTGTGAGGCTAGTATTTTTAGCATCTCCTGAAGAAATTTTTGACCTCTTTCAAATCGATGATTGAGGAATTTTTGATCTGTCTGAGGCCCCTTGAAGCCCCTCCTCTTTTGGTTGATTTTGGGCATGTTTAGGGAAAATATGAGGCTTTACTCAAATTATAGAGGCATAATCTAAGGCATTTTCTTAAAGTAAAAAATTTCTCATATTGTGGATAGATTCATCTTGATTCAAAGCACTTTTTGAGGTCCTATCTAAAGTTGACAGAGGCCTATACTAAGGCTCTTTGTGTGAGGTAGACCAAAGCCATCACTAGTCCTTTTATGAAGAATAAGGAATTATGTTTTGGAGCACATCTTGAAGAAACTTGCTAGCTTGGGTGATGAGCTAGTTGAGGAGAATTGGGGCTCATGTTAATTATTGAATGGAGCATGTTTAAGAAAAAATTAGAGGTATGGCTTATAATCCTTTTTGTTAGATTGCATGCTACTACAAGTCAGAGTTACAACGACAAACATATCAATGTTCAAGGAGCATACCTGAAGTTGGATATAGCACAGGCAAAAATGTTTGTGAGTTATTGTAATTTGATCATTTTCCCTAGTATGAGAGCACAAGGGTTTTATTTTATCTTTTATAAGGGTGGCAGGGTGGTGCTAGGCAAGAAAGTTGTAGATTCCTTTAGAAGGTTGTTGTTCTTCTAGTGGGAGCCGAAAAACCTAGGGTTGTAGCCCTTCCAATTTTAGTTAGAAAATATAGAAGTTATAGCTTCCCTTGTAATATAAATAAATTGTTTATATATAGCCTATGTTCCTTTGACGTGATGTTATTGGTTAACAATTTTGATACTAAATTGTAAGAAAAAAAGAACTACTGATTCAACAAAATAAAATTTGTAGTAGACCTTAAGATTCAATGTTGAAGGACTGAAGTTTTACAAGATTTATTTTCTTTGTTCCGGGATCATTTGTGAGGCTAGTATTTTTAGCATCTCCTGAAGAAATTTTTTACCTCTTTCAAATCAATGATTGAGGAATTTTTGATCTGTCTGAGGCCCCTTGTAGCCCCTCCTCCTTAGGTTGATTTTGGGCATGTTTAGGGCAAATATGAGGCTTGACCCGAATTACAGAGGCATAATCTGAGGCCTTTTCTTAAAGTAAAAAATTTCTTATATTGTGGATAGATTCATCTTGATTCAAAGCACTTTTTGAGGTCCTATCTAAAGTTGACAGAGACCTATTCTAAGGCTCTTTGTGTGAGGTAGACCAAATCCTTTCCTAGTCCTTTTATGAAGAATACTGAATTATGTTTTGGAGCACATCTTGAAGAAACTTGCTAGCTTGGGTGATGAGCTAGTTGAGGAGATTTGGGGTTCATGTTAATTATTGAATGGAGCATGTTTAAGAAAATATTAGAGGTATGGCTTATAATCATTTTTTTCTAGATTGCATGCTACTACAAGTCAGAGTTACAACAACAAACATATCAATGTTCAAGGAGCATACCTGAATTTGGATATAGCACAGGCAACAATGTTTGTGAGTTATTGTAATTGGATCATTTTCCCTAGTATGAGAGCACATGGGTTTTATTTTATCTTTTATAAGGGTGGCAGGGTGATGCTAGGCAAGAAAGTTGTAGATTCCTTTAGGAAGTCGTCATTCTTCTAGTGGAAGCCGAAAAGCATAAGGTTGTAGCCCTTCCAATTGCAGTTAGAAAATCTAGAAGCTATAGCTTCCCTTGTAATATAAATAAATTGTTTATATATATCATATGTTCCTTTGAGGTGATGTTATTGGTTAACACTTATGATACTAAATTGTAAGAAAAAGGGAACTATTGATTCAGCCCCATCCCCCCTCTCCCCCCTCCCCCTTGGTATTTCCACAATGGTAATGTTAAAAAAATAAGTAAAATGATGAAAATGAAAGATAAATGAGAATGCCACTTTTACTTTAAAAATTTAACATTACCATTAGGGATCGGAAGTGTCTATGGAGAATCAAGGGGGAACCTTGGGAGCAGGGGTTAAATTTAACGGGTCCCACTACCCATCATAAAAAATTTTTATGACGATCTTATTTTTAAATGACTCTTCATATCACTTTTAATATTTCCTTTTACTAGTTTCATCTAACTTAAAAGAAAAAAACACAATATGTACCTGCAAATATTGAAGTGAATGCAATTAAAATTTGAAGAGATTAAGGTGAAAAAGAGTGTGCCATTGCTAAAAATAAATTTCCAAAGTTTCATTTTTAATTAGATTTATTTTTCAAAAAATATAACATTTTAGTTTAAATTTCAATAATATTTTGCTAAAATGATGTCTAACATGTGGATATTAGATATTGTCAATAAAGGTCTTCAAATGAAAGTAAATGTTGGTTGAACTTACTGAAGTTAAGATGAAGCCTTGAAGCCTTTCCGAGAGAAGAGTCTGCTACTCATGAGGCTCAGTTAAAGGAGGAGCCTCATCCCGTGGGAATTCAATGGAGGAGAGAAAAGATTCCATGAAATCGAACATTCTGAGCAAATTACAAGAAGCTTTTGTTAAAAAAAATTCTATGCTCCAGATATCAGAATTTGCATGTATAAATTATTCAAATATATTAAAATCTATGAGAATTTGCATGTATAAATTATTCAAATATATTAAACTCTTTAGGTGAAGTCTCCGCTTGAGGAAAAAAAATTTCTATGCTCCAGAATTTGCATGTATAAATTATTCAAATATATTAAAATCTTTAGGTGAAGTCTCCCCTTGAGGAAAGTCAAGTACTCGTGACTCTGACGTGATAGGCTTGGAACGATAGTCCAAGTCATTTTTAATTTAAAGCATTCATCAAATATTTAACCAAATAGTGATAACAAAAAAATACTAATCAAAATTTATTAAATTAGTTGTATTCCTATTCACTCACCAAATACACAATGATAGACATGATGAAGAAATTGGAATATAAAGACTCTCACTAAGCTATAACTTACTCACATATAAAGACTTTCACTAACCTATAACTTACTCACATAAAGAAAAAAACTATTTCTATAAACATCATCTTGAAAACATACCCACTTTTGAAGCATCATCTAGGCTTACAAAATGTGGCGAGCGTAAATCCATTTTAACTTTGGATCCAACAAACCCGAAAGGGTTCAAATTTCTTTTCATTGTGTGAAAAGAGTTTTGCGTCACAAGATATTTGATATCTCTCTCTGAGCTTTGTAGATCCTAAGTTAAATGGCTTTGTAGATCCCGAGTTAAGATGGATCTACCCTGGTTTAATTTTACCCTTTCAATATGTTATGTTCCACATGAATACCATGGGTCAATACCATGGGTTCTCATACCATATGTCAATACCATGGGTGAATACCATGAAATTATTTTTATTTTAATGTTATTTTTATTATTATTTTTATTTTATATTGATAAAATAAAAATGTTTTCACATAGTGTGATTTTTATTTTTAGGCATAAAAAATAAATTAGATTACATTACAACCAACCTAGATCCATCTTAGATCCATCTTAAATCTAGAGCTATCAAGGACCTGGGATCAAATCTCTTGATATGCAAACCTCTTTAGAGTGAAAGGAGATTTGATCCGGTAGGGAGCTAAGATGGATCTAAGTTGTTTTAATTACCCCCTTTAAATATGCTATATTCCACATGAATACCATGGGTTGTCATACCATGGGTCAATATCATGAAGTTATTTTTATTTTAACGTTATTTTTTTTATTAATTTAATTTTACATTGACCAAATAAAAATGTTCTCACCCAATTCAAAAATAAATAATTTTATTAAAAAAATAGAAATTATTATATTAAAGAATATTGTATTATTTTTTAAAATAAAAATATTATATTCAAAATGTAGAGTACAAAAACTATCTATGGTAAATTGACTATTTTAGTTTATAATTTTATTTTATTTAATTTTAATCTTAATTTTAATTTTATTTTATGTAATTTGACTAAATCACTCTATTAAGTCACAGGTTATCTAGAAGGTACCAAAATACATTGCATTGGGCGTTATTGACAGTAAGAACTGCGCACAGACAAACTAAGGTAGGGTGATATATATATATATATATATGTGTGTGTGTGTGTGTGTGTGTGTGTTCTGACATGGTTTTGCAGGCTCGAACATTAGTCCACCCATGGTTCCAAAAAATGCTCACACGATTCCGCCGGGATTTTTTTGTTGTTGGAATTTTTGAACGTTTATGTGAGGAAATATGCTTCCCGAACACTCCCAAGCAGTGGTTAAATTTGACACCCATTTACCCGTTTTTCCACTTTTTACCAATAAAATACAGTTTATTTTGAAACAAGCACGTCAGGGTTAACTTGCAATTGAAAAATGTCAAAGTGACCTGTATACAGGTCACTTTGACATTTTTCAATTGCAAGTTAACCCTGACGTGCTTGTTTCAAAATAAACTGTATTTTATTGGTAAAAAGTGGAAAAACGGGTAAATGGGTGTCAAATTTAACCACTGCTTGGGAGTGTTCGGGAAGCATATTTCCTCACATAAACGTTCAAAAATTCCAAAAAAAAAAAAAAATCCCCTCGTGTGAGCATTTTTTGGAACCATGGGGGACTAATGTTCTGGCCTGCAAAACCATGTCGGAACCACGGTTCGGAACCATCATAGTTCCAAAAGTCTGGAAACCGCAAGAAAAGAGTGAAACAATGATTCCGATTTTTGGAACAACAGTTCTACCCAAGGATTGTCTGCGGATATATCCGGGACACGAATCTGCCTCCTGAACTAGGAGGGACAGAAATGAAAAGTGATTCTTGTTCATTCCAAAGGAAAAATAATAATTCTACCACATTTGAATAGATAATCACTACTGAAATACAATTGAAACAATGAATTAAGTGAAAGAAAACAAAGTTAAAGGTGAAGCAATATAACACTCAAATTTGTCAAATGTGAGTTCTTGTAGGTGTTCTAGGATGAGTTGAGACTTCTTTTGGGAGATGTTGTCTCTATTGTTGATATGTAAATTGTCTTGAATATTCCACTAGAACAGTTCAACACAATAGATCTTACAATATTCTAAATCTTTTATTATGCAGTTTATTACCATAGATCTCAAATTTAATATTTGTTAAATTTGGACAACTAGGTCCAAACTCCATGTTATGATGCTCAGATTAAGAGGCTAATATTTTTGTTGGATTCCTCTTTCGGAGAGGTGTAAAATCCATATATAATATGTCTTAATCCGATGAGCAGAACATTTATTTTGAATTTATTATTCATAATAAATTTTATGTGCAGGTCGGCCTTAAGGTTTCACACCCCCAGCAGATGTGTCACACGCCCCAATGATGGATATAAATACAGGCAAAGTTGGAGAGCATTTCACAACAACTCAACTCACATCTTCTTCTCTCATCTGATTTAGTACGAGCTCCTTGGAGGACGAGTTCAACCCACACGTGTGAAGGAGAAGAAGGACAAATCTGTACGGCTGAGCTGAAGGACGAATTTCTGCAGTTAGGGTTTTGCAGAAAGTTTGACCAGCGTTGACTTTGGTCAACGCATGGTCCAATTGGGCTGAAATTTGGTGAGAAGTTCGATTTTGGAAGGTCGTACTGTTTGGCACAGAAATCGAGGTCAAAGGGTTGACCAATCTGTTGCTGCGTTGACTTTTAGCTTGCTGCACTGCGTTGACTTTTTCAGGACAGCGTTGACTTTTTTGGAGTTGACTTGGGTTGACTCGTTCGCTGATTGGAGGACTGTTGTGACACATTCTGGGTTGGCTGACCAAGGAGACTTTGCTGGTTGAAGCATCCTGTTGACCGCCGTAACGCACCACCACATTTTTCCTGTTTCTGATTTGTCTTCTATAAGATCCACTTATATGTTCTATCTGCATTTTACTTAACTATTTGTATGATTGCTGTGAGAAAAGTAAAGTTGCTCAAAGCATAGAACATCTACTAAAATTACAAATATTACTAGCATAACACTCAAAATTATGGAAATAACTGAAACCAAAATGAAAGAAACAAACAAATGAATACAATATCTAGACAAATGAACTTTAAAGATGTGACTTACAAAACTATGCAGGAAAAAATCCAGCTAGAAGGGTACCAAGCGAGGAGACTCTTTTTTTTTCTCAAGTGCA
Organism: Pinus albicaulis; assembly: GCA_034641835.2. Classification (NCBI taxonomy): domain Eukaryota; kingdom Viridiplantae; phylum Streptophyta; class Pinopsida; order Pinales; family Pinaceae; genus Pinus; species Pinus albicaulis. The sequence continues at coordinate 1,027,800,983 of CM076583.1, read as the reverse complement.
ATGAAAGGGGCGCTCCCTATTGAGTTTCCATGGGCATCCTGGCCTAAACAGTTGCTACACAATTTTTTACCACCGCTGATATGCTTCAATATCCCAACCCTAGATGCTTTGCTCAAGTATGGAATAATAACAATACTAAAAGAATGGAACCCCTTCATTTCCTAGTGGCTTAGCATCTAACATAACTTGATAGTTGTATAGGATTAAAATTAGGGTTTTTGAATGCTCCACCCCTCAATTAGTTCTAGGGTTTTAGACACTGAAAATATTGTTGAAAGTACAAAGGTGACTAGCCTCACATGCGTCAATAATGGGGTTTGTTGTGCCATCCACTCAATACCATGGTGGACAACAGGGTAGGTCAATTTGCAAGAAGAATAACATCCACATACAAACTCCAATTGAAGTGAGCTTCACATTATTGGAATGTTTTCAGTGTAGAATAATGTACAGGGGATGTCAGAAAGTTTTAACCCTAAAAAGTTTTGTTTGATGCCCAAAACCAGCTCTAGAAGTTTCCAAACTCCAAATATTCAATTTGGGACCTGTTCTAAATGGACCTCACAATCCAATTCTTCCCATTTTTCCACCCAAAAGGTATGAAGATAGATGACAAATTATAAAATAATCCATTATGGATCAACTCTTGTTCATGCTACCCCTTTTTTAGAAAAGAGGGAGGCAAGCGTAATGGAAGAAGATTGGTACCTAAATTTCTCTAAGTTTAGCTCCAAGTGGCTAAATCTCCCCAAGTTTAGCTTTGCATTGTGAAATTTCCCCACCTTCAAATCTATGTGAATTTTGTTGCAATTAAAAAATTCAATTGATTCAAACTACTGTAACAAATTCAAGAATTTTTCCTAGCTAAAACCATATAAGGACTCCTAGTAACCTCAAAATAATAAAATATGCATTGATTCCATGGAAGACATGGAGTAATTTGAGTACTAAGATTACCAACTCTAAATATTGCAAATTATTAAAATAATTTAGAAATCCCTTTAATGTTTGTATGATGTCATATTTCACACTTAAAAAATATTTCAAGGACAATAAAGATGAATATTGCATCAAATCCATGCAAAAAGGTGACAATGGCAACATAGGATGGATGATGCGGAGGTAGGTCATGACATCTTTTGCAATGGTCAAGCTTAAAGGTCTCAACTTTAGTAGTGATCTCCACTAAAATTTATGACCAATTGACAACACAAAACTTCTTCCTCGATCAAATTTGAATCATTTCTTACCAAATCAACCATCATGCAAGGAAATTTATTTATTCCTCTAGAACGCATTTTCTATAGGGAAGAGAAAATATCTCAGCATTTGAAGGCTTGGATGGTGGTGCAAAAAGCCAACAAACTATAAACTAACAATTATCGAATGGGTATGATCCAACACTATGCCACAATAAAATATAGATCTCATAATAAAACAACTTCGATGGAAGTAAAAATCATCAATATAGTTAACATATATAATTAACACATTTCCAACCAAAATAAAAAGTCAATAATTTTTAGTAAAATCAAATATTTTTTAAATTATATAAAATGTATAAAATTTCTTATTTATATTTTTACAGGTAATTTAATTGTTTGGAAACAACTGCAACTACCATTGAGTAATGATGAACTACCTAAAGAGATAATTTGTCTAATATGGTACCATGGTCAAAATTGAGACATATAATGTCTAAACATGTAATTTGAATTGGACACTAATATAGACACAATTGCAACCCTCCTTGGGTGTTCATACAATTGCAATTGATGCCCTATCTAGATGTTCATATGGACACAATTGTGACCACCATTGCGCACCATTGAGCATTGATGAACTACCTATAAAAGGAAAAATTGTAAGGATGTTACCTTCGTTGTAATTGAGACTCATGTAAAGACCAAAATTTTAATTTGAATTGGACATTAACATAGACACAATTGCACCCCTCCTTGGACATTCATGTGATTGCAATTGTGACCCTATTTAGATGTTCCTATCAACACATAATCACAACCCTTCATGGATGTTCATATAGTGGCAATTGGTGCCACTAGTTGGAAGTTAAAATGGACACAATTTCAACCTTCTTTGGACATGAAATAGGATGCAATTATGACCCTTTCAAAACATTAATAAGGATGATACAACGGATTCAAAAATGGATGTAATTCTTGATGATGTTTGTAGCTCAAAAGGTACTTTTGTGTAGGCATAAGTTTCTAAGTGCGCAGAAGCCACCCAAAGTATCCTTAGAACACTTTCTCAAGTTCTAGCAAGTTACTAATATAACTTAGCCTAAGTCCATTTAGAAGTCGCCCAAAGTCTCCTTAGGGCACTTGCTCAAGTTTGAGCAAGTTGGTAATGTAACTTAACCTAAGTCTGACTTAGGGAAAAAAAAATTTAATTATGTTGGCTATTGAGCTAAAGAAAATTGGAATTTTTTTTACTTTAGTGATTATCTTTCAACCTCAGTCGCTGATCTCAAGTGATGCAGGATCTAATCTCGGTCGTCAATCACTTTGGAAATTAGAGTTAGGGGTTTAACTCAACAAAAAGTTATAAAAGCAAGGCTAAGGAAAGGTGAAGGTTACACCGTACAACAACAAAAGACATTGAGAGAGACATTTGAGTGGTGAGTGGAGAAGGACTTCCATTTTACTGTGTTGAGTCCAAGGAATTGCATAAGTGCAGTAGTAGAGATCCAGATCAGCCAAGATGAATAAGATACAAGGTATGTTGAAATTGTATTTTCTTCAGTTGGGCCATTATCCCAAGATGGGCGCCTAAGTAGGCTATGAGTTATTAATGAAGACTGTTGATTGGGTAAAATATGTTTGTGTCACTTGTGATTGAGATTGGTGTAATTTTGTTTCCGCTAATTGTGTTAAGAACTTAATTGTGCAATGATTCAATAAACCTGTAATCTGCTAGGTTATTAATGTGTCAAGTACTAGGTTCAACAAAAATTTACAAGTCTTGTCACACTAACATCGAATATTTTTGGAATTTTTTGTGGTTCTAATCGTGCATTGTTAGAGAATTAGAACACCATACATATCTAGGGTAAAAATTGTGGTTTTATGGTTGCAATTGTGGACATTTATAAGGTCACAATAGAGACCAAAAGTTTGAATTAAGACATTATTAGGGTTGTTGACATGAATATTATTATGGTCACAACCATGGATTAATCCATATTACAAATCAACTCAAATTACCTCGTTAATAGTAACCAATTCATCTATTTTGATCAAAAGAGGAGAAATTTGAAAATAAATTATTTTGGTAGCAATTAATCCAAAATGTTGAAGTGTAACATGAACTTAACTACAAAACGACCCTTGTTATAATGCATAATTCCATAAATATCAAGGAAAGGTTATACATATTGTACATCATTGAAAGAACTTTAAAATTTTTCCAATCAATAAAAACATTCAGATCACTGTTTCACACGTCCATTGAATTTACACCTAGCACTAAAAATAATGTCAACCAAGAAATTAGAAGAGTTTTAGATGATTTTGGGAGATTAGACTAAGTTCTCCAAATATGCAAGAGAATACCTCTCCTTATAGGGACACTTACCCTACACAACTACCTTTATTGTAAAGGTCTTTCTGCAAGAAACATTTTAATGTTCTATGTCTCCAAGCATGAGAATAGTCCAATGGTGTTTCTTGCACCATAGTAATTACACATGCTTCAAATGCTTCAAATTTACACCATTGCAATTGGATGATATCCATTTCCTTTGAAAACAATGGTGGTTACATAAACTCCACACATTTGTCACATGCTACTCATGAACGTTATGTCACATAAGGAAAATTCCACTACAAAGGTTGCACATTGTACACTACAATGCATATGTTTCCTATAACCTCTTTATGGCTTATATAAAGAAAATTTTAGCAATAAATGCTAAGGCATCTTCTCTCCAAAAACATGAGAATAATCCACTAACATTCCTCATATGGGCTCAGATGCTTAAATGAGCACACAAATGGATTGATATCACATTCCATATATCAACACTAATTCCCAAAAGACTAGTTTAACCCTCGAGTTTTATCTTGAATTATCTTAAACCAACTCCTGAAAACCCCTACAAGTGTTATGTCTAAATTAACAACCAGTACTCTACCAGTATGAACAACCTTATCCTTCATTCCTAATCATGGAAAGTATTAACTTACAAGGTTGATGGACCAATCTCAATCTCAACTTGTAGAACCTAGTCAATCTCCTTTTGTACTTGTTTTCTCCTTTGAACAACCTCATCTTTAATTCATACTCATGGAAGCTATTGACATGCAAGGTTGACCAATCTCAATCTTAACTTCAGTGCCAATATGGATACTTCTACCTAGGAGGTCACCAATATCAATACTAGGCTACATGGAATGCACTCAACTTTATTCATCTTGAAGTATCTTGAACCAATTCCCCAAAATACTTATAGGCTATTGGTTTTGTAGTTATATTAACAACACATTTCTATATTACATAAATCAATGCATAGCTCAATTTGAATAATCACAACACGCATGTCATGATCCCAAGGGAAATTGAGGAAAGTAAACCCAATTTTTTTATATATTACATAAAACAATGCATAGTTCAATTTGAATAATCACAACACACATGTCATGATCCAATTGGGCATTGAGGAAAGTAAACCCAAGAAAATTTATAGTGAAGATGAAAAGAATAAAATTGTGAGCAAGAATAACTCCACTTATACGAGAGAGAAAACAACAAAGTGCAGTTTCAAAGAATCCCCTCACCAAAACATTCTATTCTTCAATGCGCTATATGAAAAATGGTTTCTGATAGTCAACAAAGAGATGATAAAAGAAGTGGAACAAAATCTCTAAAGATAAAAAGACAAGTTCAAAATTGAATGTTGATTACAATGTATTTTATTGCAATTATTTATAATAATTTGAGTTTCAGGCAATGAAGCTCGAGGCTCAAACATAACTCCACGCTTATAACACACCCATGTACTCACTGTGGCTTAGTAGGTTTGCATATGTCACTTACAAATTTTTTGATCATCCTAGTCTATCCACTTACAATTTTGCTCACAATGGTCTCAATGACACAAGGCTAACTCACATGGTTCGGGTTTGATTTCAGGTTTGACAACGATTAAATTCGATTTGGGTTCAAATTTTCTAATAAAGTTTGTATGAGGTTGGACTTCAAGTTTGACTATATACATTTTTTTGCGCATGTGTGTGCATATATATATATATATCATTTTAAAGTTTATAATATATAAGCTTTAAAATGAATTATGACATAAAAGAATATTTAATGATATATATATATATATATATATATATATATATCATTTTAAAGTTTATAATATATAAGCTTTAAAATGAATTATGACATAAAAGAATATTTAATGTTGCAACCAATTATTGTGCAATGAGAGAGGCACTGGACCAAGCAGAGGGTCTATAGATATGTGGAAAACCTCCCAATAAAATCGTGAAATCGTGAGTTTTCAACTCACCAATGTTATCAACCGAGTTTTTCAGGAGTTTTTCAAACTTAAAAACATCACAATTTAATCGATAAACTTGCGATTTTATCCAAAAAAATCGTGAGTCTTTTGCTGGCCACATATAAGTTAGGAAAAATCAAATTTTTTAACTCATTTTGCACTCAATCCTTAATGATTCGACCTTGTGGAGAGAGGAGGAGTTGGTCACTATCGAGGAGGAGATTTGACCAGTTTGTGGCATGGAAAAGCCATTCCCTATTCCTATAAAAGGGGAAGTGGAACTTAGTGTCTGATTAGTTTATGACATGTAGATGACTCATGATGATGATATACATTTATTATATTTTTGTTGATATTTTGACTATTTTTGTCAAGACTCGGGATTTAGAACTTGATTCACTATTGATATGTGATGTAGCACTAGCCTTATTAAGTTCTTATACATCTTATATATTAGCTTTCTTTTCATATTTATGTGGCAATGCATTTATATGATGTTGTGGATACTTTAGATGCTATTTTTTTTTAAATGAATATTTTTGTATTTTTTACTTTTGCCGTTTTTTTTTTAAATTTTCTCCCCACTTTTACGACTTTTTCAATTTTCTGACCCTTGTCGGTTTATTCCCGAGTTCGACTTTTTCCACATTGGTTTATAGTGTACACTATACAAGAGGCAACAAACCTAGTGGAGGGCTGCAACAAGGGAGACTCAAGTGGATGCTAGAGACTCTAAGTGTTTGCAGTTTAGTTCACATGTAACATAATGCAATGTAGTGTTGAGGGATACCCAATTGTTGAGATAGGAGAGAAATGCATGTTGCTAAAGATGAAGGTTGAAAATGATATGTGCACTGCCAAGGATGAAGCTCAAAATGAGACACATGTTTTTGGCCCTTCAATTTTATTTTTTATTTTTAATAAAGCTAAATAAACCCTAAATTAGAATTGACATCAAACTTATAAATAAATCCAATTAAATTCACCTTGATGTTCGAATTTGTCTTTAGGTCAGAGTTCGTTCAGGTTGGTTATTAGGTTTGTCTTTGAGGTTCCGCGAACCTAATTGAACCTCGATTTTTTTTTAGGGTTCATAGAATTATGAACTTGAAGGTTCAGGTTTGGCAACCTATGACTAAGACCCAAGACACTCTCCAAATCACCTCCCTCTAGAAAAATATCCCACGAGGAGGAAAATGATCCAACAAAGTTGCTTGAAGGAGAGGAGGAGGGGGTGAACAATGAATGCCCATTGCATGCCCTAAAGAGAGGGAATACCCTACCAGTAAAAGTGTAGGCCTATTAAGTCTCCTTGTGGGACGACCAAGTGGTTGGTACAATGAGATGTTATCTCCTCCACCCAGTTTCAAATCCCACAAGGGTACATCTTATATAATCTACTTAACCCATTGCAAAAAAAATATCTAGACAGCTTATCAAAATTCTACTAAATATAACAGTGATCTTGTTGAACTTCTACTAAATATAACAGTGATTTACAATATACAGTTTCGATTTAAGGTATATAATATTAATGAGGGGAAGCAAAATTTATTTGTTCAAAACGAGATGAAGATACAATAATAGAAGCTGCTCATCACATGTTCAATTTAAAAGTATATAATATTAATGAGGGGAAGCAAAATTTATTTGTTCAAAACTAGATGAAGATACAATAATAAAAGCTGCTCATCACATGTTCAAAATTGTTGAACCCTCAACATCCAAACGCTGAATACAGTTTGCAAACACAATGTAACTCACTGTGACTGAAGAAAATAGTACAGTTTTTCTCTACATAATCATGAATATGCTTTAAATGCGCAAAAATGCAAAGAGTCCAAATGAATGGATACCATATCCTGCCATGGATTAGTATAAACTCTAAAGATATTACCATGTTTGATTGTAGCAAGGGAAATATCCTGATCAGGTTTGACAAACTCCAAATATGAGGACATGCAATATTAGATTAAACCCTCTAATGATTCTTACAAAGATGCAGACGTGAGCATATGTTTGATTGTAAAAGTAGCCCTGAAAATTCACCAAATATTTCATGTGGCTTTGTGAGTTTAGCTATATTAACATACCAGAGAAAGCACTTTGAGCCTCTACTTTTCTTTTGTAGTATTGCATTGGACACAAAGTAGAATACTCATTCTAGTTTGAAACTGGCCAGTAGAATACTCATTCTAGTTTGATACTCGCCAGATAGAGACTTCGCGAAAAAAATATCAAAATAGTAATGTTGAAGATATCATTTTGGAGTTGTTTTTACTGCTATATTTTCGACTTTCTGTTGTTAAATTTGGCTGAACAATTTGAGGTGAAATTTTGATCTGAATTTTATGTGGCTGGATTTGGCGGAGCAATTTGAGGTGAAATTTTGATTTGTACTATTTAAACTAGTTTTTTGACTATATACATGGATTCAGCACCATGTAAAACTCTTAGAGCACTTCAATTATGCCGGGATTATCCATTAAATTTATGATTTCAATAAATTCTTACAAAATTTTTAAAAAATTAAACCGAATAAATCCCAAAAAAATTCCAAAAAATCTCACTAAAAACAACCCATATCATTTTTTATCATTTTCGGGGGACATATCAAGATTTTTGGGGACATATCAATAACGGTCCGGAAATAAATTCCTCGGAAATATCAGTTATTATCGGAAAACATAAACTTGACTGGGAAAACTCGGAACATATCAGAAACATCAACAACCTGAAAAACCGCAAATGTTGGGAGAAATCAGAGATACTTGAAACACTGCAAAATAGACAGAGTAACAACGGATGAATACTTCATGTGAACTTTGAATACTACAACAAATTGAGGGCAAAGGGTAGGATAGTTACAGTCTCTGAATCTGTCTACATACAGCATATTAGTTCTCAAATTCAGCCTTCAAATGAAAGATAAGGACTGTGAACTGTTGTGTTTCTTTCCTGAAGTTAATCTATGATATCACCATCTCAACAAACAGACCTTTCAGGTTATGCTATATTGCCACACGATTTTGACAAGATTCACATGGTTGAGGATGAATGCAGGTAGCAGTACATGATTCTTGATTTGGCATATTGATGACGGGGACAGCAGAGGTCACAGAAACACCTTAACCCTAAAGGGTGTATGTGAAAGGTGGATAGCTGAAAAAACACATCAAAAGCTTTTATCATGGTTAATCTCATGCAAACCCAATTTAGACTGAAGGCTGCCAACTCCCCAGCCCATTTCATCAGGATAAACCAGACTGGAACACTTCCCTTTATTGCATAGCCTGTATCAAAATGTTTGATGGCGAAGAGAAATTTAATCCACAAAAAGACTGTCCAACCATCAAATTGAAGTTTAAAGCACAGTTTTTAAAAGTTGCTGGATTGCACATGGAAGGTCGAACGCCTTGTCTGTAATCAATTTTAGATTTAATGGCGTGCAGGTTTAGGAAAGGGGAATATGCTCCATATATATTGTCTGGGTTTGAATCTCAGATTCCCTCAAATTTTAAAATAAAGGGAAAATCATACACGTTGAGGCTGGAAAGTACGTACGACAAGGAACTCTACCTTGCCCTGCAATTTTCAAAACAGGGTATTCAAATTAAATATTAAAGACAAAATTTCTATAGGCCTATTTCAAAGTTAATTCAACCCCATAGAAAATATTCCAAAACTAATCAGAAGGGTTGAAAATCAGACAGGGGACAAATCAAACACAGAATCTGCCTCAACCAGTGAGCTGCTCTACCACCAAAATACATACAAGTTTATAACACCTGGGTCCAATACCATGTTGAAAATTGGACAGGCCACGAATGAAATCCAGAACCTACCCCTGGCCGGTGGCCTGTTCTAGCGCAATAGGATAAGGAATTCCTACCTACGCCCTGCAATTTTCACAGCAGGTATTAGAATTAAAAATCAAACCCCAGATTTCTCTGGGCTATATTTTAAGACTAAACTTAATCCCAGAGTTCTGTAGGCCGTATTCAAAACTGGTTAAAAGGGTTGAAAATTGGAACTGCTAAGAAATCACACCCAGGACCTGCCTGGCAGGTGAGCTGCTCTACCGGTGAACCACCTGTTCCCTTACCCTGGCTACCGATCAACCACAACACCTGGCTCCAATAATATCATATTAAAAATTTGATATGCTAGTAATCAAAACCAGGGCCTACCCCAACAGGGTGGGCTGCTCTACCACAAACTACAGGGCCCTTTTCATGATGACCACCTTGCCTGTTATACTAAAGGTGTGGATTGCTACCTCCCCAATATGAAGTAAGTGGTATGGCCCATCTATCTCCAATCAATTACTTGTTAGCAGATGCAAAGTCAAACCTTTTGGGAGTTATTGAAACATTATATATTGAAGCCACCACAACAATATGAAACTAGAATTTGTTTGAGAAGTACAAGTCATTTTATATTCTATCCAGCACGCGAGCATAGCTAATGCTCACAAAAAACATGAAGGTTTCAAAGTATAGAAAGTGGGAATACATTCGACATACCTGCATGGGACCAAATTGGTGTCTATCCAATAGTTGATTCAAAGTGCAGATGCAACAGATCAGCTAATAAATTATATATTGCTGGGCTTTTGGAAACTGCTTTTTAACCTCCTCGGACTACTGTGGCCTTTTATGGGTCAATTCTGAGCCTAATCAAATTCTACATTACACATGCATAAGCTACAGAATCCCGCAGTTTTTACCGACAAGGGCAAGAGTTGATCCCGGAATGCAACGGTTAAAAGCCCAACAATTTGCAATTTTGTTTAAGACAGCTCAGTAGATAAGGTATGAATCAGCCCCCATCATGAAACCTTTTTCCCAGAATAATCCTGTGCGCATCCAGGCTGAAAACAAATTCACTTTTTTATCTGCATAAACAATGCCGCACATGAACCGATGCCGATACCCACGAGTTCCGAGTATGGCACCAGCTGTCAAACCAATCCAAAAACGATAAAAATAGGAAGGCAGATCCAGTGGAAGAGGCATATGCGGAAGATACTATTAGTTTTTTATGGTCGGGGGCTTGATGGGGCCCTTTTTATGCCAAGTCTCACAGCCATCAAGAAAAGTGAGACTGGGCAAGTTGGCATTATAAAAATTTGTGGAAGGTGTGAGTATTGGAATGGGCACCGCCATTGGAGTGCGCACTATGGTGGTGGCATGGAATTTGATAGTTTGTCTGCTTCAAATCTTGGACAGCTCATGGACCTGGTGACAATTTTAACCGTTGTTGGTGCAATGAGGCCAAAAAGCCAGGTCACTATCCAGAAATGATGGAAAATAAAGAACATGTTTTGGGGTCAAGCAGAGGGGCTTGATAGAGAGAGTCAGAATAAGGTCATATGAAAGAGCAGGTGGGTTGTAAGTATGGTGGAATTGAGTAGTTTTTTAATGGGATATTATAATGCCAGACATTCCATCAATCAATATGCCAAAATATCATGGATTCTTATGACAGAGTGGGATTACTTTTTTGATATTTTTTTAGAGTTGGCAAAAGCTCACGGTCAAACTCACTTTTTCTTTCTGACAGTGGCTTTGGAGATCCACATTGATTTGAAATGGTTCAAAGTTATAACTAATTACAAAGTCAAGCGCATCATTTTACCTGAAAAAACTATAATTAGAATAAGAATGCCAACCTCCAAAGGTAAAATAAAAATGCCAGCGCAGCCAAAAAGACAACTCCAAAACTACGGCGGTTTACAGAATTCAAATAATTATTGAATATACACGTAAAACCCCATTTTGTCCGGCAAGGTTGAAATTATCATAAAATAACCTGTGCCGTTTAAAATTGGAATTTCTTTAAAAACTCAGCAACGCTCAAAGACCGAGGGATTCTGTGAGGAAACAAGTTAATTATAAGTAACCATATTTAACATATAAGTAACTTTAACCTCCTCTTGCGTAGTAGTTTATCTTGGTACTTTGAAATCTATGAAAACCAGAGATCGTTTTCAAATGAATGGAATGGTTTTGTAAATTTGAGAGTATATTAGAAACTTAAAAGAAAATGGAAATTTGGAACAAGTTTATGATAAGAAACTTTTTAAATTAAAATTATCTTTTTAAATGTTAATGAATATTATTTTTCAAAGTGAAATATAATGTTTTATTTAATTATTACAAATACTTATTTTATTTTATATATTTATTCAAAATATAATTATGAAATGAAGATTAAAATATATGTAATTTTTATTTTAAAAATAATTTAAATAGTTTATAAAGATATTTTAAAAGATAATTGTTATGAAATATTATGTAAACTATAAGATTCAAAATTCAAATTCCAGGAGGTCAATTTATATATATGTAAATCACTTTTAATACTTTTATATTTGTTTTTGTGTTGTGTTGTTATTATCAACCAACTATATCATTATTTTTGTTGTATTTTCATGTGACAAAAATAATACTATTTAACTTTTTTCCAATAATGATCAAAACAATGATTTCTCGCCTTCTAAATAATATTTATAAATGTTCAATATATATGGATATTAAGTTTCAATATTTTATTAAATATGTTCATTTCATTATTAATAAATATTAATAAACTTTTAATTTTACATATTTTACTACAATTCTAAACTAATACTTATTAATATTGAAGATAAAACTTAACATCTTAATACACTAAAATCTAGTATACTATAATATAAACACTATAAAACAATAATAGCACACAGTATCAGCTAAGTTATCTTGAATTGGCTTTCAATTTATTTGAAATAATATTTTAAAATACATTATTATCTAGATACATGATAATATAAAATATTTTTATATTATTTTTAACATATAATATTACAATTTTCAATTTAACATTTTTTATAAAAATTGGACAAAACTTCTACTTATTCTATACAGTGGTATCCATATTCTTAATATTTTCTTATTTCAAAAACTTATTTAATATAATATTAATCTCATCATTTTTTAAGCTTAGTAGTATTTTTTTTTTTTTTTACTCCATCTTCATCAATATGTCCAGATACATCACCCCAACATTAATCTCATCATTATCTTTAATATAATTGATAATAATCTTAACAACATAATTAATTATTTTTGATATAATAAAATTTATAATCAAAATAATTTGAAAAAATACCTATACTTTCTCTAACTTTAAAATTTGACATGTACATACCTTAAAAATTTACTAATTTATATCTAAATTATATTTATTAAAAAATTTACATATATATATATCATGGTTTTTTAGATCTACCATATAAAATATATGGTGAGTAAGTTTTTGAAACTGTAAATAAGAAATTTTCCAGTGAAAGGAAAATTGCATATATTGCCAAATCGGTAACAATACTTTTAAATTAGGATATGGTTTGAAACTGTAAAAATTTCCCATTTAAAAGAAAATGGTATAAATTGCCGAATTGATCACAAAAAGAGTGTAATGTATTTAATGAATAAACCATGCATGCAATTTTCCATTTAAACGAAAAATGTATAAATTGCCCAATTGGTCACAAAAAGAGTGTAATATATTTAATGAATAAACATTTATTTATTAACTTTGGCATGCATGCAGTTAATTCCAGCTTTGTTTATTTTACAATTTTTAGCATAATTCTTTTAAGAATAAACATTGGTTTTTGGACAACTTTAACCCTCTGGCATACAGTTAAATCCAGCTCATTTTACAATTTTATGCATACAGATTGCCTATTTGACAACATTTAAGTCCTTCGGAATCTATGCGGTTAACTCCCAACTCAGTTTATTTGACAGTGTTATTTGACAGTATTACCACTCCCTGGAAAAGCAATTATGGCATTGCTATTGGTATCAAGTGCAAGGTAACTGCTCTCATATTCCTTTGGCTGTGGTTAGATCAGTAGTAGTGGGGCCGCGTGTTGGAAAGTAATTCTAGTGTAGCATATTCCTCTGCAGAATATTACCAACTATACATCAAGTCCTCGTGTTGAGCATCTTCGCCCTTTTACAGTGAACAGGGTAGGGATATAGAAGTGGATTCAGTTGCGGTCAATTCCGTCTTTGCACATACAAACCCCATATATTGGGCTAAAATTCCCAATGTTTTTAGGCGTACATTTGACCTTTATCGAGAACTGTCCTCGTGTCGAACATCTTCAGCCTTTTACAGTGAGAGCAGGGTTTGACATTTTGCAATTTTGAAGTGCATTCCAGTGCGGTCGCTTCCAGATAATTCCACCATGGCAATGCCCATTCAAACCCAAGTGCACTTTCATATGATCTCGGGCTAAAGTTCCCAATGTATTTGGCGAACATTTGACCTTTATCTATTGGAGGGCTTTGTATAAGTTAATTCTCATAATCCTTACCAACTAATTGACTCATCCAAGCCTCTCATTTGACTAAAGCACAGAGTACCTCTTGCTGCGGTTGGAGCCTAATTTTGACAAAGAAAAAGGGCAATTTGATCTCGAATACTTTAGTGGGTCACAGTGTTCAGGTCAATCGAAAGTGGAATCATGATTCAATCCATGGATATGCTGTGTATCTATCCTATCTGGAGCTGGCTCCATAGAACCAGTAACCAAGCTCATCGAGGAGCCTAAGACAGTCTGATTATGGGCTCCCCTGTATATTTTGTCTTTATCCTACTTCACGCTCTAGCGATTTCACCTGCTTGTTTGGTCCTCCTGGTGTCTGTGTTGCTGGAGCATAACGTGGGTGTACCTTTTTAGTATCCAAGTGCCCAATATGCGCTTGTTTTCTCCCAAATGCCGCAATCTGAGCAATCGCTCGGCCTATCAGGGCAATTTCAGTCATGTGGGCGGTCATGTAGCAGTATCTATGGACCAGTATTGATCTGTTTTCTGCTCATTTGCATTGACGGAGTGTGTGGATATGGAGCCATGTCTTCTATAGCAGCATCCTTCGGAGACGAGAACCTGTTCTGTGCCATTGATGCAAGTGGGAAGCAACAGATAACATGCTGGGGGAGAAACAGCACTTCACCAGCTACCGATGCTACTTCAAGCCCATCTCTGGCTGCACTCTCGGGTGGAGGTGGATTCCTTTGTGGACTGCAGGCTAACACTTTCAGACCATTTTGCTGGATGAACAACGAAACAGGTATTAATCTTGTGCCCCGAAGTAACCAAAACAGGCGCTATTCAAATATTGCATCTGGGCAACACCATGTTTGTGGAATCCGTAGTCATTTGGATCAATATCCCGGTATGATGGACTGTTGGTCTATGAAAAATACAACAAAACAACGATCCTTTTCCCGATCACTCAGGTCGCCTCCCAATATCGCCCTGCAATCCATTGTTGCAGGCGATGATCTCACCTGTGGATTAGACCAGGACGGAATGGCATTCTGTTGGGGATTGCCATATCCACAGTTCAATATCACTGTCCCTCCCCCCTACAAATTTCAGAGCCTTGCATCTGGAGGAAATCATGTCTGCGGAATTGTGAAAACAACTTCAGAAGTCAAATGCTGGGGGGATAATTCCATGAACCAGGGAAGCCCACCAGAGAAAACTCGGTTTATAGCCCTTGCAGGAGGCTCAAAACATTCTTGTGGTATCCGCGAAGATAATCATTGTGTGGAATGCTGGGGAAGTTTCAATCAGTCCTCAATTCCGAAAGACGTGGGGTTTCTGGCCATAGCTTCTACAAATATCGTGACTTGTGGCATTAGGGAAGATAACTTGATCGTGGATTGTTGGGGAAATGGATCAGATTATAATCCTCCTTTGCAGCTTTTCAGCCCAGGATTGTGCAGCAGGGAGCCTTGTCATAGTGGGGAGTTTTTCTTCAATGCTAGCCGTATGGGATTGCCTGATTTGATGAGTTTGTGCCTTCAGAAAGAAGAGCAGATCTGTTCTCCTTGTGCGGAGAATTGCCCAAATGGATTTTTTCTCTCAGATCTTTGTTCTGAGAATGCAGATCGTGTCTGCACGGCATGCTCTCTATGTCAAAACAGTTCTTGTCAAGAAGCTTGTGGAAATGGGATTCATGGACCTGTCTCTGCAGTCTCTCCATCTAGTTTAACTGAGCAACAGCAAGTGAGTATTGCAAAGCAAAAGGAGCGGCATATGGATTTTGTTACTATTCTGGGGGTGTCAATTTCCTGTGGGTTTGTTTTAGTATTCATTGGATGCTTTGTACTCTGTTTGATAATAAGGAGAAAAAGGGGGCAAAGTGAATGCGCATTTTGCATAGGGCAACCAGATACTGAAAATCAACCAAATCTTAATGTCCAAACACCCTCGTCTGGAATTACCCCTTCTTGGCCTTCTGCAAATGACTTAATACGGATGCAAGCCTTCCGTCTTGCAGAGCTTCGAGATGCTACAAACGGGTTCAAAGAGTTCAACGAATTGGGTCGAGGAAGCTATGGATTTGTCTACAAAGCTGTTCTTCCAGATGGAAGACAGGCTGCTGTTAAAAGAGCTAATGCAGCTCGAAGAATCCACAGCAACAGTAGAGATTTTGAAGCAGAGCTTGAAATTATATGCAAACTCCGCCACGGCAACTTGGTTAATTTGTTGGGCTATTGTGAGGAGATGGGGGAAAGGCTTCTTGTGTATGAATTCATGCCTCATGGAACGCTTCATGATCATTTGCATGGAGGTCTCTCTCCTCTCAGTTGGACCTTGAGGTTGAAAATCTCCATGCAAGCAGCACGAGGCATTGAGTACCTTCACAAAGATGCATCGCCTCCGATCATCCATAAAGATATTAAGGCCTCCAATATCCTTTTGGATGGAGAATGGGGAGCCAGGGTTGCAGATTTTGGGTTAACTATATCTGGAGAAAGAGGTCCTCCTTCCCCTATCCAGAAAGGGGATGCTGTTTATATTGATCCAGATTACTATAAGTCTCAGAATTTTACAGAGAAGAGTGACGTATACAGCTTTGGTGTGGTTTTGCTAGAGATTCTGGGTGGGAGAAAAGCATATGATACTGATTTTGATCCACCCAACATTGTCGAATGGGCAGTACCCCTGATCAGCCAGGGAAAGGCAGCAATGATCCTAGACCGCAGTGTGGATTTACCACGAAATGTGGAACCTTTGCTAAGAATGGCTGATATTGCAGAGCTTTCTGTTAGGCAAGACCCAAACGAAAGACCAACCATGTCAGATGTGGCTGCATGGTTAGAGCAACTCGTCAGAACTAGCTCTTAGTAATGTTTTCCTCTCTACGATTGTGAGCATTCTTGAGAAATTGAAGATTCTTGCTTGAAAATTATTTTGCGTCAAGGGCAAAGCCAGCTGGGGTGTTTTTGTCCAAAATTCAAGTTCAAATAGCATCTCATCTACCTGGTATTGACATTTTCCTTTTCTCTTTAGGACATTGTATCAGAAAATGCGTCCTTGTTTTTTGCCTGTTCTGTACAATTTGAGTGTTTGTATTCATTCTTCTTCACAAACTAAAGGTATTGCACTGTTCTTGTAGTATTTCTAAAGACCAAGAACAGTAAGCTGTTTATTGTAACATTGAGTTTGAGTAAACATCGGATTTTTTTTGTTATGTATGCCAAAAATGATGCGAGTTGTCTGATTTTTAAGCGTAGTATGTTGTAAAAATATATTGGGTATACAAATCTCACCGTCTTAATTTATTATAATCATTGCATGGGGGATCATAGAGAAACACAATTGAAAAACATTATACCTAGCTTGTCAGTATGAATCATCTATTGTATTTATACAGATTGCAGGTTCACATTCATTTGCATGAACTTATTTATAATAACACATTAGTGAAGCTATAAAACATTGTTGAAGCTATAAAGCAGATTCTCTGTTCACATTCATTTGCTTGAAATTGTCTCCAAATTGACCATGTTTAAAGTCACTTTAAGCATAATGAGGGTCCTCCCAAAAAGCATTACAGGCCACTTGCCCATTCAATATATAAGCGCCAACTGCATTTCCTATTTCAGGCTTTATACATGGTTAAACCATGCCCTCGTGGAAAGAGACCAAGTATTTTATTCAAGATATTATTTTCCTGATTTCCAACCTTCATCTTGAGATTTATACATCAAAGTCACTAAAGGCTGGACAGCAATTTTAAACAATGCTACCCATATGATCTTTTATCACATTCCATTTCCCTTTGGAATTATAATTTTATGATTTCAACTCTTGCAAGGAAGCCATTCCCCTGGATAAATTTGTCAGAAAGCCTCATTAAAAATACGTATATCCTAAAGTCTCTATTTATAATATGCTTTGTTTCTGATGAATTCCAGTTTGCATACTTTTATGGGACGATTTGGTTCTCTTAGTAATTTGCATTATAACTTCCATAGTAAACGTTAATGAAGGTTCTCCTTTGTTCTTAGTCGCATGATTCTACCTACTCTGGTGATGATAAATCTGTTTACCGTCTTTAACCTAACCAGCATTTTTGACGAAAGCATTGTTTTTCTAACTTAGCCTTCTTATTGTCTTCTTTTTCCATTTGTGTCCAGATTCTCCGCATAAACAGATTATTTACAGCTTTGATCCTAATTTGCAACTTTGCTGGCTCCTAGATTATCTGAAGATCTCTTTGCTTCATCACTGTTATCCTGTTCTATGTTTGCCTGTTTCAAAGTTTATACCTAATCGAGATTTTGTAATATTCAAAGGATGCCTTTCTGTACGAGACCATAACTACGCTATTCCTGATTCTGTAACAAAGTCCTAGGTAAAAACATCAGTATATGGCAATATCTTCTGGTTTTCCATTTGATATGGTTGTATGGAGTAGTTCATAAATGAAGGTTAAAACATAATAGCAACAGTGTTGCAGAACTTGGACTCAGCAAAGCCTCAGCAGGGGGCTAAAATCATTGACTTGGAAAAAAGTCACTTCAAAATCCGAAAACTCAGCAGAAAATCACCAAGTAATAAAAAATGTGACAAAATCTTTTGAAGTGGCTTTCCTAATATAACTGCCAATCTTTTTCAAAAAATAGGCTGACCTGCAAAATTTCCCCAAAAAATTGGTGGCTTTTTGTGCCAACGACTCGTTTCAAGCAGAACTCACTGATTAATCGGCGATTTTTGCAACACTGGAACTTAATAGTATTGACCAAAACCAAAGCATATTTGAAACATGCGGAATTCATTGCAGTGTTATAAAATCATAATTTCAAGCATTCATGAACTCCTGCTTAGCTTAACAAAAGCCCTTAATCATCCAAACCTTCTCTGTCAGCCAAATAAACTATTACATCACCGTGACTTCAACAGATTAATTAAAGGGAGATAATACAGAGAGACAGATTTCTCTTCAGTTCTAAAATAATCAACTTTTTAGACCTGCCATATTACTTGCTTTCTTCTCTCCAATCAGATACTGATGCCATCTCTTTTGTTTTAACGGGTTAAAGATATTTAGCGTATTAAAACATAAGTTTTGTGCCCCTTTATAGCATTTCAGAATTATTGTTTTGTCAGCCATGTATCTGTCATTCATGTGTGAAATTTCTCAATGGCACTTCTTCATCTTCTAGTATCAGCAACTTTATTATGATAGGGTTTCATGTTTGGATATATCATGCATGGTCTGTGTCGCAAGCATAATGTCATTATAGAAAATTTGGTTTTCTAGCCTTTTAGTGACCTTTATATTTGACCTGTGTTCTTGACATGTGATACACTGATATATGCCATATTGGTCTACAGAGGGGTTGGAAAGGAGTGTTTTAAATTAACAGGTTTCAAATTATAAAAAAAATCTAGTTCAGTTGTCAAGCGATTATTCTGGTTAGGCCTTTAGTTCTGGTGGCATTGCGCCTACCTGAATGGACTTGAAGGCAATGCCTTGGACGAGTCACGTTAACATGCTTGTCTGTGGTGCATTCTTTGGTACCATTCTTAATACGGTGCAGGGAAAGATGTTTTAATGCCATATCTCATAATCTTTCGCCAAGTTTCATCATGTAATTAATGTATTTTTGTGTAATCAACGAGTGTATTGTTGAACTCAAGTTGTTTAATTTTTTCATTTACAGAAGTGTAGCTACCCTCTCTCCGAGGATGTGATTTGAAGATTCAGCATTGCCCTTATCAGAGCAACAAACGTCTCTGTGAGATTTTGAGCCAAAGGTTTCTTGTGGTTCATTTTGAATAAATTGAAGATAGGAGTAGAGAAATGGAAGGAGGGCCTTGGTTCTCGGATGCAACCTGTGTCTTTCTAACTCCTTGGTTCCTGGAATTCAATCCAACATCCATGGCAATCTTCTCCGTGCATGTCTAGGTCAGACTTCCAAATTTCACATGGAATCCTGAAAAGAAGTGATCATAGAGAAAATTGGCAAATTTTTGAATAAGTTCAGAAATTTCAGAAGGAAGAAGATGGATTTTTTCTGGGATCAAGAGTGTGTAGAATTGGATCTGAGTAAAGGATTGTCACATAGGGTCGTCCATGAATATGATGGAATGGGATGATCTTTTATTTTTATTTATTTTTGCCATGGTGAATCTGTTGGAATAATCTGGGCAAGTTTTAGGATGGTTGCCACGATAACAGCAAGAGCAAGAGTATATCCAACTGCCCACAACCCAGATGCACCAATAACTTATGACTTAGCAAGAGCCAACTCCCGAGATGTCTTGACCTCACTGGAGTGGAATCTATCCCAGGGACGGCATACCCTTTAGACCTTACCACCATGGACCAAACATGTCCCTTAGAATTGAACCCAGGCAAATGGAAAAATAAATGGTGCTCCCAATCATTTGAGTTACTAACCCGCGACAAAATGGGGTGATCTTTACTATTGACATCTTTTTGTTGCAGAGGCAACCCCAATGAGGAAACTCAAAATGGTTTACGGTTGAGTAAAGAGAAGAAAAAAAATTCGTTTGGTCGAAGTGGAAGTCAATGTCAAAATTGAAAACCCTTTAAATCTTATTACAAAGGACCAAACATATCCCTTAAAATTGAACTCAAATAAATAAAAAATAAATAGTGTTCCCAATCATTTGAGTTACTCACCCACAACAAAATGGGGTGATCTTAACTATTGACATCCTTGTGTTGCAAAGTGTTAATTTTGGGCAACTAGGTCCAAACTCCATGTTGCACTGCTCATATGACGATGGTCATATTTTTGTTGGATTCCTCTTTCAGAGAGGTGCAAGATTGATCTAAAGATCATTTTGTTTGGATGAGCAGAACATTTATTTTGAATTTATTTTCCACATGTGCAAGGTCGGCCAGATTTGTAATGTAGGCTCACATGCCCAATAGATGTGTCACACACCCTCACTGATAGATATAAATTGGAGAGACTTGGAGGTCATTTTCTCATCAACTCACCACACATTCTCTCATTGTGATCTAATTGGTTCGATAGCCTTTGGAGACCTTTTTTCCCCTCACACATGTGGAGCGAAGCTGCTGTTTTTTGCGGATCTGTTTAGGGCTTTTTGCTGCAGCGTTGACCAACGTTGACTGTGGTCAACCCTTGGTCATTTGACCTCAAAAGTCTGCCAAAAATCTGATTTTTAGAGGTCGTACTGCTGGGCACTGAAATCAAGGAAATCCAAGTTGTTTGACCAAAGCCCTAATCTGTTGCGTTGACTTTTCTGTTGTTGTCCTGCATTGACTTTTCTGCATTGACTTTGGTTTGACCAGCGTTGACTTGTGATGAGCTGTCTTTGAGGGTTGTGGGTGTGACACATGGAGGATTGGCTGACCAAGAAAGACTTTGTTGCCTGAAGCATCCTGTTGACTGCTGTAACGCAACAATATCTCATATCTTTGTTGGACAAAAGGAATTGTAAATCTGACCTATATTTGGCTTGTCTTCTGTTGATCTATTATTGTGTTCTATCAGCATTTTACTTTCATGTTTATGTGATTGCTCGTGTGTATCGGGCCTAAGAAAGATTGAAGTAAAATTGCATCAAGCATAGAACACCATGGTTATTTAAATTTAACATGGTATCAAAGTTGAGGTAAAGACAAAGTCCAAGCTGGTGTTAGAAGCAATCACTGAAGGAAGGAATCCTATCAAGGACAAATGGCCTCCTCAACCTACAAGGGTTTCAAGGCTGATGATAAATTGACTGATAAGTCTAATTATCATGCATGGAAGATGTCCTTGGATTTGGTGCTAGAAGATCAAGATGTCATGGACTATGTGCAGGGGAAGATTCAAGAGCCTCCATCAAATGCAGCTGCTACCATGAAGGCGAAGTATAAAAAAGGGGAAATCAAAGCAAAGATGATTATCTAGGATTCTATTCATAAGCACTTGGTTGCTTACATTTCTGAGATGAACACATCTAAAGAGATGTATTATAAGCCGGTGAGCATGTTCAGGGCTAGCAATGCTAATCAAATCCTTTTCTTCAAGAATCAATTGAAGAATATCAAGAAGGGCAAGGATGAATCTATTCAATCCTATTTTATGAGGCTCACTGAAATCAGGAATAACCTCCTAGCTATTGGGGAAGCTATCTCTGATCGAGAGATGGTTCTTATTGCACTTGGAGGTCTCCCTCGTGATTGGTATGTATTCAATACCACTATTCTTAATAATAATGTGATTCCTGATTTTGATGAAATATTGACGAGATACACTCAAGAGGAAAGAAGAATAATGGAGTATGCCTCTAATGGAAATGGAAGTGACCCTACTGCCTTCGTCGCTCATGCAAAGAAGAAGAACCATGGTGGCTTGAGAAATCAAAACCATGGTAGAGCGGGGCCAAAGAAAGGAAGGGAAGATGTTACACTTGTAACAAGACTAGTCACTATGCAAGAGAGTGCCCTAATAGAAGGGACTCTCCCCAAGGATGATGACAACAACAACTTGAGAGGGAATGGCAGGAACCACAGGTTCAAAAAGGAAGGATCCCTCTGATCGTGGTGGAAATGGGAAACCTTTCAAGAGGTCAAGAAATTCCAGGTGCGATGAGTTTAATGTTGTTGATAATAAGAGAAATGAATTTATTCTTGTATCTACCCTTTTTGTTGCTTCTCCACCCGACACCCTAGATGTCTGGTTGATTGATAGTGGTGCTTCAAGGCACCTCACTGGTTATAAAGAAACCCTCTCTGATTTGGTTGAGAAGGATACTAATATGGAAATGATCTTTAGAGATATTGCCACCTATCCCGTGAAAGGGACGGGGACTATGACCCTCCATTTATCTCAAGGTCAAGTCCTCCGATTACAAGATCTATTGTACATACCTGATTTGAAGAAGAACCTTGTGTCCATCTCGGCAATGGAAGACAAAGGGTTCAAGGTGGCATTTGTTGATGGAAAGGTACTTACCTAGAAGAAGAACGTCAAGGAAGCTCTTTCTATTGGTTTTAGAGTTGATACACTCTACCAGATTGGAGGAAGTCCATTGGGGGCTATGTCATGTGATACAACTCTTCAAATAGAGTTATGGCACCGAGGGTTTGAACACCTTCATTTTAAAGCCCTTCCCGAAGCAAGGAAGGCGGTGACAAGGATGCTTGAATTTAGAGATGATCATGAAGGTATATGTTAGGGTTGTACTGAAAGGGAAACATACAAGGGGACCATTCCCCTCAAGTGTCACAAAGACAACTGATTTCTTGCAGTTTATACATTTTGACTTATCTGGTATGCTACCCATGACATCCTTGGGAGGATGTTCTTATTACATGACTTTTACAGATGACTTCTCTCGCAAGACCTAGATATATTTTTGAAGAAGGAAGAAGCATTCAAATGGTTATGTACCTTCAAGGCCTTGGTGGAAAATTAAACTGAGAAGAAAATCAAAGTTTTGAGGACCGACTATGGGACCGAGTTTGAGTCAAATGAGTTTAATGACTTTTGTAGAGAAGCTGGCATTAAGAGGGAGACCACAACTGCATACACTCCTAAGCAAAATGGTGTTGTTGTACCTTCAAGGCCTTGGTGGAAAATCAAACCGAGAAGAAAATCAAAGTTTTGAGGACCGACTATGGGACCGAGTATGAGTCAAATGCGTTTAATGACTTTTGTAGAGAAGCTGGCATTAAGATGGAGACCACAACTGCGTACACTCTTAAGCAAAATGGTGTTGCTAAAAGAAATAACAAGACCATTGTGGAAGCTGCCCGCGCCATGCTATGTGACCAAGGTCTTCCGAAGTTTCTATGGGGAGAAGTTGTGGACACTGCTGTGTACGTACAAAATTGATGCCCTCATTCCGCTTTGGACTCCAAAACTCTCGAAGAAGTCTTCTCTGGTAAGAAACCTAATGTTATCATTTTAGAGTTTTTGGTTGTCCTGTTTACGTTCATGTGCCGAAAGAAAAGAGAAGCAAGCTGGATGCTTCTGGAAAGAAGGGAATGTTTGTGGGCTAAAGTGAAACTTTGAAGGCATATAAAATCTATGTGCATGGTCAAAGAGAAGTGGAGATATGCCACGATGTCACCTTTGATGAAGATGTTTCCCTCAAGAAAGTGAGAAATCTTCCTAGCTCCAAGGAAGACAAAGAAGATGAAGAAGCAGGGAAGCAGGAAGAGCCGAAGGATGATGTGATGCCCAATGTTGAAGGACCTATGGATCCCATTGATCCAACTCCTTCAAATAAGAGAAGACCCTCATGGCTCAGGGATACTCTCGCAAATGCCGAGAGACATCTTGCCCCAAAGGGGACATTCCGTGAAAGCACAAAGTCGAAGAGATACCAAGGGTATCTAGCAACCATTAACATGATAGTACAATTTGAGCTTGGATCATTTGAAGAAGCCGTAAAGCATCAAGTTTGGAAGGATGCTATGCTCGAAGAATATGAGTCCATTATGAAAAATGATGTCTGGGAAGTTGTCCCGAGACCGGAGGACAAATCTGTTGTCACCTCGAAATGGCTCTATAAGATCAAGCGTGGATCTGATGGAAGTGATGAAAAGTACAAGACAAGATTTGTTGCCCGAGGCCTCTCTCAAAAGGAAGACATAGATTATGATGATATATTTGCACCTATGGCCTGCTATACCACCATCCGATCTATTATTGTCCTTGCCGCAACACAATGATGGAGTCTACATCAGATGGATGTGAAGACCGTTTTTTTGCATGGTTCTATAAAGGAAAAGGTGTATGTGGAGCAACCTCTGGGGTTCAAAGTCCGAGATAGAGACACCCATGTATGCAGGTTGAAGAAAGCCCTCTATGTGTTGAAGCAAGCCCCCAGGGCTTTGGTATGAGAGGATAGATAGCTACTTGATGAAGCTGAGCTTCACTCGAAGTAATGGTGATCCGAATCTTTATTTTAAGGTTGATAGAGAAAGGCCTCTCATTCTGGTTCTTTATGTCGACGATCTCTTCCTGACAGGTGCTGACCCTCTCATTCATCAGTGTAAGAGGGAGATAGCTTTCGAGTTTGAGATGAAAGACCTAGGACTGATGCACTACTTCCTAGGCTTGGAGGTCTGGCAGAGGCTAGGCGAGATTTTCATTTCCCAAGAAAAATATGTCGTGAAGTTGCTGGAGAGATTTGGTATGGTGCACTATAAGTTCGTGTCGACATTGATGGAACTCAACTTCAAGAAGTTGTGTGGAAACGCTGCTGGGCCCGTGCTAGCAAATCCTATCAAGTATCGACAACTCGTGGGGGCCCTGATGTTCTTAGTGAACTCCCGTCTGGACGTATGTTTTGCAGTGAACACTTTGAGTCAACATATGGTTGATCCTCATCACATTCACTAGATTGGTGCCAACAATCTGTTGAGATATCTTCGGGGCACAATCAACCTTGGACTGAGATACACTGTCGGGAGTTTGAGACTCCATGGATATATTGATGCCGATTGGGCTAGTAGTGTGGTGGATTGCAAGAGCACATCTAGATGTTGCTTAACCTTAGGTTCTGCTTCGATATCTTGAATGAGCAAGAAGCAAAAGTCGGTGGCTTTGAGCACCACTGAGGCCGAATGCATTGCAACAAGTATGGCTTGTTGTGAAGCTATTTGGTTGGTTGCGAAATCTCTTCAGTGAGTTGTTTGGGAATGTGCTAGATGCCACTGTTATCCTTTGTGATAACCAAAGTGGGATTCGTCTTTATGAGAATCCCGTGTTCCATGATCGATCCAAGCATATTGATATCAGGGACTACTTTATCCGGGATATGGTACAACGAGGCGCCGTAAGACTCGATCATATAGGAACTGATGAGCCCCTGGGGAGGGTCAAGTTCCTAACCTTCCATGAGAGGCTTGGAATCGTGGAAAGACCCTATTTTGAGGGTCCTGATTGAGTTGGACTATGAGCTCTGGGAGCTCCAGAGGGCTTGGGGATAGCTTCTTGGAGCTATAAGCACATACGGGGCTAGGCTTGCCAAACCTTGTTGTGCTTCTGCCCCACCATTATGATATTGAGTTGATTCACCTCTCTTTGATCTATGCCTCGCACGCATCCTACCCATGGAGTTTCAGACTCATGGGAAGTACCTCTCATTTGGCCAACGAGGTGGGAAATGTGGATAGAGACCAATAGCAAGACCGATGGATGCATTAGAGATTGCCGTACTCTCTATGTCTAGAATGGCATGTGTCCAACACCTTGATCTGGGATCAATTATGATGAGGTTCTTACCTCTAAACTGACTTTGGGTCAGTAAACTAACTTCGGGTTAGTATGAGACTCTTTTTGAGTCCAAGAGAGGTTCTTACCTCTAAGCTGACTTCAGGTCAACTGAGTGTGATGTCTTTGTGACTCACCTTTTGTTCTATCTGAGAATGAGAGCCAGCAAATCAAGTTGCGACAGGATGACACACGATGTTTGGTGGAAGTACATGATGGTATTGATGGATGACATTTGTGAACAGATGGAGTTCTCCCTAGTTGAGAGAGAGTGTTAATTTTGGGCAAGCAGGTCCAAACTCCATGTTGCATTGCTCATATGACAATGGTCATATTTTTGTTGGATTCCTCTTTCGGAGAGGTGCAAGATTGATCTAAAGATCATCTTGTTTGGATGAGCAGAACTTTTATTTTGAATTTATTTTCCACATGTGCAAGGTCGAACATATTTGTAATGTAGGCTCACATGCCTAATAGATGTGTCACACACCCTCACTGATAGATATAAATTGGAGAGACTTGGAGGTCATTTTCTCATCAACTCATCACACATTCTCTCATTGTAATCTAATTGGTTCGATAGCCTTTGGAGGCCTTTTTTCCCCTCACACGTGTGGAGCAAAGCTGAGTTTTTTGCGGATCTGTTTAGGGCTTTTTTCTGTAGCGTTGACCAGTGTTGACTGTGGTCAACCCTTGGTCGTTTGACCTCAAAACTCTACCAAAAATCCGATTTTGAGAGGTTGTACTGTTGGGCACTGAAATCGAGGAAATTCAAGTTGTTTCACTGAAGCCCTAATCCGCCACATTGACTTTTTTTGTTGCTGTCCTACATTGACTTTGGGTTGACCAGCATTGACTTGTGATGAACTGTCTTCGATGGTTGTGGGTGTGACACATGGAGGATTCGCTGACTGAGAAAGACTTCGCTGGCTGAAGCATCTTGTTGACTGCCATAATACAACAATATCTCATATCTTTGCTGGACAAAAGAAACTGTAAATCTGACCTATATTTGGCTTGTTTTCTATTGATCTATTATTGTGTTCTATCAACAATTTACTTTCATGTTTATGTGATTTCTATTGTGTATCGGGCCTAAAAAAAATTGAAATAAAATTGTATTGAGCCTAAAACAACATGGTTATCTAAATTTAACACAAAAACAACCCCTAGGAGGAAACCCAAAATGGTTTACGGTTAAGTAAAGAGAAGAAGAAAGAGTTTGTTTGGTCGAGGTCGTTTGATAAAATTTCTCAAAGATCCTCAACTCCAAAATGCTTTGCGCAGTTGGAGGGGAATAATCAAGAAATCAATCCCTAACATTAGCATATCTTCTGAGAGGAGAGGCCCCATGGTCGAAGTCTCAATTCGGAAAAAACTGGTTCAACCAAGGAAAAGGGATAAAAAGAATTATCTACCCTCAAATGCTCTACGGCAATGTTAAAAAAAATATGGCAAACTTGGACTCGAGCACTTTAAACAAAGATGAAAGAAGACAATTAGAGATGGTTTTACGATTTATGCAATGCTATTCAACATATTTTTTATATATCTAGTCCATTAACGAATTTATATATATTATGATCGACTAAAGTAAATGGTTGGATGGATTAAGATTATGTAGAAGATTTTTCTGTTTCTTCCAAACATTTTTGAAAAAAATTAAATGATTAAATATATAAAAGATATAAAAATGTTAAAAAAAAAAGTGAAATAAATTTGTAAATTTTTTTGAACAATTCTAGGTAAAAGAATTGAAGTGAAACTAATTTTTAAATTTTATTGAATAATTTTACATAAAATAGAAATTAATTTGATTTATAATCCCATTAAATGAAGAAAAAATCGCCAATATCAAAATATTGGCTTATAATAAAAATGAAAAATTACAATACTGAAATGAAAAATGTCTACGTTGATACTTAAAATGACTATGTTCATAATGTTGGTGCCCCTGTAATAACTCAGGATTAGAGAAGATATAACTTGCTTTTGGACAAGCTACACTTATGTTTTGCAAAATGCCTTCACCTTAGTATCTAATCAGGAAGATTATCTCACATGGTCTCAAAACTCGTTAGGAGGGTAAACCACAAATATAGCTTATCAATCTTCCTCTTGGATAAGTATGCAAGCCCTCTTGCCCCCATTGGTTGGGTCAAAAGCTATGGAAGCTCAAATGCCCAACCAAGGACAAGATTTTCATGTAGCTTCTTCTCCAAAATAAGGCCCCCACTTGGGAGCACCTCTAGTGTAGAAACTTCATCGGCCTGGTATACACAACCTATGTAATAGAAATGAAGAATCCAACCGACACCTCATCATAGATAACTCTTTTTCAAGAAATGTTTTGGTAGAAATAAGCAAGTCAGTTGGGTCCTCCCTCATTTGGGAGGGTCTCTTTATAGAGGAGGCACTCAAATCTTGGATCACAAATCCAAACTCAAATGGTATTAGATCCCTTCCTCTAGTTGTGGCCTCGGGGATTTAACTAGCTAAAAAATGTGCATTATTTAAAGATACTCACCCTTCCCACACTCATTATGCCATGCAAAGTTTCACTATTCGTGCAACATCCCCTTTGGAAAAATTGTCTATCGCACAAACCCCTCGCTTGGCTCAACAGATCCTAAAGGATTCCCCTTGGACTAGCTCAACGCCGCCCTTCAATTTTGGGGGGTTGGAGGGATTGTTTACTTAGAAAATGTTAATATTTCCTTTTCAGCAGGTCTAGGTCTCGCTACCAACAATTTCAATGAATTGATGGCTCTAAATCTCACCCTTCATCTTGTACTATAGATAGGAATCTTGAAGCTTCATATCTATGGAAACTCTCTTCTCACTATCAATTAGATGATAGGATTGTTCTCTTTGCAAAATTATCTCTTCTACCGATTATCAGGGAATCAAAAGATTTGCAAGTTATTTATCTCTTCTTTCTCTCACTCATGTCTACAGGGAGCCAAATGGACTTTACAAGATTGGCACGGAAATGGACCAAGGATCATGGAAAACCTCAAAAACTATCGAAGATGATCACCCATGCTCCAAATTTGATTAATTTCCCCTTTTAAGGTTTACAAGTGTGTGCCTCTCAAAGGTAGGCTTTTGACTTAGTTGTAGGAATTATAAAAGACACTTGATGGCAAAACACTTGTTTTGAATCTGAGCCTTATAAAAGTTGTTATTGTGATTTAGTTTATTGTAATATTATGAGACATTCAATGACAATGCATGTAACATCCTAGTTTTTTCTAGACTAGTTTAAAGTAATATTTGAAATTTTAGTTGGCTCTTGGCTAGGGAGGAAGTTTTTTTTTTTTTTTTTTTAAATCTCTTGGACCCCTATTTTTCTAAAAGGGAATGTGGAACTCCAATGACAAGAATTCCATAGGAATCTACAATTGATCACCTAACTGCAGATCTGAAGATATTGGCAGTCATCTTTGCTGTTAGGGCTATTTTTTATGCACAACTAAAGTGGTCTTTTTTCATACGCTTGGAATTAAGATTCATACTAACATCTATGATATTCCATACTTCCCACTTTCGATCATTCCCTCTATTCCATATCCATTCTTTAGGTGGTTGGTCATTAGTCATGGGGATTAGCACCTTCTCATCCTCATCCTTATGTACGAGCTGCAAAAATTTACCCTGTAGATTTGATGCAGCTAAAAACAAAAGAAATCCATAATGAAAGAAAAATATGAAATGCAAAAGATGTCTAGGACAAAAATTGGCATGTGGGAAAAATCTTAGCATGAGCTCTAGCTCCCTCATTAGCGATCACTCAGTTCTTAGAGCACATGATGCTTCATCCATAAAAAGGAACCCTTGTATTGTACCAACCCTTATAAGTGAAAATCTACCTCATCATTAAGGGGTAATACATGCTAAATCTCCCAAATGTAAGCTTGGGCTCCTGAGCAATTCACCCAAATCAAAAAATTATTATAAAGAAGTAAAAGGTGCATCAGAGGGGTGGAAAAATCAGGCTGAGAAAAGGGGTAGCTCATGCCTCCATTCTCCCTCATTACATATGTACACTCAATATGTGGGACCACCATTCGTGGTCACTTGACTATGGCACCTTGTTGGGAGCCATTTTTTCCTCTTTTTGATACGTTCACCATTTTCCATAGCCATCCTCCTCCATTTTTTATCCTTTGATTCTCAAAATTGTCCGTATGTCTGTCAATGGTCCAAATCATGAATGGTGGTAAAAAGTCATGGATTAGATTCAGTTTCATGCTTCTTTGGCTAGTTTAGGCACATGTTTAAGTGAAATTTATATCTTGTTGCTAACATCAAGTATGGCTGCATATTTACTAGGGGTTCTTGATGTGAAAATGTGAACTCCTTAGTCTTTGGTAGGTCAACTTAGTAGTTCAACACTTGGTCTGGAAGTTCAACACCAGGAAAATATTCAACATTGTGTTCTGCACCTAATTCAGTACTCTAATATTCATTGACGAACCTTATAACACCTTTCTGCACTTTTTTTTGCAACGATCAACAACATTTTGGTACCCTCCTCCGTCCAGTTCAAAACCACACTAGATTTTCTAGGAATTTGTCTGAATTTGAATGGAAGACATCTTATTACAGTTGACAATGAAAGACCAATCCCCTTGGGTATTGATTCATACAGATTGGAATATTGTTCCACGAAATCTAGCCTCGATTGTTATTTTCCTGATTATTGATGTGTTAATAATCAATTTAGTTTATTTCAGTTAGTTTAGGTTGACTCAGGTTGTTGGCAAGGGCCCACCATCGATCTTGGCCAAGCCTTGTGAAGTTAGTTCTAGTTAGACTTAGTATGCATAGTCTAGCTTAGTACAAAGTAATTATTTCTTTACATATCAGTGTTGGTCATTTCTTGTTTTTCATAATTAAAGTGTTTTTTTCTAGTAATGTACATTTATGATTGGACAATTGAAGTTAGAAAACTGGATTAATGATTGCGTGTGTATTGTAGTAGGTTAGATTTGAATAGAGACATTGTTTTGATAATGTGTTATTGAGAACCTTTGATTAGAATTTTGCAATGAATTAGATTTCTTTGGCCACTGTTAAATTTGAAGTGAGTTAGATTTCTTTGGTTATTGTTAGATCTGGAGTGAATAGATCTATTTGGTTACTGTTAGACTTAAACAAGCTCGATTCCAAAGTTTGATATAAATCTCATAGCATTTCATCATTTTATATGACCGAATTGACTTCTTCATTTTATAGCATTTCTGTTACTCTTAGTTAAGTAATTTAATAAGCTTCTTTATTTCATCATATTGTGTTACTTTAGAAAAGTAACTAAGTGGTTTCTTTAGACTTAGGAATTAGGACTGGAATCTAATTTTTAATATGGTTTGGTACTTCAATTATGTACTAGATTGGTAATAGAATTAAATATTGTGTACCTGTAGCTTACAAATTTGGATTTTGAAGTTAGTTTAGAATTTAAAGTTAGAACATTTTTATAGTAAACATGTCTGTAGAAGCATGCCTAGACAAATGTTGCATTGCAACTCAAAGTCTATGATCCATGGTTGATACTTTAATGAAGGGTGATTATTTAGACATATAAAACACCTACCATTTTTGGTATCGTTGTCGGGGATTTGCAAATGGTCCAGGTAATATTTTGTTTCAGTAGGTTAATGTTTATGGTAGCAGATTTGCAGTGAAACTAGAGGGCGAAGAAAGTATTGTAAGACGTGAGTGAAGAGATATGCATCCACTATGGTGGGGTTGCTCCAAACTTTGTTGTCTTTGATTGATTTTCCAATTATTTTTTTCATATGCGTAGAGTTAAGCTAGACCTAGAGACAACAAAGGTAGATTTATTCAAGTTAAGAAATTTCCTTCAAATTTATTTTTTTCCTACAAAGAATGCCCCCTCGCCCTCCCCCCCCCCCTCCCACCCAAATTAACCCTGCTAATAGTTATGCAGGCAACGTGGCGAGAGGAGAAAGTTCGATTATGGCAGTAGCTTCAAAAGGGAAGTATTTTGTATAGAAGAAACTATACATTTTGGAGGTATATCACAATTAGAACAACATGTACTTAAAGCAGACGTGGAGACAAAACAACTACAAGTACCACAAGAAGTGGTGATCTCACAAGTAGAGTCTGCAATAGGAGCACGTCAGAGAGATTTAGGACTTATGCATATAATATCCAACTCAATTAAGTCCTCTTCCAGTTGGGACACTACAGCCGATTCTATTGCTTTGAAATACTTCAGAGGAATGGTTGGCAGGGAAGACAAAAAGGACATAAATAATGACAGAATTAATGGTAATGGAGGCAGAAGAGACGAACCTAGAGGTGGACCTGATGAAAATGAGCATGAAGAAGAAACATAAACCACATTTGGGTTCCCCATTTTGGATATCTCAAGGATTGTCACTATGAAAAGCGTACCTTTGGCATCTCTTCCACTCTTTCATGGTATGTCTTCAGATGACCCTAATTCCTTTTTTTTGAATTTGACGTTCTTTGTAGGAGTTATAATTATCATGATGATGCTCATAAATTTAAACTATTTCCTTCCACTTTTGACCCTTAGGTGGTTTATGAGTTTAGGGGAACATACCATCTTCTCTTGGGATGAAATTAAATATATTTTGATTTGAGGAAATTTTAGCATAAAAGTGCCTATGAAATTTTCACATAATTTTCATGTCATAATATGTAAATCAAAATCCTTTAAATTTAAAAAGAGGTAAATGTAAATATTTTGGAAGGAAAAGAAGAAAAACTATTTTTTTTAATTGTATTTTTGGCTTATCTCTTTACAGGGTTACTCAAATGTCAAGTGTAGACACTCATTGGATGCATAATTGAATTCCACGTCCAACGAGTACCCATTATGCATACTTTTGAGAAGACCCACATCGATAAAAATTGAAGATACGTTAAAAATAGGTGTTCAACACGTTTTTTAATGTATCTTCAATTTTTATTAATGCGAGTTTTCTCAAAAGTATACATAATGGGTACTTGTTGGATGCAAAATTAAATTCTACATCTAATGAGTGTATACACTTAAAATTTGAGTAAACCTATTAGGAGATAAGCCAAAAATACAATTAAAAAAATAGTTTTATTTTTTTCCCCCAAAATTCATTACTCTTATTTTATTATTTTAACTATTTTTTTATTATTTTTCGTTACGAGGCCACTTTTATGTTGAAATTTCCTTTAATAGCTTAAAAAGTATCAATATTACAGTAAAAGAAGAGATATAAATGACATTTTTAGGATGCAACAAATGGAGGATGAAACTTTAAAATAGTATCTTGAGAGATTTCTTTACAACTTCCGTAAGTCTCAGATAGGTAACCTTGATGAGCGAACTATTAGGAATTTCTTTCTGAAAGGGTTAAGAGAAGATTGTATAGAGGTGTTGAATATTTTAAGCTCATGAGATATTTATAAAAAAACCCCTTGTTGAGATGTTTGAGCTTTGTAGAACATATTGTAGGAGTCAAGCCAAAGTAAGCAAAAAAATTCGAGACTGTACGAGGGATTTTGTAACATAAACTGCCAAACCTATTGAAAGAGGAGTTACTCTTATCGAATTAGGGAATCTTCTAGAAAACTTCAAAATAGACATCTTGAATACCATTAGTGATCAATTGGACACTCTTAAGATTAAGAAAAATCAAGGAGAAAATGTTGCTTTTTCCATCTTCTGTCCTAGATGCAGAAAAATACATGTTGAATGAGAATGTACTATTAATGTAGTAGAATTTTTTGGAATCTGCACTAATGATCACCCACTGAGCAATGCTCTTCCTTACCAGGTTTACAAGCCATTTATAAGGGAGGAGTCGAAGCAAGTGAACCTTCCTATCCTCCTAGAACATAACCATGGAGAGCACCAAATTCAAACTTGTTTCAAGATCCTAAAGTGCAGCCTTATCCCCAATATCAATCATGGAATACTCAAATCCCATAGTGTTATAGGTCAATTTGGGCACCATTCCCAATGACCTGGTTAACTGGGCATCATCTCCAGGACCAATGATCAAAGGTCTATCATTCCCTATCATTTCAGTTGCTATATGCCCTAAGACAAGAAACAAGACAAATCAAACAAAGTTTTCCATGGTTTGAAGCTTATTATATAGCATATGAGGACTCACCAATGAAGGCTCTAAGGGGATTAAGTGCATTTCATATGCAGATAGCCCCATGCAAGGCTGCTCTACAAAGCACTTCTCGACATTCACAGGTGCGTTGGTCACATTGGGAGTGAAATTCTCATTGTTCTGGAATCTCCACTTGGCCATGCCTTCTAGAAGAGTTCACATGTGTCAAGCTTCGGATCCAAGTGTCCATTTGACATCTAAATTAATGGAAACATGTCTTGCCTATTTTTGGAAAGCTATCGATTACAAAACAACCTACAGAGAACAATCTGAGCCAACCAGGATCTGGTGTTTGAAAGGAAAAATTTGAGGCCAGAAAATCTTTAGGAGGGAATTGTCTGGTTGGCTTGTTTGTGAAGCTCTTTTGTTGGAGAGATTTATGTTGTGATGAGACTTGGGAACTTTGCTGGAAGGTCACTTCAAATCAGTCACTAGGTTGTAACCTCTCCTTCTATCATCAATAAAGAGTACTTCTTGTTTTTCCCTACATGCGTCTATGTTAACTTTTATTTTCCATATTGTAAGATCTTGGTTGATGAATGTAGTTTATGCTTTACTGATTTAGCTAACTAGCTTGAATAGATATCTATATTATTACATCTTCTGCTGTTTCAGTGTTCTTTCTTGTAGGGAGCATTTAGCTCACAAACTGCTTGAATTTGAAGTTGCAACAGAAGAAACAGAAGGAGCCATTTGGAAGCGACTAAAACAAGTAAGCCTCCAATCCTCTCTGTGTATCTGTTCTGAGTTAGGAGAAATGGTAGTACAGTCTTTCACCTGTTGTTCTAGACTAACACCTGTCTAGGGAAGCGTAATTTATCCGTAGATTACAATTCTGGCCCAACAAACTGGCGACTCCACTATGGAGAATTTCTCTTAGTTTTAGGTGTTTTAGTCTCTAATTTGCTTTATAAATCCACCCAGTATCTGTTACACATAAAGATTAGAATTTTTTAGAGCTTAATTTGCAAAGACAGTGAGCCAAACAATAGTATTTTTCCTTATCTACTGCGCCCAACGCACCCTTAGACTGGACACAGTGCTTTTCAGAGCACTATCTCCCTTCCAAGCTTGCGTTGCAGAGCACTGTCTCCCCTTGGAGATTGCGTTGACTCCTGAAAGTGACCAAATTCCCTTGAATTTGACTTTGCAACTTGCTTCAGTTTTGTTTGCTGCTGTGTTTTGAAAAGTTTGATGCTCAATTGACCAGTGACTCTATATACTTCTTCCTCATTTGGCTGAAAATTTGTTCAATGTTTGTTTAGAAAAGTTTTTCTTTATCATTAACAAGTTGATTTCAAAGTATTTTTTATGGTCGCATTAAGATTCATTTGCTTTCGAAATAAGAAATTGTCGTAAAATCTTCATTTCCTTGATAGGATAAATTGTTGTTGAAATCCTCATTTTTCATTCAAAAGAGAAATTGTTGTTTGTATTCTTCGTTTCTCGAAAATAAAAAGCATTTTGATTATTGATATAGTGCACCTAGTTTCTTTTCTACATTCATAACATTAAGGAAACTAAAAAGAAAAACTTGCATTCGCATGTAGGATTGTGTGTTTTTTGCAAAAGGAACATTAGGAAATCTGCATTTATTTTGTGATTCATTGATTTGTTTTTGTTCATTGATTTGTTTTCTCACAAATTATTTGCTCTCTTCCCTTAGTAGCTAGGTTCTTCATTGAAAAAGCTGAAAGTGAAAGTTTGTTTATCATTCTTAGCTTGCATTTTAGGAATTTTATATACATCATGGTGGTGAACCTGAAAGGAAATTTTTTAAGCAAGATCAACATAAAATAAATCTCAATTTACTTAACAACGCATTGGAACCATAACGATAACATTTAGAAGGTCTAGGCTAGAGACGTGTTCTAGCATTGTAAAACATAACAGCTACCGTTAACTTGTCTGCGATACATTTCGAGTGTGACACCTCACTCCACGTACGTAAGTATATCGTATCTCGTCCACGTACTCTCGGGTATATCGGGCAGTGTTACAATACGATAAGTATAAAGGGGTGTTCTCACTATGCGGTTTCGCATCAGACAACGCTAATACGGACTTGGGCCTCCACGTACCTTTGGGTATATTTAGGAGGACAACTTTTAGGTGCTATCCATCCAATATAGTGAACTGAGTCAGCCACCCTGAAATTGTGATACACCGAAAACAACATTCGGGGAGATTACCTGCCCGTACTTCTTGGTTCGCCAGGAGGCATTCTGCAGTTCACAGTTTCTTGGTAAACCCTTTTTCCTAGCATTACCTTTTTATTTTTTTTATTTGTTTTTGGTTAAAATAAATCATTCATCATGGAAGAACAAAATCCTTTCCCCTGTTGTTCGTGTAGAAATCGCTCTATCAAAACCAGTACCATCAGTACCTCTGGTGAAGCATCATCTTCCCATATACCAGAGTTGGCACAAGTTATTTCTACAAAACCTGGTTTGTCTACTATTGTCGAGACAGAGTCCTCACAGCTACCCGTGGTCACGATCCATCCAATCTGTGAGACCATACCTCCTGAACCCAACGTTGTTCAACTGGAAGTTGATTCAGATCCCATTGTGCTTTAGGGGGCAACTGTTATTGGTCAAACTGGACATCATGCCCAGGACCAATGAAATAGGGTCTATCATCCCCTTATATTTATGTTGCTATATTCCCTAAGTGGAGAAAATCTTGATCCCGAAGTTGAACAACCGAAAGTTATTTTTGTATTGGTCACTCCACAATCTATTATAGCCATTGAGTCTCCCATATCACACAGTCAACCACCTGAAATATACTTTGGGCTTGATGGCAAAGTTCTTCCACCTGGTTTGATTTCGATTGAAGAAATATCACAAGACGAGACACCTTTAACTCCAACTCATTTTTGGTAGGAGCTTTACCTGTACGAGTCTTTTCCTCAATCACCTTCCTCTTCTTTTGTTGATCTTGTTTCACTTTCAGTTCCCATAGATTCTATAGGGTATACACTAGGTCATTTGACCATGGCTGAGATAACATCCCAGACTAAACCATCTATTTCAGCTGTGACAACATCTGTTGTTGCTTCATCTTCGATGTTTTGTCCATTGACTTCACCCATGTCATCATTTGGAATCCTATCTGGTTCCTCCCTTATGAGTACTGAACAGCTTGATCATTTATTCACATCTTCAGTACAATATCAAGCTGGTCCCATTAGTTATTATCCTTGGTGGGTGGTGATACCACATAAATTACCCTCAGAAATTCCAAAATTCAATGAAAACCCTGGAGAAGTCTCATCAACGCATGTTATAACTTATCATTTGTGGTGTTCATCAAACTCCTTAAATGATGACTACGTTAGACTACTTCTTTTCCAACACACACTCACTAGTCCAAATGCACAATGAGGAAGGTTCTATTTTCCTGTGTCAACCTCATTAAAAAATGAAACAGGCGATGAGGACGGTTCTTTTTATGTGTCAACCTCGTTAAAAATGAAACAGAGTTATGAGGATAGTTCTTTTTTCTTGTGTCAACCTCGTTAAAAAATGAAACAAGTGCCTTTGAGGAAAGTTCTTTCACTATGTCAACCTCGTTAAAAAATGAAACAGGTCATGAGCATAGTTCTTTTTTTGTGTCAAGCTCGTTAAAAAATGAAACAAATTCTCTCCTAATTAAGACGAGTCTTCCATATGATCTCGTAAATGAACCTTCATTCCATCCAGCTATTAGTAACGAATAGTTTACTTAAGTGAATGAAATGAAGCTTGGGGGGTATCTTCTCTTGCAGGAGGCATTTGACATGTGCTCTTGCAGGGGGCATTGAAAACATTCTTACTAATTGCATGCAATCGACCGCTGAATTTCGGAGGCAACATCAGGTTCAGAGAAAATGGTAGCTATGGAATGGTAAAAATGAATAGTGAAACTACTTTTTATAGTCATTTAATTGTTTTCAAGTTAAATTTATTGCTATGACTATAGTTTTATTATGTTTTTATCATGAAACGGGAATTTTTAATCCATTTGATGTTGTTCTGAACATGAAATACAACTGATGAACAGATTAGTCGTGCAGATTTATTCAAAGAATGACTTGACCACAAAGCATACTTTTTCTCCTTATTTTTTGAGCTTTGATAAAAATGAAAAAGGATTTGAAGCGCACTTTTATCTCTTTTTCGAGCTTCGATAATAGTGAAAAAGGAACCCCTGGAGTCTTCTTTTAGCTCTTTTCAGACTCCGATAATATGAAAATATTGCTGAGCACTTGTCTTTTCGAGCTCGTTAAAGTAAATGAATTGATATCTACTCAGTATAAGTTTAACCCTTTTTCGGACTGAGATGGATTATTTACGAAAAATGAATACCATGGTTAAACATGACCAAAGAGGTTCTCTCAGATATTATTTTACACTTTTTCGGATCTAAGTGACAAATTTACGAAAAAGTACTTTTGGAGTTCTCTTTCGTCCTCTTTTTCAGACTCTCTAAATATGAAAAAGGACCGGGCTATCACTGTCGTTAAGCTCGTTAAAACATAAAATAGTGACGGGCTTGTCAATCATGGCAAGAATTGAGTTTCATTCATCGCTAGACTTGTTAAATTATTAAATAGAGATACTTTATTCGCCCGAATGGTTGAATTACAGATCAAGAAAATGTTATACTCCTCAAGCTTGTTAAAAAATAAAGAGGTACTGGTAGACAAATGACCGAGGAAAATTTGGGAAAAGTAAGTAAAGTTTCTTTTTGGTAGCAAGTCGCTCTTGAACATGACACTTCTTTCACTCCATGTCCGTGACTGTTTGGGTTGGGTAATCATCTTGACGGTTCATTCACACCTATGGTTCACCATACCTTCACTTCGGTTTTGGGTCAATGCTTCCAACTCATCACAGTGCCGCCGATATGTTCAAGAGAAGTCATCCAGTGATTAAAAACTCATCCATCTGCAATACTCGTAAACCTTCATTTTCATGACCGCATCCCTGAAAATTGCTATATCAAGTCATACCCTTGTCTCCGGAATCAATATCTCCTATTTTGCAATAAGGTGACTTCCCGTCGACAACAAATCAATATCTAGGAAGTTCACTTAGAAACATCAGATTCTAGTACCATGAGGCTTGTTACATCATCGACAAGATCCTCACTTCCGGACCTTTGACTGAAAGATTTTGTTTGGCGTTCGACATCAAATCATCTATTCACGCCTTACGAAATGTACTGCAGTACCTTGAGGGCCATTGACATTAATGGTGGTTCTCTCGTGTTTGTTAACAGCTCACATCATTGGTTGGTAATCAAACGATGTCTTTCCATGTTTGACTACAAATCATATATTCGCATGGCTAGACTTGTAGCCGAATGATCGAGTAAACGAGATAAGAATACCCCAGATCTAGTTTCATCCATCCGGGCTGCGATTTCAGGATTGTTGTGAACATCATCTGTACGGTGACCTTACATACATATTGCCATCCAAACATGGGCCTATATCTGTAGGCGTGTTTGCATCTGGGCAACATTCCAATGTAGATGACTTTCTGAATTATGTACATGTTATTAGATTGTTTTATGTGCTGACTATGGGAATGCCTACCCTCAGCAATTGTGATCAATAGAGGATATATCATGATGTAATGTATTGTGATATTGATGCAGGTGACCATTCCGCTTCATTTCCAGGCTCATCACAGCGTAAAGCATCTCAATCAAATGTTCTTATTATTTGGATCTCATGCTTTAGGGGGCAATTGTTATAGGTCAATTTGGGCACCATTCCCAATGACCTGGTTAACTGGGCATCATCTCCAGGAGAAATGATCAAGGGTCTATCATTCCCTATCATTTCAGTTGCTATATGCTCTAAAACAAGAAACATGACAAATCAAGAAAGACTTTCATCAAGCAAAGGTTTCCATGGTTTGAAGCTTATTATATAGTATATGAGGACTCACCAACGCAAGCTCTAAGGGGCCTAAGTGCATTGCATATGTAGGTATCCCCATGCAAGGCTGCTCTACAAAGAACTTCCCAAAATTCACAGGTGCGTTGGTCACATTGGGAGCGAAATTCTCATTGTTCCGGAATCTCCACTTGGCCAGTGCCTTCTAGAAGAGTTCACATGTGTCAAGCTTCGGATCTAAGTGTCCATTTGACATCTACATGGATGGAAACATGTATTGCCTATTTTTGGAAAGCTATTGATTGCAAAACAACCTACATTTCATCTATAAATTGAACACAGATCTAAGTGTTTGAAAAAGGAAGAATTTGAGTAGAAAAATGCTGGAGAAATTTCAATTGAGAGCTTGGTTTGTGAAGCTACTGTTAGAGAGATTTATGCTGTGATGAGACTTGGAAACTTTGCTGGAAGGTCACTTCAAATCAGTCACTGGGTTGTAACCTCTCCTTCTATCATCAATAAAGAGTACTTCTTGTTTTTCTCTACATGCATATATGTTAGCTTTGATTTTCCATATTGTAAGATATTGGTTGATGAATGTAGTTTATGCTTTACTGATTTAGCTAACTAGCTTGAATAAATATCTATATTATTACATCTTCTGCTGTTTCAGTGTTCTTTCTTGCAGGAAGCATTGAGCTCACAAACCGCTTGAATTTGAAGTTGCAACAGAAGCGACAGAAGGAGCCATTTGGAAGCGACTGAAACAAGTAAGCCTCCAATCCTCTCTGTGTATCTGTTCTAAGTTAGGAGAAATGGTAGTATAGTCTTTCACCTGTTGTTCTAGACTAACACCTATCTAGGGAAGCGTAATTTATTCGTAGATTACAATTCTGACCTAACACATATGATCAGTGGCATCTTAATCACCTCAAAATTCACCATGGAGTCAAGGTTGGAAGGGAAATCCCTATCTGAATACTTATCATCCCCAATTCCCAACACCATCATATTCCCAATACCATCCAAAATACCCAGTGTATCCACCTTACACACCTAATGTTTCTCAATTCTAGCAAGGGTATAATCATCCCTTTCCTACACCACAAAAATCATCATTATCATTACCACTAGTGCCACAACAATTTTCACACTCCTTGCCCCAACAACATCCATTCCCATTACCTCAAAGTACCAATCAATCCTCACAATAGATGCAACATCCCTTTAATTCAAATCCTCCAAGACCAACTCAGTTGCCTGCACAACATGTACCTAATCCTAATAATAGGCCTCCTCAACTTGTGCAAAATATGGAACTGCAAAATTTTCCTGCCTATGTTATTACCTCTTTCCCTATGAATGAAATCCAACTAAGTTCTGGAAAAGTGTTAAATAAGAATAAATCTGCAGTCATCATCCTAGATGAGGACCCCCAACTAAGTTCTGAAAATGAACCTGTTGTAAATAAACAAATGGAAACATATAAAAATGATGTAATGTAGAAAATTCCACAAGAACTGTTTGGAATCTAAAGATCCTCCTTTTCCTAAAAGATTGCTTGTAATGAAATCTGAAGCACCTGTAGAATATAATTTGGAATCATAATTAAGAAAAATTTGTATAAATATCCCTTTACTCAGGGTATTAAAGACATACCCATTTTCACTAAGTTTACTAGGGATCTTTGAATAAAGAAACCAGGAAGGAAAAAAAACAATAAAAAAACCATTAAATTAGTTGGTCAAATTTCTGAAATGATATCAGGATTGCCACCAAAATATATTGATCAAGGGAATCCAATAATAAATATAGAAATTAATTTAATCTTTCTGCGTAATTCTCTAGTGGATTTAGAGGCGGAAATTGATGCAATGACCATTGATACTATGACTTTGTTGCAACTAAACCAGGTAA
The DNA here is from genome assembly GCA_034641835.2 of Pinus albicaulis. NCBI lineage: Eukaryota > Viridiplantae > Streptophyta > Pinopsida > Pinales > Pinaceae > Pinus > Pinus albicaulis. The sequence goes on along the minus strand of CM076583.1, from coordinate 1,027,758,913 downwards.
AACCCACACCTATTGTGTTAGAACTAGTAGACAAGTCTATTGTTAAGCCTATTGGAGTCTTAGAACATGCAATAGTAATTATGGCTTCATGGGAATACTCGATGGATTTTGTAGTGATATCTCCTAAAACCACTAAACCAGGACGCCCAATAGGTTTAGGTAGACCATGGCTAGCTATTGTCGATGCCTTTATTGGTTTAAAGATTAGAGAAATGACAATTTCAAATGGATTTTAGGTTCAAAGGTTGGATATTTTTCCACCTGATCAATTGGAAAATGAAATTCCCTCTTGGATATAAAACCCTTATGGAGAAGAAGAATGTATGTTTCCCATGTTAACTTTACAACAATCAAGAGGAATTCAAGAGCAAACATAAGAACATGTCCTTCAACAATTCTTTTCAGAGGTAAGATGTGTTGAGTATCTTATTTCTTTAGTGGGTATAATCATGCTTTTAGTTCTGAATTTCAAGAAACTTGTTATCATGTTGTTTTTGCATCATTTACCATTGCAGTCATGGGAGAAAATAGACAATCAGATGTTCAGCCTGTTGAAATGATCCCTAAATGAACATTGTATATTGATGTTGATTTAAGTGTAGAACAACAAGAGCATGTAATAAAAATGATCCAAAAAACTCCTGGAGCATTTTCTTGGGACTATTCAGACATGAAAGGAATTCATCCCAACACCTGCAGCCACCACATTTAGACCAATGAAGAGATCAGACCAGGAAGATAACCCCAAAGAGTAATGAACCAAACTCTCAAGGAAATTGTTAAAGATGAGCTCCAAAAGCTGTTAAGTTCCAATTTCATATATCCTATCTTTGATAGTAAATGGATATCTCGCTTAGTAGTCATTCCGAAAAAGAATGGAAAATGGAGAATTTGTGTTGGCTATAGGGATTTAAATAAAGCTACTTTGAGAGATTACTTTCCTTTACCCTTGATTAACCAAGTGTTGGATACCTCATCAGGAAAGAAGTATTTTTCCCTTTTAAATGGGTTTAGTGGTTATAATCAAATCCAAATAGCCTTAGAAGACCAAGAGAAAACCACCTTCACTTGTCCTTGGGGCACTTATGCCTACAGAGTTCTTCCTTTTGGCTTATGCAATTCTCCACCCACTTTTCAAAGAGTTGTACTAGAAATTTTTGTTGACGTCATACATGATTGTATGGAGGTTTATATGGATGGTTTTACAATATATGAGAATGAATTTCAAGAGGATTTGGATAAATTATAGAAAGTATTAATTCGTTGTCAGGAAACTCATCTAGATCTTAGTAACGAAAAGTGAAAAATGACGAAAACTGAAGGAATTGTACCCAACCACCATGTTTCACAAACCGGGATAAACGTGGATCCCGAAAATATAAAAATAATTTCAAAAATCCCAATCCCGACCTCACAAAAAGAAGTAAGAAGTTTTCTATTTCACGCGGGATATTATAGAAGATTTATTGAAAATTTCACTAAACTTGTTGCTCCTATGTTTAAGTTATTGGATAAATATGTTATTTTTTCATGGTGTGCTAACTGTCAAACTACTTTTCAGGTACTAAAAGAAATATTGTCAATTGCATTGGTATTGAGGGGACTTAACTGGTCTCTTCCTTTTCACATTTGTACTGATGCATCAGATACAACCCTTGGAGTTGTGTTGGGTCAAAGAGAAAAACAAATTCCTTATGTTATCTATTTTGTTAGCAAGAATATCTCACCTGCAGAATTGAATTACAATGTAACTGAAAAGGAGTTGTTAGTTGTAGTCCATGCTATCAATAAATTTAGGCATTATATTACTGGCTATGAAACCTTTTTGCACATTTATCACTTTGTTATTATATTTCTCATGAATAAAATTATTACACATGGTAGATTTACAAGATGGTTACTTTTAGTTCACAAATTTAACATTACCGCGATTGAAAAACATATACGAGATAACTCAGTTGCATACTTCTTGTATAGAATGAATAATTCACAAGATGTTGCTCCAGTCCAAGATGATTTTCTTGATGAAAATTTATTTTCCATATCCACTTATACTCCTTGGTTTGTTGATGTGGCTAATTACCTGGTGTAAGGAACGCTGCCACACAATTTATCTGCCAGGGAGAAGTACAAGATTGTTAAGTTGAATACCAATTATTCGTGAATTGAAAGTGATTTGTACCGCACTGGACCTGATCTAATGGTGAGGAGGTGTGTGCGAGAAGATGAGATGTATGATGTTTCAAAATATTTTCACAATGATCTATGCAATGAGAATTTTTCTTATAAGAGAACAACTTAAAAGGTGTTGCATTCGGGCTATTACTAGCCCACCCTTTTTAAAGATGCTAAAATTTTTGTTGCTAGCTGCCATTCTTGCCAGAGGATGGGAAAACCAGTCCCAACTGATGAGACGCCTCTTGAGAACCAGGTATCAATTGAACCTTATGAAAAGTGGAAATTGGATTTCATAGGACCTATTTCTCCTATGTCTAGGAAGAAGAGGTACATCCTAGTCTGCACTGATTATGTGACAAAATGAGTAGAGGCCAAAGCCTTATATACTGTTAGTGAAATTTTTGTTGTGGATTTTCTCTTTGAATACATATTCACCTGTTTTGGTGTACCTAAAGAATTTATCACTGATTATAAGACACAATTTACTTCAAATCTGGTAAAATATATCACTAAATATTACCAAATTAAGCACTGCAAGTCTACATCGTACCATTCCCAAGTTATTGGTGAGGTAGATTATGCCAATAAAGTCTTCGATTCTATTCATACTAAAACAATTCAACTACATCATGGAGCCTGGAATGTTAGATTACCAGAAACACTGTAGGTCTACAAAATAACTTGGATAAATTTGACTGGATATACTCCTTATGAATTGGTTTATGGGACGTACGTATTGCTACCCATTGAATTTTAGGTAAATATCTTTAGGGATGTTTTTAAATTATGGATGGATTTGAATGAAGCTCAGAAATAGAGAATACTTCAGCTGAATGAACTTGATGGGACCAAGAAGGATGCTCTCTAGAATACTGTGTTGGTATAGGATAAAAGGGCTTGTTGGCATGATAAATATATCAAAAATAATTCCTTTCAAATGAGAGACTGGGCATTATTGTATGACAGTAAATTCAAACACTTCAAAGGGAAATTTTCAACTAGATGGCTAGGACCCTATGAAGTTGAAGAATTTTTCGACAATGACTCAGTTAAAATCAAGACTATTGATGATTATCATCTTCCTTTGTGGTAAATGGACAAATACTGGAAGTTTATCATTAACCATTTTCTAGGTAAGAATTTCTACAAACTATTTTGAAAAATCCTGAGATGAAGTTGATTGATTAAGGGGAGCCAACTCTTATTGGCTCTTCAAGTTGAATATATATATATATATATATATAACAATGAGATTATTTTTTTATTCCTTTATCCAGACTTGATAGATTACTTATAGAAAAGGACAACCCCTAGAGTCTTCTTTGATTAATTTCAGACTCTCTAAAATTGAAATACCTCGAGTATAAACTAACTTGGCCTCATTAAATTTAAATGGCATAATAGTATTTAGGGATCTACCAAGTATATAATTGTTCTTTTCCAGGCTTAGTAGAATAATTACAGAAAGGAAACCCACTGGAGCCTCCTTTGAGCATTTTTAGACTCTCTAAAACTGAATGCTCCAAGCATAAACTGACCCTGGCTCGTTAAATTTAATGGGAAAATAGTAGCTAGGGATATACCAATTATAGAATTGTTCTTTTCCAGTCTTGGTAGAATAATTACGAAAATGAAACCTTTGGAGTCTTCTTTGGTGTGTTTCATACTCTATAAAAGTGAAATACCAACCAGGAAGTAATTATTCTAGGCTTGGCTCAAAATACATGGGATAGTGGTTACAGAATTCATCCTAGGGGAACAGATTCTTAAGACAACTTAAATTCTCAATTCATTGATCATACTCCTTTTTACTACAGTTGGATATTTCAGACTAGTTCCCATCTAACTTTGAATACAATTCTAGCAAGTTTTCTACTGCAGTAAATCATGCTTCAAGGCTTCTATTCTAGTGCAAATCATAAAGTCTAGATTCAAATTTTCATCACTTGCATTGTTACTGAACCAATATCCAATACCGAATCAGTTCCATATTTAGTGCATACTATCAAACATAGTGTTAGTCTTATAGTACTTAGACTATTACTAGATTGAGCCTAAGTACCAAATCAGTTCAACAATTTGTCTTCAAATTAATAAAAAAATAAACATACCATAACTTGAGTGTAGATCAATTCAATATTGCGATATCCGGTTAGAATATTAGTCTACTCAGTACCCAGTTTAATATTTGATGGCCTTCAACATTATGTTTCAATTTGGAGTATTTTAAAATTTTCATTCTTGAATCCCTAGATATCATTATACATCCAAGCACATGTATGAATTAAATTTTCATTTGTTTAGCTTAATACAAGGAACATGGGTATTGAGTTTATGAAGTGAATTTAATCTCCATTAACAACAATCATGACAAAAATCATGTGCCCTACTATGAAATAATTTGTGCAGCTTGTTATGGCGAAAGAAAAGTGTTAAATTTAAATTCCTTTTCCATCCCTCAATAAATAATATTTACCCGTTTTTGAAATCATAACCATGTCTATATTTACCAACCATCATTGAATTGGTATTTATGCTCATTATGACTTTTAATGGATAAAACCAAGACCACTCCTTTTATTAATTCTTACCTTTATTTGTGTATTCCCAATTCCATGAGTGTCGCAACTTAAGCAAGTCGATGTTTTGTTTTCAATTGTGAAAGTTCTATGTGGCTCTTTTCTGATTATTCAGTAGTTCTAGGATTAGTTCATCGCAAACATGGGGGTGGAAAGACACGAGCCTACCTTCAAAAAATTTAGTAGCAGCTCAGAATATGAAATATGTAGAGCTAAATTCAAAGAGAAGGGATGGATACCATTTCTACAACTGTTTCAAGGTTATAATAATATAATTATTATGGAGTTTTCTCAGAAATTTTATGGAAACACCGTCAAAGTTGGGGATGTTGAATTCGAACTTACAGAGACACTAATATCTGAAGTTGTTTGGTAATTTAATTGTGAGTTAAATTACTTGCATTAAATGTCAATCCAGGTTTGTATACTTATGAAGTATACTTGCACAATATCTGCTAGGAATCAAATTTCAATTTGAAATGGAAATTATAATCTATAGAAAGAAATTGCAAGACTGAAATGAAACCTATTCATGAAAAATGTCTAAGAGGAGTATGCACACACTTTATTTTTCAAAAGTATCAAATTCGGAACTTGAAAGCAATATTTTAATCTATGAAATTGAAATGACAATTGACATGAAAGTAAACTTACTCTATTGACATGAAAATAAATCTATTATAGTGACATGAAAGTAAATCTGTCTTATCAAAAAAATAAAAAATATATTTTAATGGCTTGAAAGTAAATTTATCTCCCCCGATCTCGGTGTGAGGCAAGGGAGGTTTCACATGTAGATCATGGAAATGCTTGAGTAAACACGAGGTAGGGCTGGTGGGTGGCCTGCCCAATGCCACCACATGTCGGTAGTAAATACGAACAAGAGAGGCAGTAAAAATATGTCAGTGGATGATGGGAGAGCGGGTCATGCTAGGGGACAAGTGGAAAGGGTAAAATACTTCATGCAACAGTTTGTGAAGGTTTATTCCTGGGCAATATGGATTGTGGAGAATGTCTACCCCTGGACTGGAGGGCTGGTGTGAGGGCACAATAGAAAAGGAGACCACCAAGCAACCAAGCTGAAAAGTTCCGAATATGTTTCTCAGGATCTTATGATAGTTGCAATGGAGGCTATGTCTCAGGGTATGGTGAATGAATTTAAGCCTTTTATCGAAATTGAGCCACCATATTGATGAATCAATGATTAGTTTGTCTGTGTTGGCCCATGTTGAGTTAATATCCCTGTTGTATGGAAAAATTTTGGCCCAAATGGGTATGTTTTGGTGTTCCAATTATGCTACTGTTATTAAATTTATTAGTACAGTCTGCAAATTGTTAAAATTGTGGTTTCTGATGGACCGCCGAGTAGAGAGTAGTAAGGGCAACAAGGGGCTGGAATGGTCCTGCATATGGGATTTGAGATAGGAAAGGGTCATTATAACCCCAAAGGTAGTGTCCAGACAACATGGAACTCTTCGTAACCTGAAAAAACTATGAATCAAGGTGGTGGCCGAATGCGAGCCCAACTAGGTGAAAGTCATGTGGAAACTTTGGATCAGACCAAGAGGAATTAACAACCCTATTTTCTTTGTTATTACAGGTCTGCCTAGATTGTATACCTCTCTGGATTCCGCATGGAGGGTGATAACTCTGGTGTGGGTTCGAGCGGATTCACAGTTGCTAGGTGGTCTGTGAAAAAGGAAAATGGTTAAGGCAACTCTAGGTAAAGTTAACAATGGATGAGGTGGAAAGCCTGCGAGAGATAAAGGAAAGTCAAAGGGGGATTCAACAAGCAACCATCATTTCCGACAAGGAAGAACAACTAAACAAGAAAATATGAAAAATTTACTGCATGCATATGGGGTCAGAACTCTGACTCAAGTAAAATCAATGATTTTTGTATGGGAGAAAGATCTGAACACAAAGGTAGAGGCAGACCTCCCAAACGAAGAATGGGAACCCCTGGTTTCAGACCTAGGGAACACTAGAGGTCGCCTGACCCTGTTCAAATAGTCAATTCACCTATATTGGTCCATGAAATGCTTGATGGCGAAGGCCATGATGTTAGTAAAGGAAGCGGGGGAGGGGGCGCGGGGGGGGCAGACCCGTAGGTAGAACCAAGTCTTATAGAGATTCACAAAGAAATTAAAGCCATCCAACTGCAGCTTCACCATCAAAATGTGTGTCTCAGTCGACTTGTGAAACAATTCCAGAATCTGCATCAGGTGGACATGCCCAGGTCGAGTGCAAAAGACCCAACATTGGTAGAATATTTTGATGAAAAAATATAGGGTGCACTACTTAATTTTGTATCTGGTTATCTGATGTGGTCAACTAGCATTTATTTTTATAGTTGTAAGTTTTATGGGATAATAGACATTATAGTATATAAGGCTTGGAAGGATAGAATCAAACAATTTAAGTTTTGGTTGGCTTATAACTCATTGAGGTGGCCAACAGACCTAGTTTTCTTCGAGCAAGTTGAGGCCACCAAGAATACTATATGATGTAACCTGCTATTTTTTCAAAATGAATGAATAGAGAGGCACTACCAAATTTACAAAAAAAAAAAGTAAATTTAATTTAGAAAGCATCAAATCCTATACTAAGAAAACATTAAATTCTTAAGCTATGGAATTTAAAGGCAATCTATTTTGAAAGAAGTGAGAGATAAATTGAAATTATTGATGTGTGCATTGACAAATTAGAAGCATTCATCATTATCTAAAAATCTAAAAATAAACAAATTGAAAAGCAATGAATATTTAACATGAATTGGAATGCAATGAACCTACTAAATGAAAGAAATAAAAGTAATATATATATATATATATATATATATATATATATATATATATATATATATATATATTCACTTGAACACTTGATTTGCAAAAGAAAACAAATGGAATGAGCATAAAATAATGTAAAGAATGCATCTAATCATAAGAATTAAAATAAACATTGTAGAAAATGAGCATAAAAGAAATTCATTTATCTTGCAAAAATGAAACATTAAAATACACCCATACTCATTAGGTGGCCATCCTAAAGTGCATGACAGACGAAAATTTCAAGAAGTCATTTGATAAAACATCATATCTCATCATGAAAGCTTAACCATACTCAAAGGATTGTATTCATAACATGAAACATAAGCATAACCAATCTTTAAAATTCTTAACACATCAAGCATAAACATAGCTTTATCATTCCCAAACCTAACACACATTTTGAGAGGAGAAGACACTCCTATTTAGACAAAAACTAAGATAACTAATTCATAAATGTAGATGCACAAATCTCTCCTAGATCCACATATATCTCATGTGGTTACAACCATGTGTTGACATCCAACAACTAGAATTTCTTCATATCCTCTCACAAATATCTTCTATATTTGATAGGAAACACTTATGAAAACTTCCATGATTATTCTCCATGAATTGTGCTTGATAAATTATTTCAAATATTCCTCAAATCCTCAATAGTTTGAAGAGGAAATTCGAATTTGAGACTTAGATACCAAATATGATGGTGATGAAATCTTCAAATAGGTTTACACACATCAAAAAACTCATCCAACGTTTATACACAAGTGAATACATGTTATTTTTCTTATTTAACCAACAATTCACTCAAAATACCAAAAAAAATGTATTGGAAAATAATATGTCTAAACCCATATTTAATCATGAATATGGTCTTAGTGCATGGTTATGGAGTTGCGGACTATGGTAAACATTAAAGGAAAATGAAATAAAATAGGGTGAAATGGATGAAATTTTGGAGACCCAACATTCCCCCAACTGAACATTTTGTGTATCCTCATGCAACTTTGCATTGATTCTGAAGTCATTTTCAGTAGTTTTTTCTCTTTTCTATAGCCTTGAAGAGTGATATTTCAACAAATCATTTTTGTGACTTTGAGATACCTTTAAGACTTGCAAAGTCTTATTTATTTTTCTCAATATCATGATGTTGTGGAGAGTATTCTTTTTCTGAAATATATCTAAGTGACAACTCTTATGGTTGGTTCTTGTGTGGCAACAATAACTATTTCAAGTGGTGGTTCTTGTGTGAAAACACTTTTCTTTTATTGTGCTTCTTGCTCCAACAAATAGTACTTTAAAATGCATTCATAATGAAGACTCATTTATATAAATATAAACTACTCATAATTGGATTTTTTTTCAAAGCATACCCATATTTGAATAAAAGAGCAACACCGATTAGTTGGAAGAAACATGTTGGTCAACAAAATGCATGGTTATGGAATATGGAATTGACAATGATAATGAATATTCCCCTCCCCCCAACTGAAGATATTTTCTATTCTTGGAAAATTAGGAAAGGAAGTTTGCATGTGAAATTTTCCAAATACATATATTTTTAGCATTCAAGGAATTAATGATTAAAGATTAGAAAACAAAATATCTCCGCCTACCTAAAAAGTCGATGAGCTATGCATATGTGAGATTTTGGTTGTTACCGTTGGATCACGGAATGTGAAGTGAAATAATTAGATCTGCTTCTTTATCTCTTGGATGTAATAAAGGAGGATGAAATCTAAAATTGGAATCTTTGTGCCTTCTTATTGTTAGAACTGTTGTTGAATTCTTAAACTGAATCTTGATTTTTTGGAGCACTTTTGTAAGCTGCTGAAATCATATAGTCTTCATTCATATCCGCATCGTGGCATAATTCTTATCAATGTGAATACATTTTGTTGATGTCAAATATATAAATAAATTGTTAGATTACCAACCATTAATGAATGTCGTTGACCAACACAAGACTACTCACTATTAATGTCAATGAGAGTCAAGATGCCTAAGTGCATCTTATCAGGTACGAATAAATGAGTGGAGTCGAGTCACCTAGAAGATCTGACAAATAGGGGACATTGATGTATTCCAATTGTTCATTAGCAAGAGAACTTTCCATTAAAGAATGCAAGCCTGAAGGTACTAAAATATCTCTATTCATGAACCCAGATAATGTGTTGAAGTCGATGGGTCAAGACTTTTTAGGAGGGCCTTAATGAATCTCTCATCATCTAACATGAGCATAAAGTAATAATGTAGAGGACCATAGATAAAATATTTTCTCTTATCAAACAATATATATTTGGGAAAATTAGGAAAAGGGCAATAAGGTAACTCAACATGTAAGTGAGATGAATGACTTTATTCATGGGTTATGAATGAAATGTAAGTGAGGTAGGAAAGTATGAAACTTGTAAAGGGAAAATGGTTTTGAAGTCATGATCTAGTAGTAGGAAGATGAAAATTTTATGGACTTTAATCATGGATGGATTGTAAGCTTAGAAAGAGAAAAATGAATGAGTAGCAATGGTACATTTTTTATTTGAGAGCCTTGAGTGTAATGGGAGACATAGAAGTTATATGAGATGGACTTGCACTTAAATTCTTCATGATTCCATTGAAAAGTTTTATTCTAAAAATAATTTGGTCTTTGAAAACCATTTGTGCATAAATTAATATTCTTTGATCATCTTAGAACCTGCAAAAACTTAGCACTGATTTGCAAATAAAACATAAGACTATCGAGAAAGAGAGACAATCAATCTCTCTTCATCTGATATATTCACAAAAAATTTACAAATGGTGCTAATAACACAAATTCAAAGAAGATAAATAAAAATGAAATGCACTTTTTACATGTCAGGAAGTGGTACCTTAGACTACCCGTCAGTGTTTTGTTGATAATTTCTTTGTTTGATATCTGATTTGAGTAATTCAAAAATTAGTTTAAAGAATATTAATATTAGAAACATGTTTTTAATGATTTGATGTTTTTTCCAAGCTCAATTGCTACAAAATCCAATAAAAATGACCATTTTTTTATTGTCTCAAATGTTGATGAAAACTATCCCATTAAATTTCCTCTAACGGATGTCGTATGAGAAATTTATACCCTTCTGAAGTTTTTAATAATTAGTAAATAAATAAAATGCAAGAGTGCCACGTGGCAACAACAGGGAGTACCATGTGGCGACAATAGAGAGTGCCACATGGTAGTATGATGTTTATGTGGTAGTTTTCATGGATTGTTGATGTGTCATGCTGACATGGCAGGCTGACTGGGCGGTTGACTATGTTATGCTGCCACATGGACAAATCCTGGGTTGCAATGTGGCAGCAAATTTTCATACAGTAAAGGACTGTCAAAATGTCAAATAGTTAACAAGCTGCGTCCCACTCGATTTGAGCTTGAGAGCTCCACCCTACAAATTCCACAACTTATCATTAAGCCATACACATTACATGTAATATGAAATAAATAAAAAAGTTATTTACTTTTAAAAATGAATGACGCGACAAAAAACACAAACGACGAGACAATTTGACAAATGCCCAACAAAATCTTTCCATGATTTCTGGGAAGAATTCCAAGTGTCTAACTTCTCTAAGGCATCTGTAGATCAACTTCATGCCACTAAAACATCGATTTGCATTAAAATTCGTCTTCCTTCCAGCAAAAATGGATTTGATCATCAAATTAATTCTACAAAAAGTAGGGAAAACATTGAGCTAGTACTCAGAAAATAAATGTTATTTTTGCAGGTTTTATTTTCAAGTTGAAATTTCTCGAAAAGTCAAAACCTGAGCTAAATTTTTTTTGGTGATCTTGCCCTCTGTGCTACGTTGTTCGTTGTGCGTTTGGGCCTCACCCGCTGATGGTGTGCGTGGGTTGGGTTTGGCCTCACACAATACGTGGGCCATAACCCTTGTGGCTTGGCCTCATGCATATGCGTGGGCCTTGCCTTGGCTTGACCTCACATATATGCGCAGGCCAAGCCTCGGGGGTTTCAAAATATTTTTTATTTTTGTTTTTTAATTATTATATTTTTTAATGTTTTGTTTAATATTTTTTTTTAAAATTGTTTTATTTATTTATTATTTTGTATTTTGTTTTGTTATATATATATAAATGTTTTGGTGTTTTTTTTTTTTAATAACGTTTTTCCTATTATTTTGTTTCACATGCATGTGTTTAGTTTTTATTTGTTTTTTTTTTAATTATGTTTTACTTTTATCTTTTAGTTTTGTTTTTATTATTTTATTTATTATGATTTTGCTTTTTTTGGTTTATTAGTTTTTATTGTATTTTTTTTTCTTTATTTAAAAATAAATAACTTATTCTATAATTTTTTGAAAAAAAATTAATTAGGAATTTTTTTATAAAGAAAATATTTTAGCAAATTTTGAGATAAATTTAATTGAAAGTTAGAGATCAAAATTTAAACAAATTTTTAGAATGAATAGTAAATTTAGATTCCTTATTCACTTCTTTTCATATCTATGAATTTTATTGAAAAATTTTATTTCAAAACCAACTTATTCAATTTTCCTTTTTGATCTTCCAAGTCACAATAAGGCATAAGAAGAGAGCATACTCAAAAATATCAAAATTATTTATTCATTTGAAATCTCAACTTTGAAAAACAAAGTAAGAAGAATTGATCTCAAACCTCAAAATTTTTCTTCCAAAACTCTGCTTGTTCTCCTTTTTCACAAACGTCCCTCTTTTTGTAAATATTCTTGCCAATGGTTATTGAACGAGGTGACTCTTACTGCACCACCAAATGAAAATTTCCAAGAAAATGAAATGAAATCAAACTTCAAAACTTCAAAAACATCATTAGGCTTGGTTTTATTTCCCTGTTCTATCCTACACTATTTTGAAAAAGAAAATATTTTTTTCAAGTGTATGAGTATTTCCAATGGAGCCATTTACGAATCAATATATCTAGTATGCTCACAACAAACTTTGAAAAAATATAACTCAATGTTCAGAAGGATATGAGAAACCCATTGTACACTTGGATTTGATGACATGATTTGTAAAAGAATGGAGGAATGTTGTGGCGTGATCACTTCTTGAAACCAATATTCAATGTAGCCCTTGCTCTCCAAGTAATACTTGATCATCATCTATATATCTTGTCCATAAATGGATTAGTGTCCAAATTATTATAGTATAAAAATTGATTGAAATTCATGCGTCCTATTTATCATGCTTTACATATGCAAGTAAAAATGAGATTGAAAGATAAAAATGCATTCTAGATTGAATGTTAATGTCTATGTATACTTCCCTGGAAATGACGCCAAAAACGTTGGGTAATTTAATTGTGAGTTAAATTACTTGCATTAAATGTCAATTTAGGTTCATATATTTATGAAGTACACTTTCATAATATATGCTAGGAATCAACTTTCAATTTCAAAAGAAAATTATAATCTATTGAAAGAAATTGCAAGACTAAAATTAAACCTATTCATGGAAAATGTCTAAGATGCATATGCACACACTTTCTTTTCAAAAGTATCAAATTCAGAACTAGAAATCAATCTTTTAATCTATGAAATTGATATGACAATTGACATGAAAGTAAACGTACTCTATTGACATGAAAATAAATCTATTATAGTGACATGAAAGTAAATCTATATTATCAGCAGGAAAGTAAATATATATTATCAACAAGAAAGTAAATTTGTCTTTTCAAGAGGTAAGTAAATCTATTTTATTGACTTGAAAGTAAATTTAATCTCGAAAGAAACAAATCCTATACTAAAAAAACATTGAATTATTAAGCTATATTGATATATAAGGGAAACCTATTCTAAAAGCAGTAAGAGATCAATTGAAAATACTGATGTATTCATTGTCAAATTATCATTCATGATTATCTAAAAATCTAAAAATAAAAAAATTGAAAAGTAATGAATCTTTAACATGAATTGGAAAGCAATGAATCTATGGAATGAAAGCAATCAAGTAAATTTTTTTGAAATGTAATTAGGTGTCAACAATTTTTGGTTTTTTTTTTTTTTGGTTTTACTGAAGTGCTTGATTTGCAAAAGAACAAAAATGGAATGAACATAAAAGAATGTAAACAATGCATCTAATCAAAATACTTAAAATAAACATTGTAGAAAATTAACATAAAAGGAATTAATCTATCTTGCAAAAATGAAACATTAAAATACACCCATACTCATCATGTTGCCATCCTAAAGTGCATGAGAGGTGGAAAGTTCAGGAAACCATTTGATCAAACACCATATCTCATCATGAAATCTTAACCATACTCAAAGGATTGTATCCATAACATCAATAATATTCATAACATGAAGCATAATCATAACCAATATTTATAATTCTTAGCACATCAAGCATAAGCATAGTTATCGAATTCTCAAACCTAACACATATTTTGAGAGGAGAAGACACTCCTATTTATAAAAAAACTAAGATAACTAATTCATAAATGTATATCCACAAATCTCTTCTAGTTCCACATATATCTCATGTGATTACAACCATGTGTTAACATCTAGCAACTAGGATCTCTTCATATCCTCTCACAAATATCTCATAGCTTTGATATGAGACAATTATGAAAAATTCCATGATTATTCTCCATGAATTGTTCTTGATCAATGATTTCAAATATTCAAGAGTTTTAAGAAGAAACTCAAATTTGAGACTTAAAGGTGAAATATGACTCTACTAGAATCTTCAAAGATGCCTACAAACATTACAAAACTCATCCAAATTTTATACAAAAGTAAATACATGTTATTTTTCTAATATTTAACCTTAAAGGTGAAATATGACTCTACTAGAATCTTCAAAGATGCCTACAAACATTACAAAACTCATCCAAATTTTATACAAAAGTAAATACATGTTATTTTTCTAATATTTAACCAAAATTCAGTCAAAATACCAAAATAGATGTATTGGAAAATAATAAGTATAAAACCATATTTAATCACGAAGATGGTCTCAATGCATTGTTATGGAACCGTGGAATATGGTAAATACTAAAGGAAAATGAAATAAAATAGGGTAAAATGGATGACATTTTGGAGACCCAACAAAAGCAACCGTCTTGCCCACGAGTGGAGGAAAATATTTGAAGGGACTCCTATGGATCAAAATAAATGTGAATATTTTTTAATCCATAGCACAAGAATGTTGACTAGACCAAAGGCATCCCTAGATCTTATGTTGCAAAAGAATGATATGCTCTATTGACAGTGTTGCAGAGTTTCTTGACTTGTGAAAGACGGTATGCGTTTACCCTTTTCTATCATGTAAGACTTCTTCTACATTTCACAGATGATTTTACTATGAACTTTCCCTTTTTATGGAAAAGTATGAAAATGTCGCTAGGAATGTTCAATCATCCTCTAAGACATCGAAGACTAGCCTTTGTCACTATAGCCTTATTAAAATGATAATTATGCATGAGTTAAGGCGATGAAATGATACATGGGCACAATTTTTATAAGAAATTTTCCAGGAGAGGTAGATAAAGTTAAAGTGAAATGAAGAACCCTTGCCCCAAAGAAGTTGGTAAAAGGGCTTGAAAGTCACTAGTTAAATTAACAATAGAACCAAGGTCTGCTAGTAAAGGTCTAGAGAAAGAGCTAGAGAAAGAACCATCAGAAAACCATAAGCTTACTAAAAAGGGTAAAACTACAATAATGGAATCGAAAAAGAGGAAAGGGTATAAAAATAAAGTGTTAGAGAAAAATAGTCCAGTAGAGAAAGAAAAAACATCAAAGCAGCCGAAGGAACCTATTAAGAAAAATCCACGAGCACAATACTTGGAACATAGTACTCCCACATAGAATAAGTGGTCCCTTAAGCAACCAAAATGTCACACTAGAAAATGACAAAAGAAGAAATTAACCTACAAAAAGAAGAATGATGAAAATAAATGTAATAAGGAAAAATATGTTAAGCCATCACCTGAGCGACCTGAAAATGTTCCCACTCAACCCTTGGCTCCAACTGTGTAACATGGAAGAAGAATCAATCGTAGCATGGGATACAAAAAAATTCCTCAACAATAGGCTCAGTCTCTCAAACCAAGTCTATTCCATCTTCCCCAGATGAAAAACCACATTATGAGACATGAATTCCCCCTCTATCACCTCCAAGAATAGAAATAGTTGATAAGTCACTGCTAAAGGAGATAGGACCTGTAGACAATTTTGGCAACTTGCAAGGTAACTCTACTCCTAATGCTTCATTTGAATATGAACATACTATAAATAAAGGGATAGTTGAGATAGTAATGAGTCAAGTTCAGGAGAAATTGGGTTATGAGAATATTGATTTAAAAGAAAATATTCTACCCCTTGAAAATACATCTAATCCTTTTGAGAGAGAGTTACAACATGAGATAGAAAAGATGCAAAGAAAAAATCTAATGTTAAAGGAGAAATCCCATATATATAAGGTCCCGTATAAACATGTCAAAAGTGAGAATGACTTTTATAAGGCTCAAATTTCGACTTTGAAGGCATAAAATGACAAGTTGACTGAGAAAAACAAGAAGTTATTTCACTCTAAGGGGGCGAGGTAGTTGAAGCCTTCCTAAACATATACCGTTTATGATAGAATTCAAAGGCTTCAACAAAAAACGGAAAATGAATGATTGTGGCTTAAAGATTTTAGTTAGTGCAACATTAATATAAGAGTTATCCAGTACTAATTTTGACAGTTGAACAAATGTTGCAGAAGTTAATTGCACAAGGACATGCAAACTCCTTGAAATGGGGGAGATGTTTGGACCCATTTTTGCCTCTTTTTGATACCTAACTTCACCATTTCCCATAGCCATCCTCCTCCATTTTTTATCCTTTGATACTCAAAATTTTCCTTATGCCTGCCAATGGTCCAAATTATGAATGGAGGTAAAAATTCATGGATTAGATTCATTTTCATTCTTCTTTGGTTAGTTTAGATAGATGTTTAAGTGAAATTTATATCTTGTTGCTAACATCAAGTATGGTTGCATCTTTACTAGGACTTTTGAATGTCAAAACGTGAACTCCTTAGTCTTTGGAAAGTCAACTTAGTAGTTCAACATTTGGACTTGTAGTTCAACACCATGCAAATATTCATCATTATGTTCCGCACCTAATTCGGTACTCTAATATTCACCAGCGAACCTTATTGCACATTTCCGCACTTTTATTGGAAATTGTGATCCAAGTGGATATTGGTGGCCACCTGCCTATTCCACTTGGACCCCCACCATTGTTTCTTTCAATTTTTCATTTTCCTTAATTGTAGCATAATTTACTATTTTTGGCAGTTTTTTTCGGGTCGTGAACTTCCAGAGCCTTTTTGAGGCCTTAAACGACGTTATTTTTGGAAAATTACATCCAAAGAATGTGAGTCTTTGACTCAAAATTGAATTTCAACAGTTTTAGTGCTCAGATAGATCTTTCTAACGAGGTATCATGTGTGTCAAATGGAGATTGTATGCCAAAATTACAACCCCGAGAAATTGATGTACCAATTTACCCCAACAGGGCCCATAGTTTGGTGTTTCATCTCTTAAGGTTAGGTTTTTCGATGTTTAGGGTTTTGCAATGTTTCTCAATAATAAATTGGCCTTCGAGCCTCATTGTAACATAGTTCAGAGGCATGTAACCACCACATATGTTCTCGGAGATAAGCTACCAACGCCCTAGCTAGTTTATTTCCATTATGTCAGTAAGTAGATTTCAATTATGTGATATTAAAGAAATGAAGTCTTATTTCTATTGCATCTCTGCATTTATGTGTATTTCTGTATTTTATTTCATTCCTCCATAAGTATGGATCAGTGGTGTTAGAGTGTTCTGCTCTTTATCAATCCTTCTTTGCATGTCCCCAACGAGGTCGGGGTATGAGGAGTTAGGGCTCGATCTGGTTGAAAATTTGCAAGATCAGCCTCACAGACCTCGACGACCACCCATGGGGGACGAAAATAAAGATGAGGGAGCAAGAGATCTTATCAAAATATTTCTCGAGGAGGCCCTAGAGAAATAAAGGAACATAATGATGGATAACTCTACCCAGATCCTTCAACGATTTCCCACCGACGACGCATCTGCATCTAGCAGCCACTCTAGAGGCACAAATCCTTTTAAGGTAAAAAGAAATTTGACATTCCCATATTTGAGGGCCAAATAGACTCATACGTCGTAGATATATGGTTGAATTTATTAGAAGTATTTCTCGGTTCATGACTTTTCCGACTGGGAAAAGATTACTTTTTCACTCGTCAAAGTCACCCCCCATGTCAAGGACAGGTGGAAAACCTACTGTGAGAAAAAGGATGAGAGGGAACCCTCTTTGTGTTTGGCCACACCCACTTAGGATTCTTTCTAAGACGCCATCAAAGAGCAATAATATCCCTTGGGGAGTTATGAAGACACATACATACAATGGACTACGATGTGGTTGCAAAGGGATCAAGATGTGCATGAGATGAAGAATATGTTCCATACATTGCGCACAAAATTGGGTATCAAAGGTTCGGAGAAACATTTGGTGCTGAAGTACCGCATTTTTCTGAATAGACACATTCAAGGGTAAATAGAGTTCGTTGACACCTTCTCGCTTGGTGCAGTATACCGGTATGCTTCCAAGATTGAGCAGAAGTTCAAACATAATAATCGAGACTTTGGATTTGTGAATCAGAAGCAAGGGAAAGGTGCCCCCAAACCGCAAAACAAAGGACAAAGCCAAGGCAAGGCAGCAAAAATATGCAAGAAAATAACAATAACGTAAAGCCAAATAATGACACGAGAAAGTGGTGTGAGTTCCATAAGAGATCCACTCACAACGCAATTGAGTGTCGGGCCAAGCAGTCACTGGGGGCCGAGATGAAGGCTTTTGAATCAGATGCGTGCTATGACTCTGAATCAGAACCTGCCAAGAGGAATGAAAAGGGGAAGCAAATTATCTATATGGAGCCCAACGCCACTGTTTCCACCATGAAGATCCAGAAGGAGGAACCGGAAGATCCATAGGAGGGGGAGCACCTCTTCCATTCCTAAATGTGGGTAAAGGGTTCCCTGCTGCAGTTCATTGTCGAAAGTGGGAGCCAAAATAACCTCATTTCATCAGAGGTCGTGAAGTGGATGGGCTTGCCGACCACAACACACCCACAGTCGTACACCATTAGGCGGATTCACCAAGAACGTGATATTCATGTCAACTAGGAGTGCTGCTTTCCCTACAACATCAAGCCCTTCATGGATGAGGTATTATGTGAAATTGATCCTCTTGATGTTTGTGATGTATTATTAGTCCAACCATACTTGTCAAAGCGACAAGCTGTGTATGAGTCCCAGACTCGCGCTATTATTTTTACTTTGGGAAATAAGTTGTACAGGATACCGGAGGTAGCTTTGCCTACTGCCATATCTTTGGTTACTGCAAAACAATGTAGTAACCTCATTTCTAAAACTGGGAAATTTGTTTTCCTAATGGTCCTCCCTCAGGGAAAGAAGAATATTGTGGCCATGAACTCTAGACAGGGCTCCTCTGCTAAAATCAAATGGACAAGGTCATGGAGGAGTATGAGGACATCGTCATGGAGGAGTATGAGGACATCGTCACCTCACCCATAGGGTTGCCTCTACACTATCAGGTCAAGAACCCCATCGATATGACCCTTGGTGCGCCACTGCCCAATGGACCAATATATCAGTGCTATGTTCTAGATAACGATGGAATCAAGAGGCAGATTCAAGATCTACTGCAAAAAGGTCACATTCAACAAAGTTCATCACCCTGTGGGAGCCTGATCGTATTGGTGTAGAAGAAGGATGGGACTTGGAGACTCTATATTGACCATTGGGTGCTGAACAAGATCACTGTCTGGAATAGGTACCTGATCCCACAGATTGATGACCTTCTAGACCAACTCAAGGGGGGAGATATTTCAGCAAGATCGACTTGAAGTCTGGGTATCACCAGGTACCAATCGAACCCTACAATGTGTGTATGGTTGCCTTCAAAACCAATGAGGGCCTTTTTGAATGGTTGGTCATGCCTTTCGAGTTGACGAATGCTCCCACAACCTTCATGAGGCTGATGGACAACATATTGCGACCGTTCACCAACTCATTTGTAGTAGTGTACTTGGATGACATCCTGATCTTCAACCAGACTTGGGAAGAGCACCTCCATCACATTTGACAGGTCCTCCAAACACTATGGAAACACAAGTTGTGTGCCAATTTGGAGAAGTGCACTTTTGGCATGACCTAGGTTCAGTATTTGGGATACATTATTGATGAGAGGGGAGTGCATGTGGATCCAACCAATATCCAAGTCATTCGGGATTGGCCAACCCCAACCACTCTAGCTCCGTAGCTTTTTGGGTCTTACTAATTTCTACTGCAGGTTCACTTTTGGATTCTCTCATATCACTTGGCTCTTAAGTCAAGTCACCAAGGGAGGAGAAAAAGCAAAATTGTTTTGGTCTGAATCTCAACAGAAGGCATTCGTGAAGTCGAAACAACACCTTTTCTCTGCCCCAATGCTCACATTACCAAACTTGCAACAACCATTTGAGACCAAGACAGATGCCTGTGACTATGCTATTGGAGAATTTTTTACACAACAGGGGAATCCAGTGGCATATCATAGTGAGACATTGTTTGACATAGTCTAGAAGTATCCCACTTATGAAAAAATGATGTATTCCATTGTGTAGGCTTGCCGAAAATGGAAGCATTACATTTTGGGGAAGGAAATAGTCATCCACATAGACCACCGACCCTTGTAGTTCATATAGACACAAGGGAAGTTTCAAAATGATCGTCATCAAAATTGGTCCACATATTTACAACAATTTCATTTGAACATATAATACAAGAAGAGCAACACCAATAATGTTGCAGACTTCCTCAGCTGACCACTGATCGTTGCACTAACCATCGTGCTCAAATCTTGTGGGCACGAGACTTCTAATTGGTTGCTTCTCTACAAGAGTGATCCAGAATTCTACCACACATACTAGACACTCTTGGAGGGTAAGCAAGTTCCAAATTTTCACCTCTAAGATGCACTGCTATGTCACCTGGGACATATTTTTGTTCCTTCAAGTGAGCGTGCCAAGATTTTTTGGGAAGTTCACTACAGTCGGGTCGCTAGGCATTTCAGGGTCGAGAAAATAGTGGAAATACTACATAAGTATTTATATTGGTCGAACCTTCGACAGGATGTCGGGAAGTACATCAGATCCTGCATTGCCTGTGCCATTTCCCAACTGACCATCAAGAAGAAATACCTTTATACTCTGCTACCTACCCGTAATCAACCTTGGGAATCCATCTCCACGGATTACATGCAAGGCCCTCCTTCTACTAAGCATGGCAACGACTGTGTTTGGCATGGTCGTTGACAGATTCTCGAAGATGTAAATTATGGCGACTTCAAGAAGAATATCACAATAGAAGCCACTGCTAAAATATTCTTTGAATGAGTGTGGGTACACTTTAGGATCCCACACTCTATCATCTCAGATTAGGAAAACATGTTCCTCAGTGAATTTTGGTCTAGCCTCTGGTCAATGCTGGACACCAAGCTCACCAAGTCTACATCTTTCCATTCCCAAAGTGATGGCCAAATAGAGGTCATCAACAGGATAATGGTACACATTTTGCACATGTACAACTCAAATCACCCACACACATGGGATGAGATCCTCCCCTATGTACAACACAACTATAATTGGGCTCTCCACAGCTCAACCAGCCATGCCATTTACGGCGACTCAAGCCGATTTGGCTCATGTCTAGTCTGAAGCTAACAAGGCGAACAAATTCATTGACGCATTCGACACATCCTCCAATAGGTTCACGACATATTGGACAGATCCAATGCTAAGTAAAAGCAGCAACATGATTAACATCGAGTGCCACACAACTTCCAGGTGGGTGAAACAGTGTGGCTACATTTGCAGAAGGAGCGCCTCGTTGGACCCCACTACAAAATTTTCCCGCTCTGATATGGGCCATACACCATCACTAAGGCTATAGGGGACAATGTCTTTCAGATCAATATTCCACCATTCCTTGGTCTGCACCTAATGTTCAATGTGGACCGCCTTCGACCCTACTTTCCACCTGTACTGGACACATCCAACATGGCAGAACAACTCACACCAACATAGTTAAACCCAGAATGTATGGAACAAGCCACAACTGATCGAATAATGGAAACACATATCAAGAACACCCTCCAACAGAGGATCTAACTATATCGAGTTGTCAAAGTATGCCAACTCCTTCACCAAGGAAAGTGGTTCACTAGGGACCAAGTTCAACAAAAGTTTCCTCATCTCATGAAGGAACTCAGCGCAGTGGGGACCACTACTTCCTAAGGTGGAGGAATGATCTAGGTGGATATTGGTGGCCAACCGCCTATTCCACTTGGACCCCCACCATTGTTTCTTTTAGTTTTTCAGCTTTCTTAATTGTAGCACAATTCACTATTTTTGGCAGTTTTTCAGGTCCTAAACTTCCAAAGCCGTTTTAAGGGCCTAAACGACATTTCTTTTGGAAAATAACATCTAGTGAATGTGAGTGTTCAACTCGACATTCACTATCAATAGTTTTATTCCTCGGATATATATTTTTAATGAGGTATCATGCACGTTAAACAAAGATCGTATGCCAAAGTCATGACCCCAGGAACTTGAGGTACCAATTTACCCCAACGGGGCCCATAGTTTGGTGTTTCATCTCCTAGGGTTAGGTTTTTTGGATGTTTAGGGTTTTCTGATGTTTCTCTATAATAAATAGGCCTTCAAGCCCTATTGTAACACAGTTTAGGGGCATGTAGCCACCACATCTCTTCTCAGAGATAATTTACCAACACCCTAGCTAGTTTATTTCCATTATGTCTGTAAGAAAATTTTGGTTATGTGATATTAATGAAATGAAGTCTTATTTCTACTGCATCTCTATGTTTATGTGTATTTTTGTATTTTATTGCGTTCTTGCATAATTTCGGATAAAATGGTCATCAACTATTGGGTACATTCCTCCAACTAGTTCAGAACCACACCATATTTTCTAGGAAAATGTCTGACTTTGAATGAAAGACATCTGATTAGAGTTGAAAATGAAGACCAATCCCCTTGGGAATTGATTCATATGGATTGGAATATTGTTCCACGAAATCTGGTCTTGACTTAAAATGATACCACACAATTATTTTGTATTATTTCTGTTCATGCTACTGTAAAATTATTTTTAGACAATGATCTTTTTAAAATGGAATCACGAGTAGTGTCATAGGTTAGACAGAAAGGAGAGGAACAAGAAATAGTGACAACATTTTTAACCGTGAAATCTATTTTGTTTCGAAAAAGTTGCGAACTATGTTGTATAAATTTTACTGAAGTTTCTGTTAATACAATATCTCAGTCATTATATTATATTTTATTATTATTATCATCACTATTTTAAATAAATTATTATTTTATTATTTTTCATCTCATTTGATTTTGATTATATGAGTTAATTTCAAATCAGAATTCGTTTCTTTTGGTTTAATTAGTATTATTTTTTATTATTAATATTATTTATAATAACTAGATTTACTTCTTTCAATTTTCTTATTCTTTTTATTTAATTTATGATTTAAACTGTTAGTAACATAATATTGATTCTTATTATTAATGATATTATTTAATATTATAAGGTTAATTTCTTTTATTTATAACAATTATATGACCTTTTTGAATTAAAATAATTAATTATTAATATTAAATTTTTTTTTTAACAACTAATTCTATAAATTTTATTAATAATTATTCTTGAGTAGAACTAGTTGTTATATTCTAATTACTAGTTATCAATTCTTTTCATTTATTTAGTTTGTTGCCATAATCTGGTTCCTCATCTTGTCCTGAATATGAACCAAACTAATTAGTTCGATACACGTCCAAAATTCTCTAACTGTTATCTCTAACACGAAAACCTAAATTCAAAAATATCTCTAACTGTTATTTTCCTGATTATTGGTGTGTTAAAAATCAATTTAGTTTATTGTAGTTAGTTTATCTTGGCTCAGGTCGTTGGCCACCGATATTGGCCAAGCCTTGTGAAGTTGGTTCCAGTTAGAATTCGTATGCATAGTCTAGATTAGTACATAGTAATTATTTATTTACATATCAATGTTGGTCATTTCTTGTTTTTGAGAATTGAAGCGTTTCTTTATAGTAATTTACATTTCTAATTGGATAATTTTACATTTCTAATTGGATAATTGAAGTTAGAAAACTTGATTACTAATTGTGTGTGGATTGTTGTAGGTTAGATTTGAATAACGACTCTGCTTTGTTGATGTGTTATTGAGAGCCTTAGATTGGAATTTTGAAACGAGTTAGATTTCTTTGGTTACTGTTAAATTTGAAGTGAGTTAGATATCTTTGATTATTGTTAGATCTAGAGTGAGTAGATCTATTTGGTTATTGTTAGACTTGAAACGAGCTCAATTTCAAAGTTTGATATCAATCTCATAACAATTCATCATTTTATATGATCGAATTGAATTCTCCCTTTTATAATATTTATGTTAATGTTAGTTAAGTAATTTAATAGGTTTATTTAATTCATCATATTTTGTTACTTTAGCAAAGTAACTGATTGGTTTCTTTAGACTTAGGAAATAAGATTGAAATCTGAATTCAAATTTTTAATATGGTTCAATACTTTATTTTTGAACTATATATGCAATTGAATTAAATATTGTGTACATATAGCTTACATATTTGGATTTTGAAGTTAGTTAGAATTTAAAGTTATAATATTTCTACAATAAAAAGTTTTTAGAAGCGTTCCTAGACTATTGTTACATTGAAACTTAAATTCTTCGATCCCTGGTTGATACTTTAATTAAGGGTCGTTAATTAGACATATAAAACCCCTAGCACACCTTGCCCTGAATTCATGCCAACTCCATTGCTACCATATTCTCTTGCATTGGTGTTGACCTAGGACTTTTCAATTCCCATTAGAGGATAGAAACATCTAATAAGGTTATCCATCTAGCCATCCCTAAGATAAGAGATGGAACACTTATACGAGACTTGACTAGTTATATATTTGAAAGTGATCTTTGTGTGACATATTGCTTGTGCCGCTAACATTAAATATGGCCCACTATGATGCATCCATGGATTTTGTTTCCTAATGATTGTTGATTTACATTTGATCTTGAGGAGGTTTTTTTAAGTGGTTTTCATCACAACAACAGAAGATCCTTAAGGCGATTTCCCCACCTCCTCAACATAGCAATATAGGTCATGTTATCCATTGCAGAGAGAGAGTTTGACTTTGATGATGTAACATTTCCTAACCAGAGTAAATAATTTTGCTATTTGATGACCTCACATGACATTAAAATACTTGAGGGACCCCTAGATACTAAAACATTGAGCCCATGAATCTTTCTATTAGAGATATTGATGATGTGCTTAGTGGACCTAGGATTCCCCCAGAATGACATTGACATTGTTTGATGGGAACCACTTTTTCCAACGCCTAATTGATGATGACCATCCTTGAGATGATAAGGGAGGGCTTGTTCATTACCTTGAAGGCTCAATTCTTGAGTAATTTAGTGCCACATCACCCCTCTTCATCCTTTAATGGTGACATAGGGCACCAAGGACTTAACATGTTGGCATGAAGTAAGGTTGGATAAACTGCTCATGATCCTTGAGGTACATCTTGGAGCATGGAGAACTAATTATCCCATATCTAACCTTTTGTTGTCTTACTGAGCTCATTTGGAGGATGATATCATTCTTTATGAGAATTTATTCCCACACATGTGCCTTTTATGGCACATTTCTTATGTTTTTGAGCTATGACGTTGACTTGTAACCTCTCTTATAGAACACTTAAAGTAAACTTGTCAATAGGGCTTCTCAGTTGTTTTATTTGTAAAATGAATGGAATAAGGCTTATATAAATAAAGCCTCCCCCCATTTTACCATGTAATATGGCCTCTCCTAAAGAGATTATGCCTTGGATATTTTTCTTTATTTTTTGTAAATTCAAGATTCCATTGATCAATTTAGAAAACAAAGTGCATCTAGATAATTTCTTGTTGTGGTCTACCACTACGGAAACTAGACCATAAGTGGAAGAAGAATTTATTAGACCTAAAATTGAGAGTATAGGTAAGAGAACTGATCTGAAGATCATCATGAAAATAATTGACATTACTTGCAGAGAAACTCCAAAACCTTGATACAACTTACAAGTCCACATAATAGCCAAACACCATGGAAAAATAGGAGTGTTACATCCAACAAAATAAGAAACCAATAATGCATACCATAGAAGTTTAAAAAAACAGGAGACGTCTATGGGTGTTGAGGGATCTCCTGGAAAGACATGTCCTTTCCCATGAGTTAGCATATTCTCGATCGTGGAGAGACGATGAGAAATATGGTGGTACTCTGCTCAAATTATGATAAAATGCAGATCCATTTTAGAGTTGTTTTCTCGCCTTCCAACCAAATCTTTGCTAATGAGAGTCTTTACATGCTAGTAAAACTCCACAACATAGAGATAGAGGTTTTGGCACTCCTTGTTATGTGATGGGTTAGGAATCTAATTTTCCATTTGTGCGATAAAATTATCATTTGTAGACCAATTGTAGTCCTCCCTGGTTGCTTGGGAGTGGTTTCTAGAGCTACCCACATCGCTGCCATTAGAACCTCTCCTATAACTTGTGACCTGAGATGTTGCATGGAGCTGTTGTGTGCTAAAATTAAGGGGTATATCAAAAATGTAGTAAGAGAAAAAACCAAGGAGGCCCCAAAGGAGAGAATATATACAACAATGAGCCCTAAGACCAAGAGGTAAGAATCCAATGCATCCTAAGAAGACGAGCTATTAGGGCTGAATGGGTGTCGAGAACCAAAGTGAAATAAACTTTTCCACTGAGGGTGGCTGACTTTGAACCCACAACCAAAAATATTCCATGAATTAGAGGCACAATGCTTGACAATTGTTGGCTTGAGGGGTCCTGACCAAGTTTGCAATTGAGGTTAACCAACAAAACCCTCTTGGCTCTTACTACTAGCCCTTTTGGAAGTGACCTACTTGTGTAAGTCAAAGTCTCACCCAAAGCAGTATGCATGGGGGGGGGGCAGGGGGGGGTTGGGGGTGCTGGAACGAGGTTTTCACACCCTGAGAGAGGTTTAAATGATATGGGTGCCTTAAGATCACAAATAACCATAAACATGCCTTTGCAAATGCAACCCTTAACCAGTAAACCCTTACAGATAGATCTAGGTCAAATATGCAGAATACCTTATGCAAGTTAACACAACCTCCAAAACCAATGTAATAAATCTTAACACATAATATCAGAACTTTATAGCACCAAATCCATCCAATAAGCAATAATATAAACCCAAACACAGTTGTGCAAGAGATCTATTCGCAGACAGTACATAAATCGGAAATAAGATGCATAAACATTCATAACATAATCAAAAAATTCATATAGAACTTAGATATCCGTAACACCATTCCTTTATTCATATCAGTCTAGATTATTCATACAAAGTACTTCAACAACCCGCGCACATAGCCAGCAGGGTATGCACACTGCAGGACTAAGGTCTCCGCAAACACAACCAACAGGAACCTTATACCTAGACAATCTGCACAAAATATCACAGAGTATCTAAATCTATCATTCACGTTCAGAATTATCCAAAAATTGTCTTCTTAGACTTGATCTAGACATTTATTTATACTATTATCCTACACTACTCTATGTTCCACAAACTGTGGTTTACAGCCTCTTGATGTACCCTTTGACCCATTACAATTCATGAGGGGATTTGACCTGCCCCAAAGCCCTTGCACATGACTAATCCTATTAAAAAATATAGCAAAAATGGTCGGACTTAGGGGACCTCGCTCCAACAACAATCAACTCAAATGTTGTAACTAAGCTTTTGGGATTGAAAATTGAATTTGAGGAGGCCTATTGAGGAGGAAAAAGGATCTCTTCT
This sequence comes from Pinus albicaulis, assembly GCA_034641835.2. NCBI lineage: Eukaryota > Viridiplantae > Streptophyta > Pinopsida > Pinales > Pinaceae > Pinus > Pinus albicaulis. The sequence continues at coordinate 1,027,731,265 of CM076583.1, read as the reverse complement.
TGGCAGTAGAGGAAAAAAATTATGTCCAAAGAAAAAATAAAGGAGGAAACAAACAAGCTCCCGCTATATGTGCTTACCAAAATAACCATGCATCTACGACTGGCTAACCCCATGAGAATTATTGCGATAATGACTACCCTTATAACTTCAAGATGAGGTCATATTGGGGAAAGTCATCTTAAAGTATATCATTAATGCACAAGTGGCATCAAAATTGCCCCTCGCCCCTCCTCAAGTGAGTGAGATGGGAAAGGGGACCTAGTCACATCCCTCTTAAGACACTTGGCTTGGTTAACACCCTGAGCAAGGTAATATATTAAACCTGTAACTAAGGTGAAGGATGGTCGATCCTTATCTTTGACTATAAAATTTAGACAATCAACCACAAGAAAGGGGTTGTGAATTGAATCCCAAGATGCCATCACATTGAATTTGGAATTAGTGTTGCTAATGTTCACAAGATAATCAACGACATTGTTGTTCATTTGTATTATGTGCATTGAAATAAGGAACAGTAGTTGAGTGAGGAGATAAGATATTATGCCACTATATAATTACCCAATATCCAACAAGAAGGTATTTTTTTAGGCTGGGATCCATTCTGCAGTTTTTTAAGAGTTCTGATCACCAAGTGAGAGTCTCCCTCCATGATGAGTTTTTGGAAGCCCTGAGCATGAACTACTCTGAGACCCTATTCTGGAGTGAAAAAATCCAAAACATTATGAATGTTGATACCTATATAACCAGCTACAATGTAAATATGGTCTTCAATATGATCTCTATAGATACTTCCAAAAATTAGTAGAACCCTGGTTTCCTTTTGAGGCTCTATCAAAATTGAATTTGATGAAGAAATGCGAAAGGGGAGACCATAGAGTTGGAGAGGAAGTATTACGAACTCTGGATACATGAGTTGAGCTAGAGACTAGATGGAATATGCAAAGAGAAGAGAGAATGTAAGATTCATCTAAGGAGGAGGGCCAATCATCCACCGGCCAGTTTGAGACAAGAACAAAATCTCTGATATTAGCAATGTTTCATTCTAGATTTCTGTAGAATCCCCTGATATTCCTTTAAAAAAAAATATTCCTCTCCTTTAATGGGACTAGAGAACAAATCCAGGAGCTAGCGACCAAGCTTATATGACTCTTAAACATAGCGCTTCTCCAATAAGAGATAGTTTCAACTATGTCTAGGTGAGGGTGATGATTAGATTTCCTGGAAAATATTATGAGTTGAGTCTAGTGATACTCATCGTAAGGGAATTCATTAAAGAGATGGTTAGCAGTTTCTTGATGTTCTGTGTAGAGGTGGAAATAGGAGGGGCCCTCGAAGCCTCATTTTTGGAGGTAATCTCATGTTAGTTTTATTCTATGAGCTAACATCCATAGGAAATGTGTTATCCTTGGCCACCAGTTTTCATCCCATATTTGCGACCAAATTGTGTCTCTCATAGGTAAATTGTTTGCTATAATTAAAGAGTAAACTTATTTTACCAAGAACAATCCAGCCGACTTGTACCCCCATCTTAGTTTTTCGGGGCCATTAATTATAGGGTTCTTTCTTTGTTAAATATTTCGTTCAATAACAAGCCAATCCTCTTGAGGGATGACAATGCCCCATTATTCCTTGCATTTCTAGAGTCTCCAAGGATATTTTTTGTTGTGAGTCTTCCAATAATGTGCCACCTATGTGAATCCTTTGCCTTTCATGAGATATGCCAACTCAGGGAAATGGAGTGAGGATTCTGGGGAGGGGGGAGTTTCTGCCAATAATCCTCCCAGAATTTATTTTTCGCCCATTATATATTTCCCAAAATTAGTGTTTTTGGACCATAAATTTGTTTTAATCTACCAGGTTCCATATTGATGAGCCAAAGGTTAGGTCAGTGGAGTGTAACTTGTAGAAAATACTATGTCTCAAGCAATATTTATTGTTCCATCTTGATTTCCATGGATCATCATCATCCTAGAAGCATCACTACCAAATTCCTGCCCCCATTACTCTACTAATTATTTCTATTTATGTTAATCCAAGGCCACCTCGACTTTTTGGAAAGAATACTTTTTTCCATGCAACTAACACCCACTTCTATTATTTCATAGTTTCTCCCCAAAGAAAGGATCTGTAGAGATTACGAATTGAACTCAACACCCCCTTGGGCATTTCTAGGACTGATATTCTGTAGATGGGAAAGGCCTGTAAAACAAATTTTAGGAGGAATAATCTTCCTGCAAAGTTCAAAGATCCAAAAGTCCAATTGTATAGCTTTTATGCAATTTTATCCAAAATATCTTACTAGTGGATGATTTTTAAAGAATTATCCACATGAGGAGCACTAAGGTAAATTACATGGAGGGTGGATTGTTGGAAGCCTGTGACTCTAAATGTCTGCATGTGTGTTATAGAAAAATACTTGAGACATGGGATTAATAGAGCTTCTAGAGGAAGCCATGAAATCATCAAGGATTCTTTTGAAAGAAAGAGCTTCATGGAAGATAGGTTGACCCATAAACATTGTATCAACTACAAATTTTTGATGGGTGATGGGATTTGTATGCTTACTTAGTTTGACATCCTTGATTTCCCCTTTGAGAATCATTGCCTTCAGGTAGTGTCGAAGACTTTCAATAGCTAGGACGAAGAGGAAGGGGGATAGTGGATCACCATGGAGGATGCCCTGAGAGGTTCCAAAGGGAAAGGAATAGGACCCATACATTGAAAAAAGGGGTGGAAACAAAGATGAGACCCAAACTATCCATTGGTCAAAAAATCCAAAATATTTGAGGATATGGAAGAGGTAAGACCAATTCATCTTATCAAAGGCTTTGGAAAAATCAAGTTTGATTATCATACCTTATTTATTGATCCTTTTTTTGGAGTGAATCAGTTCATGAGAAACCATGATTCCATCCAATATTTGTATTCTGATCTGGATTTATGTAGGAACACAATAGAATACAAAGATGCAGCGGAAATAACACTTCATTTCATTAATATCAAAGAACTGAAATTTTCTTACAGACAAAATGGAAATAAACTAGCTAGGGAACTGGTATCTTATCTCTGAGAAGAAATGTGGTGGCTACAGGCCTCTGAACCCTGTGTTACAATGAGGCTCAAAGTCCTATATATTATTGAGACACAATAGAAAACCCTAAACATCCAAAGACCTAACCCTAGGATATTAAACGCCAAAATATGGGCCCCGTCGAGGTAAATTTGTACATCAATTTCCCGGTGTCATAACTTTGGCATACTATCTCTGTTTGATGCATATGATACATCGTTAGAAATATCTATCCGAGGAATACAATTTTTGATTGAAAATACTGATTTTGAAACGAAATCATATTGGAATCATATTTTCTGGATAAACGATGCCCAAAAAATGTCGTTTAGGGCCTCAAAACGGCTCCAGACGTTCAGGACCCGTAAAACTGCTAAAAATGGTAAGTTGTGCCGAAACTGAAAAACTGAAAGAGACAATGGTGGGGCCCCAAGTGAAATAGGTGGGTGGCCACCAATATCCACCTAGAGCATTGCTCCCCCCTTAGGAATCAATGGTCCCCATTGTGTTGAGTTCCTCCATGAGATGAGGAAACTTATGTTGAACTTGGTCCCTGGTGAACCACTTGCCTTGGTGTAGGAGTTGGCCAGCTTTGACAACTCGATACAGTTGAATCTTCTATTGGCGAGTGTTCTTGATTTTCATGTCCATGATACTATATGTGGTGGATTGTTCCATGTAGTCTGGGTTTAACTCTGTTGGTGTGAGTTGTTCTGCAACGTCAGAGGTGTCCAGTAGAGGTGGGAAGTAGGGACGAAGGCGGTCCACATTGAATACTGGGTGCAGACCAAGGAATGTTGGAATACTGAGCTCGAATTTTTTTTTCCCTATGGCCTTGGTGATGGTGTACGCCCCATATCAGAGCGGGCGAATCTTGTGGTGGGGTCCAGTGAGGCGCTCCTTCTGCAAATGTAGCCAGAATTTCTCGCCCACCTGGAAGTTGTGTGGGACCCGACGTTGATCATGTCGTTGCTTGTACTTAGCATTGGCTCTATCCAATATGTCATGAACATGTTGGCAAATGTGCTGAATGCGCTCAATGAATGTGTTCGCTTTGTTAGCTTTAGACTGGACATGAGCCGAATCGGCCTGAGTAGCCACAAATGGCATGGCTATGTCAATGGGACATAGTGGCTGGAATCCCAAGCCTACCTGAAAGGGGCTGTTTCTGGTTGAGCTGTGGAGAGCCCGGTTATAATTGTGCTGTACATAGGGGAGGCTCTCATCCCATGTGCATGGATGCTTTGAATTGTACATGCGCAAAATGTGTACAATAATGTTGTTGACAACCTCTGTCTAGACATCATTTTGGGGATGGAAAGCTGTGGAATTGGTGAGCTTGGTGTCCAGCATTGACCAGAGGCTGGACCAAAACGTGTTGAGGAACCTGCTGTCTCGATGTGAGATGATAGACTATGGGATTCCAAAGTGCACCCACACTCATTCAAAGAAGAGTTTAACAGTGGCTTCTGCTGTGATATTCTTCTTGCAGGCTACCATAATGGCCATCTTCTAGAATCTCTCGACGACCACGAAAATACAATCGTTTCCATGCTTAGTAGAAGGAAGGCTCGACATGTAATCCATAGAGATGGATTCCCAAGGTCGACTAGGGGTAGGTAGCGGAGTATAGAGGCCTTGCTTCTTATTGGTTGGTTTGGCAATGGCGCAAGCATTGCGAGATATGATGTACTTCCCGACATCCTATTGAAGGTTCGGCTAATATAAATACTTATGCAGTACTGCCGCTGTTTTCTCAACCCCGAAATGCCCAGTGACTCGACTGTAGTGTGCTTCCCATATCATCTTGGCACACTCGCTTTAAGGAATGCAAAGGTGTCCCAAGTGACATAACAATGCATCTTGGAGGTGAAAATTTGGAACTTGCGTACCCCCCAAGAGTGCCTTGTATGTGTGACCGAATTTTGGATCACTCTTATAGAGAAGCGGCCAATCATAAGACTCATGCCCACAAGAGTTGAGAACGGTGGTAAGCGCCATGATCGGTGGTTGGCTGAGGAAGTCTGCAACATTATTGGTGCTACCCTTCTTGTACTTGACGTTCAAATGAAACCGTTGCAAGTATGTGGACAATTTTTGATGGCGATCGTTCTGTAACCTTTCTTGTGTCTGTATGAACTGCAGGGGTCGGTGGTCTGTGTGGATGATTGTTTCCTTCCCCAAAATGTAATTCTTCCATTGTCGAAAAACCTGCACAATGGAATAAATTTCTTTGTCATAAGTGGGATACTTGCGGATTGTGTCAGACAATGTCTCACTGTAATATGCCACTGGATGTTGAGGAAGAACTACCCCAATAGCACAGTCATAGGCATCGTATCAATCTCAAATGGTTGTTGCAAGTCTGGTAATTTGAGAACTGGGGAAGAACAGAGGTGATGTTTCAATTCTACGAACACCTTCTGTTGATATTCTGACCAAAATAATTTTTCTTTCGATCCTCCCTTGGTGACTTCACTCAAGGGCCAAGTAATATGATAGAATCCCAACATGAACCTGTGGTAGAAATTAGCAAGACCCATAAAGCTGTGAAGCTTTGTTAGAGTGGTTGGGGTTGGCCAATCCCGAATGACTTGGATCTTGGTTGGATCCACATGCACCCCCCTTTCATCAATAATGTATCCCAGATATTGAACTTGGGTCATGCCAAAAGTGAACTTCTCCAAATTGGCACATGACGTGTGTTGCCTCAGTGTTTGGAGGACTTGTCGGATGTGGTGGAGGTGCTCTTCCCAAGTTTGGATGAATATCAGAATGTCATCCAAGTACACCACTACAAATGAGTTGGTGAATGGCCGCAATATGTTTTCCATCAACCTCATGAAGGTTGTAGGAGCATTCTTCAACCCAAAAGGCATGACTAGCCATTCAAAAAGGCCCTCCTTGGCTTTGAAGGTAGTCTTCCACACATTAGAGGGTTCGATTGGTACCTGGTGATACCCAGACTTCAAGTCGATCTTGCTGAAATATTTCACCGCTTTGAGTTGGTCCAGAATTTCATCAATCTGTGGGATCAGGTACTTATTTCGGACAATGATCTTGTTCATCTCCCGATAGTCAATATAGAGTCTCCAAGTCCCATCCTTCTTCTATACCAACACGATTGGGCTCCCACAGGGTGATGAACTGAGCCGGATGTGACCTTTCTACAGCAGCTCCCGAATCTGCCTCTTGATTTCATCGTTCTCTAGAACAGAGTGCCGATAGATTGGTCCATTGATTAGCAATGCACCTGGGGTCTAATCAATGGGGTGCTTGACCTGACAGTGCAGAGGCACCCCTGTGGGTGAGGTGAAGATGTCCCCATACTCAGCCACAAGCTTTTCCATTTATTTTTGTCATGCAGAGGAGCCCTGTTTGGAGGTTGTGGCCACAGTCTTCTTCTTTCCCGGGGGGCAGATCATCAGGAAAACAAATTTCTTGGTTTTGGAAACGATCTTTCTGCATTGTTTTGTAGTAACCAAAGAGATAGTGGCAGGCAGTGGTACATCTGGTATCATGTAAAACTTATTTCCCAAAGTAACAATAACAGCCCAAGGTCGGGGCTCATACAAAACATGTCGCTTCCACAAGTATGGTTGGCCTAATAATACATCACAAACATCAAGAGGAGAAATGTCACATAGTACCTCATCCATTAAGGGCTTGATGCTGTAGGGAAGGCGGCACTGCTGGCTGATGCAGAGATCCCGTCCTTGGTGAAGGCACCCGATGGTGTATGGTTGTGGGTGTGCTGTGGTCCACAAGCCCAACCGCTTCACGACGTCTACTAAAATGTGGTTCTTTTGGATCCCATTGTCAATAATGAACTATAGCGGGGAGCCCTTTACCCACATCTGGGAGTGGAAGAGATGCTCCTCCTCCTCTGGATCTTCTGGTTCCTCGTTCTAGATCTTCGCAGTGGAAACAGTGGCGTTGGGATCTGCATCAATAATCTGTTTCCCTTTGTCATTCCCCTTGTCAGGTTTTGATTCAGAGTCGGAGCATGCATGTGATTTAGAAGCCCTCATCTTGGCCACCAGCAATTGCTTGGCCCGACACTCACTTGTGTTGTGAGTGGAGCTCTTATGGAACTCACACCACTTTCCTGTGTCCTTCTTTGGCTTTGTGGTGTTGTTCTTTGCTTGCGGCTTTTACAGGTTGTCTTGGGTTGACATGCCTTGGATTTATCCCTTTTTACTTAGTTTGGGGGCACCTTTCCCTTACTTTTGATTCACAGATCCAAAGTGTCGCTTCTTCTGTTTGAATTTCTGCTCAATCTTGGCAGCGTACCGGTATGCCGTACCAAGCGAGGAGATGTTGAGGAACTCCATTTCATCTTGAATATATTTGTGTAGAAAACTGCAATACTTTAGCATCAAAATTTTCTCCAAATATTTGATACCCAACTTTGTGCAGAGGGTATGGAACAAATTCGTTATCTCATGTACATCTTGGTCCCTTTGTTGCCGCAGCGTGGTCCATTGTATGTACTTGTCCTCATAACTCCCCATGGGATAATATTGTTCCTTGATGGCATCTCAGAAAGAATTCCAAGTGGGTACAGATGAGAATAGAGAGGGTTATGTCTCATCCTTTTTCTCACAATAGGTTTCCCACCAGTCCTTGACATGGCAGGTAGCTTTGAGGAGTGAAAAAATAATCTTCTCCCGGTTGGAAAAGTAATGAATCGAGAAATATCGTTCTAATAGATTCAACCATCTATCTAAAACATCAACATCTATTTGACCCTCAAATATGGGAATGTCAAAGTTTACTTGTACCTTAAAGGGAGTCACGCCTCCAGAGTGGCTACTGGATGCAGATACGTCGCTGGTGGGCAGTCGTTGATGGATCTGGGCAAAGCTATCCATCATTTTATTCCTTTGTTTTTCGAGGGCCTCCTTGAGCAATATTTTGATAAGATCTCTTACTCCCTCATATTTATTTTTGTCTCACATGGGCGGCCGTTGGGGTTTGCGAGGCTAATCTTGCAAAGGTTCAACCAGATCAAGCCCTAACTCCTTATACCCCGACCTCGTTGGGGACATGCAAAGAAAGATCGAGAAAAAGCAGACCGCTCTGATACCACTGATCCAGATTTATGCAGGAACACAATAGAATACAAAGATGCAACAGAAATAACACTTCATTTCATTAATATCAAAGAAATGAAATTTGCTTACAGACAAAATGGAAATAAACTAGCTAGGGTGCTGACAGCTTATCTCTAAGAAGAAATGTGGCGGTACAGGCCTCTGAACTCTGTGTTACAATGAGGCTCAAATGCCTATATATTATTGAGACACAATGGAAAACCCTAAACATCCAAAAACCTAACCCTAGGAGATGAAACGCCAGAATATGGGCCCCATCGGGGTAAATTGGTACATCAATTTCCCGGGGTCGTAACATTGGCATACTATCTTTGTTTGACGCACATGATACATTGTTAGAAAGATATGTCCGAGGAATACATATACTAGTTGCGAATATCAATTTAGGAACAAAATCATAACATAATCATATTTTTCGGACAAACGATGCCCAAAAAATGTCATTTAGGGCCTCAAAATGGCTTCGGAAGTTCAGGACCTGAAAAACTGCTAAAAATAGTAAGTTGTGCCGAAACTGAAAAACTGAAAGAGACAATGTTGGGGCCCCAAGTGGAATAGGCGGGTGGCCACCAGTATACACCTGAATCATCTTCCCTCCATGTATCCTGACTATTCTCTAGAGACTAAGGAAGGAAGTGGGGGCTTTCATACGGTGGCTAAGATCTTGGAGATGATTTCATATATGGTGTTTCACAAAAAAATGGGTTTGAATACTTTTATATCCATAACCTCCACTATCTTGGGGATCGGAGTAGAAAGTGACATTCATAACTTTGAGGATTTTTTGAGAACGTAGTGATTCATCCACAAGGGCAACGATCTCCTCACCTGGAAAAGACAAACAAACCTAGAAGTAGTCTGAGGTGAATCTCTTCAGCCTTGCCACTTTTTTTTGGAAGCTCATGATGGCTTCTTCCACTTATTGCATCATAAATTCCTTCATTAGGGAAACATTATAATCACCACTGACTATTTTGGGCATGTGCTGCAAAATATTCCGAGTGGTTAAGACGTGGTGAGGAACAAACTCCTTTAAAATATTGTTGTAAAAGGTATTGAGCTCTTTCTTAATTTAGGAGTGGGTATTTATTCTCTTCCCATTGGAGTTTCTCAAGGAGAAAATTTGATTATGATGTTGATGCTTGAGCATGGATTTGTGGAAGAATATGGTGTTGTGTTCAACTTCTTTTAACTAGTTAATTCTTGAATTTTTTATAGAGGATTTCTTCTTGCCTCCTTTCTTGTTCCAATCATTCCACAAGCTCCCCTTCCTATTGATTCAATTCCTAGGTGTGGTATTCTAAGATGCATTTTAGTTGTATTTCCTCCAATTAGGCCTTAAGCCGAGTTTTTTCTTTAAAAATGTTACCAAAGTATTCTTTATTTCATTTTTGGATCTTCACTTTTAGGAGCTTGAGCTTCTATTGGAAGTTGTGCGTTTTCGAAGTTCTTAGATCTTCAAATATTTTCCACCAATACTTGGATTTTTCAAAAAATTAAGGAATTGTAAGCCATAAACATTCAAATCAAAAGGGCCAATTATTTGGGGTCGATTTGAGATCAACTTCCAATGTGATAGGTGTTGAGATTGCAACAAGATGATGAGCTTAGTGAAAAGAGTCGCCTTCACTAAGTGCGCCCGCATGCTATTTTTGGCTCAAGTCTATTTTTAGACTATGTCTATTTTTAGACATGTCGATCATATTCTATGAGTTGCAGGATGCTATTTGTGGATGGTTGGTCAAGTTTGAAAAATAGACGGACTTCTATTTTTAGACATATTGGGTGGAATCTATTTTTAGATTGCCAGTCTAAAAATAGATATGTCGAATATTATTAGCTCTTAATAATATTTGGACTATAAACATTATCTTATTCTCTTGGAGCACTTCAGTTAAGTGCACAGATGTGGCACAGGAGATGACAGAAGGAATTATGCTATTCCTGAGGGTTAAGTGGAGCTATTTCATGGAGAATTTAGTTAGAACTCATGTGACAGAGTTTGGTGGAGTTATTGAGGTAGTTGGTGGAGTTGTGTTCAGTTTAACTTAGTTAAACACAGTTGAGCTTGTTGTATCTAGTCTAACTTATTGATACACTAGTGAGAGTGGTGTGAATTAATTATTAAATAATTCACTAATTATTAACTCATTAATCAACTAAAGAATTCATCAATTAACTACAGTGCATGGATAGTTTCAGTGGAGACTAGTGAAGAGGTAGGTGAAAGAGCAGTGTGACTATCAGTTGTGACTATAGTGTTGCATGATTTGCAACACACAGTGGTTAGAGATGCCAATGAGGATTGCATGAGCAAGGCTGGAGAAATTCGAGTTCATTCAGAGCCATTCTTCAGTATTGATTGCGCAGTAGAGGCAGGCTAGCAGGTGGCAGAGATCGGTGCATGGGATTTGCTACCTGATTAGTGTGTAGCAATTGGAGATTGTACTAAGAGATTGTGAGGAGCTTTGTATGATGATTGTTACATGATATCTATGACATATAATATACAGATAGTTGGGGGTTTTAAGCTTTAAGCTTTCCCATAAATTACTGTGTTCATATGTGTGAATTTTTATGGTTTTAATGTGTGCATGCAATTGATTTTATTTCCGCAAGTAATGATCAATAGTAGAAGAGATTATGTATTGTGCATGAAGTCAAATAGTTTGTGATCAGGAGAATCTTGGATGTATAACATATCAGTTATATAATTTCTACATGGTATCAGAGCGATATTGATCATTGGAGCAATTGTAAAGCATTGAAGCGGTTGAGTTTTGTGCTGGTGGAATTCGAATTTGCAGTAGTGTTTTCTTGGTGTCGAAGTTGAGATGGATTTCAACGGATTGCGATTGGAGTATGCCCTTGAGGGCAGCTTGAATTATATTGCATGGAAGGACAAGATGGAGGCGGTGCTGGAGGACAATGGGTTGAAGGAGTTCATAGATGCAGAAATTCCAAAACCTACTTTTAGCGATGCTGCCGCACTTGACGCATGGCAAAAGAAGACAGCAAAATGTCGAAGGATTATGTTGGAAGGTGTGAAGGATCACATAGTGTCCAACCTTCATGGTAAAGCTTCTCCATTCTTGATGTGGAAAGCTTTGACAGATTTGTTCCAAAGCAAGAGCAACCAGAGGAAGTTGGAGCTCAAGGATAAGCTCAGGAATATAAAAATGGAGAAAGGCGACAGTATACCCAAGTACCTCACGAAGTTTGTCCAGTGCAGGGATGAGCTAGGAAGTGTGGGGCTTACTGTAGATGAAGAGGACTGGGTGAGCTTGGCTCTCCTTGGGCTTCCAAAGAGTTGGCATTCCTATCAGGACTCTGTCAATGGTCGGGAGAAAATGCCAGGATGGGAGCGACTTTGGTCGGATCTTGTGTAGGAGGAGATAAGGCGGAGTACCAGGGACGGATCTTCATCTAAGAATGTAGATGAAGAAAATTGCACTTTGGATGCCAAAGCAAGGAAGGGGAAGAGCAAGAAGAATGCTTCTCAATTTGGTGCAAAAGGCAAGAAGTAGGACATGTCCAAGGTGAAGTGCTTTCACTGTCACCAACACGGCCATTACGCCACTAATTTTCCACAGAAGAAGAAAAATAAGCAAGCTGCTGGATCTGCAGCTGGAGAGGCCTTAGCCTCGCAGTTTGAGCTATATTATTGCTGATCACATGCTTGGTCTCAAGTATGATGGGTTCAGTGTGGTTTCTTGACAGTGGTGCGTCTTTCCACATGACTAGAGACAAAGATTTGTTTACTGATCTGGATGAGAAAGATCTTGGAGTGCACATCGAGATGGGCGATAATGGTAGATACAGTGCGACCGGTATCGGGACCATTTCCTTTGAGAGGGAGTCTGGTAAACCCTTCGTATTGAAGGAAGTCATGCATGTTCCAGGATTAAAGAAGAATCTTATCTCTATGGCGATGTTGGAAGACAAGGGATATGATGTTGTCTTTAGCAAGGGAAAGGATTTCCTATGCAGTAAGGCAACTGGTGAAACCCGGAGGATAGGGGTTCAAGTTAAGAAACTTTATCAATTGCAGGTAGATGGCTGTGCAAAAGTGGCAGGCAAGGCAGAAGGAGTGGTGAGCCGGGATGAGGGCGAGCTATGGCATCGGAGATTGGGCCATCTTCACCATGGTGCTTTGAAAATTTTGCAGCAGATTTCTACCGGGCTTCCCAAAAGTACACTTGTGCAGTCAGATCAGTGCAAGGGATGTACTTTGGGAAAATTTGTGAAAGCCACCTTTCACGAGAAGGATAGTCGCACCACGACGATCCTTGAGAGAATTCACACATACATGTGTGGACCTTTCTCAATAGCTTCGACAGAAAAGCACATGTATTATGTGATCTTTGTTGATGACCTTTCTCGGAAGGGCCTGATCTTCTTCATGCAGAAGAAGAGCGAGACATTCTATAAGTTCTGTGAGTTTAAGGCACCGGTGGAGAAAGAGTCGGGGAAGCAGGTGAAGGCTCTTAGGAGCGAAAATGGTGGTGAATTCATCTCTGGCGAATTCAAAAACTTTTTCAACGTAGAAGGAATTCAAAGAGAGCTCATAACACCTCATAACCCACAACAGAATGGGGTTGCAGAGCGAAAGAGCATAACAATCGTGGGTGCTGAATGGGCGATGTTGCATGATCAGGGCCTTCCCATACACTTGTGGGCTGAGGCATGCAATACTGTGGTTTGTGTGAAAAACCATTGTCCTCACAGAGTACTTGGCATGAGTACACCCGAAGAGGCGTTTTCTGGTAAGAACCCTAATATTTATCATTTGAAGATTTTTGGCTCACCTGTTTACATTCATGTGATGAAGGATGCAAGGAAGAAGCTGGAGCTGACCATAGAGGTTGTGATATTTGTGGGGTACACTGATACACCCCACAACTATCATGTGTTTTTTCCAGATAGTCGGAAGACTGTTGTGTGACGGGATATCAAATTTCATGAGGAGAAAGCCATGAAGTGTTCACTTGAGAGGGAGACACACTTGCATGCAGATGAGGAGCTATTAGTTCCTAAGGATGAGCCTTAGGATGTGGATCAGCCACAAGAGGAGGTTCATGGGGTGGAAGAAACCACTCATGCAGCGCCAACCATCAGAGGGTGGAAGCGCACTACAGAAGCTGAGCGACTGAATTAGGATGCAGAGAATATTGTAGGAGCACCTACATCACAGCGCAGACAGAGACAGTCACCTGAACAGTATAATGGATACATGGCTCTGATGACCAAGTGTATCGTGACAGAGCCATCAAGTTGCAAAGGACCCTGCATGGGTAGATGCCATGGTGGAAGAGTATGATTCGATTGTCAGAAATAGTGCATGGGAGATTGTCCTAAGGCCGAAAGGGAAATCAGTGGTAGGTTCGAGATGGATCTAAAAAGTGAAGAAAGCAGCTGACGGGAGCGTCGAGAAGTACAAGGCAAGATTTGTTGCCTGGGGCTTCTCACAGATTGAGGGGATCGACTATGAGGAAACCCTTGCACCTGTCACAAGGTATTCTTCCATACGGACGATTCTTTCTCTCTCAGCGCAGATGGGGTGGCACATTCATCAGATGGATGTGAGGATTGCATTCCTCAACGGAGTCATTGAGGAGGAGGTGTACATAGAGCAGCCCGAAGGTTTCAAGATCTTCAGCAGCAAGTCACATGTGTGCAGGCTCAAAAGAGCGCTGTATGGGTTGAAACAAGCACCTCGTGCTTGGTACACACGGATAGACAATTATTTCACCAGACTTGGATTCTCCAAGAGTGAGGCGGATCCGAACCTATACCAGATTGTGGTGGAGGGTAAGTTGCTGATCATTGTACTTTATGTAGATGATTTGATTTTGACAGGTGATGAGCTGTTGATACTCTCATGCAAGGAGGATCTTGCAAAAGAGTTTGAGATGAAGGACTTGGGCCTCCTTCATTATTTCCCGGGATTGGAAATTTGGCAGCGTAGTGGTGGACTGTTTGTTTCTCAGGGTAAGTATGCCCGGGAGATACTGGAGAAGTTCAACATGCATGGCTGCAAGCCTGTTGATACTCCTCTTCCTGGAGGTTGGAGGAAGGAGGATGCTACTTCGGCGGAGGTAGTGGATGCCACTGTTTATCGAAAGTTGGTGGGGTCGCTTATGTATTTGGTCAATACAGGACCCGATATATGCTATGCTGTTAACTAGCTTTCACAAGCTATGGTTAAGCCAACCAAGCTCTTCTGGAAGGCAGGCAAGCATGTATTTCGTTATCTTAGAGGCACATCGGGATATGGATTGTGGTACAGACAGGAGGATGAGGTGAAGCTATGTGGCTTCACGAATGCAGATTGGGTAGGGAGCCCAACCCGGACAGAAGAGCAATATCCGGGAGGATTTTGAGTACGGGGGTCGACAACATTTTCTTAGTACAACAGAAAGCATAGATTCGTGGCACTCGGGCCGTTGGAGGTCGCAGTTATGGCAGCCGATTTTGGTCGCATGCGAGGCTATATGGATGAGGAAGATCATGGTCGTCGTTTGGCTCACACTTAGATCCTACTCGTGATATATTGTGATAATCGCAGTTGCATCAAGCTCTAGTTAATCCGCATTTTCATGATGTATCTAAATACATTGACATCCGGTATCATCATATCGTAGATTGTGTGTGCCGGAAGATCATGTTACTTTCTTACATTCCTACGAGGATCAGATGCCGGAGTATCTCGACGAAGTGCTCACCAGAAAATTTGAATACCATAGAGGCAGGATCGGGGTGAAGGATAATCCCTATCTTGTTGAGAGGGAGTGTTGAGATTCAACAAGATGATGAGCTTAGTGAAAAGAGTCACCTTCACTAAGTGGGCTCGCAGGCTATTTTTGGCGCAAGTATATTTTTAGACTATGTCTATTTTTAGACATGTCGATCATATTCTATGAGTTGCAGGATGCTATTTGTGGATGGTTGGTCAAGTTGGAAAAATAGATGGACTTCTATTTTTAGACATATTGGGCGGAATCTATTTTTAGATTGCCAGTCTGAAAATAGATATGTCGAATATTATTAGCTCTTAATAATATTTGGACTATAAACATTATCTTATTCTCTTGGAGCACTTCAGTTAAGTGCACAGATGTGGCACAGGAGTTGATAGAAGGAATTATGCTATTCCTGAGGGTTAAGTGGAGCTATTGAATGGAGACTTCAGTTATAACTCATGTGACAGAGTTTGGTGGAGTTATTGAGGTAGTTGGTGGAGTTGTGTTCAGTTTAACTTAGTTAAACACAGTTGAGCTAGTTGTATCTAGTCTAACTGATTGATACACTAGTGAGAGTGGTGTGAATTAATTATTAATTAATTCAATAATTATTAACTCATTAATCAACTGAAGAATACATCAGTTAACTATAGTGCATGGACAGTTTCAGTGGAGACCAGTGAAGAGGTAGGTGAAAGAGCAGTGTGACTATCAGTTGTGACTATAGTGTTGCATGATTTGCGACAAACAGTGGTTGGAGATGCCAATTAGGCTTGCGTGAGCAAGGCTGGAGCAATTCGAGTTCATTCAGAGCCATTCTTTAGTAGTGATTGCACAGTAGAGGCAGGCTAGCAGGTGGCAGAGATCGGTGCATGGGATTTGCTAGATCGGACCTGATTAGTGTGTAGCAATTGGAGATTGCACTAAGAGCTTGTGAGGAGCTTTGTATGATGATTGTTACATGATATCTATGACATATAATATACAGATAGTTTGGGGTTTTCAGCTTTAAGCTTTCCCATAAATTACTGTGTTCATATGTGTGAATTTTTATGGTTTTAATGTGTGCATGCAATTGATTTTATTTCCGCAAGTAATGATCAATAGTAGAAGAGATTTTGTATTGTGCATGAAGTCAAATAGTGTGTGATCAGGAGAATCTTGGATGTATAACATATCAGTTATATAATTTCTACAATAGGCCATTGGTCTGAGCCAGCACAAGGTGATATTGACGCCTCTATGAAAAAAATCCCTTTCTAGCATATCTTCTAAGATCAAGAATCGATTAAGTCTACAAATTATTTGAGGCGTGTCGCCTCTCTTGTTATTGAAAGTGTGCAAACCATTGCTATTCAGGACATCCATGGTTTGCATGGTTTTTATTGTGCTTCTAAAGATGGTATAATCCCCATCCAATCTTCGAATGTCAGTGTTTTTATCCTCAATAGATACAATCATGTTAATGTCCCCTCCAATGATGCAAGGCTCGAATTGGTGGAGTCTGTGAAGTGAAGAAATATTACTCAATAAACATTATTTATCAGTAGATGGTTTCATCCCGTAGCCATCCATCAAGGCACAAGAATCCCTTTAGTGAATGGGTTGCATTCTGCCTACAAGGATACAAGGAGTGGCAATCTAATCTTGTATATCAACTTTTGTTGGGTGCCATATTACAAAATGTACATCATCCATTCCAAATGTGTCTAGGGATTTAACTTGGCTCCCTTTCCATATTATTTGGGAAAGGGAATCATTTTCTCTCGTACATTATCTCCTGCAAAATCACAATTCTAAGATTCTCTTTTTTAATGTGGTCCTTAAGGAGTTGTTGCTTACCTCTACTATTTAGGCCCCTTATATTCCAGGAAAAAATATTCATGAAGAAAGAGGAGGGGATGGGAAAAAAGCATCTGAAATCATATGTACCTTCCATGAGTTAGGTAAGAAGCTTCGTGCTTGTTTAATTAACTCATTTGTTGTATTCCTGCTCCTTCTCTTTTCTTATGGCCGACATTGAGAGCAGATTTTGATTCTGATGACTGGGGTTTGGGAGGCATCCTCTATGGTGCTAGTCCTTTTTGAATGATGACCAAGTTTTTTTGAACTCTAAGAAATATCTATTGAAGTTGGAATATTTTTGGCTCTGGGACCACTCGAGGTTCTTCATTATGAAGTTCATCTAACGTCATCGATAATATTTTCTCATTGAATTTAGGGTATGGTGTGTACTCATTATTATTTTTCTTACTACTTACAACATTATCCTTTTTAATTATCTATTCAATGGTGGGTGCTTCGACCTCCATATTTTTTGGAACTTGGGGATCAAATTTTTTTGGCTTAGTCTTCTATATTTTTAATTTTTTTTCCAAGGGATCCTGACTGGTTGTGCCCTGAGAGCCCTCATTTTCGTAGGATGGGTCTGCATCTTCGGGAGAGTACTCCATCTGGGCAAGGCTTTCAAATTGATTGTTTCCCTGTAAGTTATCACTGCTATTAGACATTGGGTTTCTCTGGTTCTAACGACAATTATTTTGGGGCCTAAAACCATCAAGATTTGTTATCGTTTATTGCACATGAGGAGTGGAAGGATTTAGGAGAGGACAATCCTGGAAGAGGTGGCCATATTCGTGGAAGTGATGGCTTCATAAAGGGATATGCTCATAATCGACAGGTTGGGTAATAGATCCATCATGCAGGGAGATTTCAATAGATTCTGAGAGAGGTTGGGAAATGTTTATGTAGACACAAAGTCTAGCATATGTTGTGTATCTCCTACTTTTGGTGATTTCATAGCTTTTGATGTAGGATCCAAGTATATTACTTATGCCATCTAATATATCCTCTTGCAAGTATTCCACTAGTAAGGCATACAAACAGATCTACACAAGAGTGACCAAGAACTTCTCATTATCAGGATTATATCTAGGAGTCCAGAAGCAAAGAAAGGGTCTCACATTATTTGGGAAATATGGGCCTCCCTAAAAAACCTTGGAGCGATCCTCAAGGTTAGTAAAAACCTCCATGAAGAATCCCTTGAAACTGATCTACAACTCAACGTGGTCCTCTGGCTACCATTTAGTTTTATTCCACAGGGACAATTATTTCTCAATAGGCCAAATTCCTAGAAATTTACAGATGAGAGCATGATCCTACATGTATTTGATATGGCTTAGGATGGAATCATATTTGACCTTGTAACATATATTTTAGGAAGCTTTAGGGAGACACCTATTCAAACTCTTATTTTTTAAAGTTGTTCCAAGGACAGGGTATTCGCTTGGCCTCCTTGGGTTGCCGATCCAGAGTGTTGAGGCTATGAGTTGGAAGCAGGGCCACGATGGCCTGTTGAGGCATCAACGACAACTAAATTGCGGTAGGAGGGGTTCAAGACCCCTCCCCTCAAGGTGGAATACATGCTAAAGTTAGATACCGAAGTGAAAGGATGGATCAGTTCTTTGTGGGGAATAAAGAATCAATATGGAGAGGGACTATAAGAGGCACATTAGAGAAACCCTAGGGCTGCAGGGAAGGTTCCTATATGGCTTGGATATTTTTCACTACATTGGGCATATAGTAATTTTTGTGGATGAATCTTTCTATAAGAAGTGATTTTTTGTTGGAGACATTATTTTTGGATTGAAAGAAGTGTTGTTGTGGAATATTTTTGTAGTTTTACTATATATCATTAATATTTTGCATGCTTTCATGTTTAAAATAGGTTTTCACTTGTTCCATGACTAAATGCTTATCATTGTTGAAATTTTACTTCATATTTTCATGTAAAATTATCTTCTTTAAATCCTATAAGTCCCACTCTATATGTGCAAACCTTATAAATTAATTTCTCCCCTCACAAGAATAATAGTTAAGGTTTTAGAAGTGGATTCCCTAGAGCATGCCCCATTACTCCTTCATTATCATTCTTTAACACTTTGTTCCATAAATACTATATTAACCTTTGTAGGATAAGGCATTGATCCAAAATTTCATTTATCACCTTAAAACCTAAATAAAATTCCTTTTTTTTCTCTCTCCTACATGGTCAGGGAAACTGCTAGGTTTAGGAGTTGATTTATGTAAAAGTGTTGTTTTATTTCTTTTGAGGGTGGCCTTAAATTGTAGGATATTCTCTATAAATATTATAGAAGAAAATCTAGCATAGTAGTGTTCCTTACATGCCTTAGAAGTTTTTGTATCACCCTATTTTTATATTGTTTATGCATATCTAACAACTGTAAATTTGTATACCCTAGTTCAATGCTAATGTCTATTTTAATTCATCTCTCCTTTCTTGTTGAAGATCATTTGGAGGTTTTTTCTTAAGTTTCTATATGCCATTGCAGGCCCTAATATTCAAGATCATTCAAACCCTAACTTATATCTGCCCTCTTTTTGGTCTAGATTTAGAGTGCTTGAACCCTATCATTGAATACCATGGTCATATTTGGCCCTGCCTAGCCCTTTATCCATCTTTGGATCCTAAAGAAAAAAATATTAATCCCTAGTATTAGAATATTGTATATGTGATTTAGGGAAGCCTCACTTGTGGTTTATATCCCACTAAAGATCAGGAGGAAGGTTTTTGAGGTGATAGTGGGAAGTCTTCTTCATTGTTTCCACAAGGTCTAGCCCCTCACCTGGTGAGGACTTGCACCGATCCTGGTAGATTTTGCATAAACAAAGAACATTGAGTTATGGTAGAGTAAAAAATAGTTTTCCAAATTTTAATTTTATTTTTACATTACTTTTAGTTCTCCCAACCATACAAGAATCGGTATTCACCATCCCTGTATGACCATCTTGTTGTTAGATTTCTCGATTCCTTCTCTCCATCAATGGATTTGGTTCATTTTAAATACCTCAAAAAATGGAACAATATTTTCATTTTTTATCTATGTGGCAACCATGCCTCATTGGAAATAAAGGGACCATGTAAATCGTTTTACATTTTCAACATATTAAAATATATAAATTTCTCTAAATTGATCTCTCTTTTTTTCAATTAAAAATAAAATAAAAGAAATAAATAAAAAACTACACTGACTGTTCAATCCATTTGACTTGCTCCAAACTATGCAGTGCATCGTTTTATGTGGAGCGCATTAATAAAACATAAAAAATAAATTAAAAAGCATGCATTTGTTTGGTACTCTAAATGATATTAGGTGGCAATGAACTCGATACTTTTTTATATTCTAAACACATCATTGAGTGGCTTTTATATAAAAATATACTCTACTTGTAATTGCTACAGGAAATTTATGAATGCACTATTAGGTACCTATGTACATACCAAGCACCCCGACAGGTTTAATGTAAATTAAACATATTCCCACCCTTTATGGTTCATTTGTAAATGTTGAATAACATTGTCTGTTTGGTTTTTATTTTATATATTTTTGAGCTAGGTTGAGCCTAGGTTGGAGCCCAACCCCAATGTTGGATGGAAGAATGATATGCCAATCTATAGGATGTTGGGACTAGGATTTTGCGAGGCTCGGTCTAGCTTAGACACTCAATGGGACCTATTTTATCTACCACAGGGGGTTCCCACTCTTAACCCCTCTTGATGAGATTTGTACCAATGACTTGATGGAGACTAAACCCTTCAATTGAATTTTTATTGGGTTCTCTCATACATCTTAAGTGCATCATGGAACAAAAGTAATAAATATGATTCCCTCGCTTTGTTGGTGCTCTTCTCTTATTAGGTGGCATCATTCTCAATCCATCTCAATATTAAAAATGAATTATTGAAATAATTTTATATAAAAATTGTTGAATGTCATGGACTTGTTCGTGCTCTAAGAAATGTATGGAATTATTAATGCCTTTGCAATTATTGAGTGCACTAGAATACTTTTTTTAATTTTAAAAATTCCCCTCTTTTGTGAGTGCTCTTGAGGGAACATTGTTATCAATGTTTTTTTACATCCAAAGCGAATTGTTATTCCAACTTTTAAGATGGTTTGGAATTTGTTATTCCAACTTTTAAGATGGTTTGGAATTTGTTATTCCAACTTTTAAGATGATTTATTCCAAACTTATTGGTGCATTTTGAAATGTAAAAACATGTCATTGGTGATACGTCCAAACATACAAGGCACACACTCTAGGTATTGAAGCCCATATACAAGTGGTGCATTGATTATCTATAAATAAAAACCTTACCCACTTTCCTAATGCATTAAGTTTAAATATAAAAAATACAATAAATGAATGAAAGAGGAAAATGGTATTTAAAGTAGATTTGTTTATTCCCGAAAATCAATACATACTCACAACTTACTATTTTTCTTGGATACAATTACTAAAGGTGTAACAACAAGCTATTTAAAATAGAAGAGATGAAAGTTACATTAAGCAAATTTTGTAGTTCTTCTTTCACTATTTCTCATAAAGCATGATTCATGCATCTATGAAGTTAATAAATGGAACATAGATCATCTTGGATGTGAGTGTTGTATGTGCAAAGTTAGGGGGATTTTACCTCATTTCAATATATTACCATGTAAATGCACGAGTATTTTTTGTAAACATTTGATCAATTGATATTTTAGAAATCTTAAAGCCTAGGATTGATGTTCAATGTTTTTCCTTGGAAAATGTATATTGATACACTACAAGAGTTTTGTGTAGCACATAAAGAAGGCATATAATTTAATTATGATTATAAATTGTTTAAATCACAATTCTCTTAAAACTACCTATATAAAACATAATGAAAGGAATACCGCCTAGAGCACTAGAATGAATGAAGATGTGCTATAAAATTGTTAATCAAATACAAATAGTTTTCTCTTTCAAGGCTATAGATTTATAAATCATTAATAATGGTGGAAAAAAATCATCATCATTATCTTCATTACTATTCCATGCAAAAATTTCTAAATCTATTGAAATTTTTTCTAGTGGACACAAAAGAAGTTTCTTAATCGAAATCACATGTGAAATTTTCATATCCCTTTATCGAAAACCAATGTATGCATTGGTAATAATTAATCACAGTCTACCCAAGATTAATGGATAATCACTAAGATTATATTTGGGCTATAGAACTTTAAAATAAGTTGGGTAAATCCAAAAATCCATGGAAACATTTATATATTATATTACCCCTTCAAGTTTAACAATAAAATGATTGGTTAACTATAAAACTATGGGAGTTTATTGAAGATTAGATAATTGAAGTTTTTCCATGGTTCCTTTAGTCATTACATTGTTTGCAACTCCTAAATCAATTAAAGTATCGACAATAGTAAATATTGTTAATATGAATATTGAAAATCAGACTTTTAGAGTCTACATATCTAAATACAAAATCGCCTCACATTAAACTAGTTAATTTACCAATTACTTGGATAATTTGGGGATTTTGTTTCTGCCTACCATACGCCCTTAATCACAACTCTTGAAAAACTTTAGTATAAGTAACAAAATATTTAATAACTTGAAATAAATGAATTTTACCCTAGACATTTCACAATTCTCCTAGAAAATAAAATTTAGAATAAATGGTTTGTCTAATATTATCCTCTTGGGACACAAAGGAGGAGAATTGGATGTCTGTATTAGTTATGATTTCTAGAAAATGGTTTTGTGTTCTTGGAGTATATTTTTCATGATTTTTCAATTGTTCAGGATTTTCCTCGTCATCATATTCTTTAACAATGAGGGGGGAGTATTTTTATTGATTATCTTCCTCGACATGAGTGAATATATTGTAAATCACTTGGGCATTAAAATATGATAGGTGATTTTGTAACTTAGTTTTGCAAGTGGTTTGAGATACTTTATTACTTGGGTTAGAAATGAGTGAATAGTACATATGGCATACTTTCTGACATCTTCCCCACAAAATTTTAATGAATACACATTAGTTTTATAATGAACCCAATTAGGAGTGTTGATCGGGAAGGTTTCATCGCACCGTCGAAAATTGTATCATGTTGTTGTATGTTTGAAATGCAGAACTACCACATGGAAGCTATGGAGTGATTTACTTGCACCAAAATTTCGATAAGCCTTTCTATTAGAAATCCAAAAAAAACATCTAATTGTCATGTGTTCATTGGAAAATAATTCCATGTGCAATTTTAGGGTAGATTTGATTCGCCACTTGTCCATCACCATATCAACATCGATAGCGCCACAAATCCAACAACTGTAACAAATTTCCATAGTTCCTATGCACAAATTTATCATGTGGTAGCTATGGAGAAATTTAATCCAACAAATATTTGACAAACCTATCTATTGAAACTTAGACAAACATATATGTTTGTCATACTTTAATGAAAAAAGACTACCATATGAATTTGTTTGGCACGTTTGATCTGTTGCTTGGCCATCACAATACCAATGTCAATGACACCATAGGCCTAACATTAAAACTAACAAAAGCAAGAAAAAAGTTGATATACTAAATTGTGTTTTGTGTTGGAAGGGAGATGATATCAGAACACCCTCCATTAAAATAGAGACAAATAGGCAGGTGTGTACAACACAAAATAAGCAGACATGTTCCATTGGATATTCGTTGCTGGAATTAGAGGTATGGCAATGGAAAAATAATTTAAAAATAGTAATAAATTGATATTGTACACCGAAATCCATGCTGATTATTCTTTGGAGATACCCCTAATTGGTTTTGAAGAACATGCATTTGTGGAAGATGTCTTGTTATATTTCATTGTAAGTGCTTGATTCCACCCTTAAAAATTTTTCCTCATGGAATCTGGAGTTGACCACATTTTATCAATGCATTAATCCTTTATTCGAGATTAATAAAAATTTATATTTCCAAATAGGACCAATAAATGTTGACAATGATGAAGATTCAACTTCTTGGCATTCAAATAAAAAATTAATTAGACAATATTTAGTAGTGAATTTGAATTCAATGTATTATCTTTACCATTTATTGATTCTCCTAGAAGATTTTGAGAAGGTTTTCAAGGGATACCCATGCCTCACAATACGAATAAACAACTCTCATCGCCAAATGGATTCTATGAATGTTATAAGAGGGATGGGTTCCAACTCAATAATTTGGACAATTGTGAACATAATAATTGCTAGCATGACATCTAGATAAATATTTTCAAAAGTTAATTTGTTGAAACATCACAATTAGGGTGTTAATTTCTTGGGGAACCACATGCATTTCCTGAGGCAGGCCATGCATTTCCTGAGATAGGGCATTTATTTCTTGAGGCAGTGCATGCATTTCCCGAGGCGAGGCATGTATTTCCAGAGGACACCTAGAGGAAAGGGATGCATTTTCCAAGCCAAAACAAACTAAAAAATGGTGGGCTCAAACCTCATCACATTTGTGATTATCTTGTCTGCATATAGACATATAATCATCAAGTTTATTTGATCAATGTATTGTGTGTTGTAGTCTCCCACATGTCCTTTACACTTAATTATTGTTTCTAAATTAGGAACTCCTTGAAATGAGCATTTATCTCTGAAATCCACCCACCTAAAGTATCATGACTCTCACTTTATTTTTGAACTCCCACAACACTCATTTTTCACCAAAAAATTTAGACTCTTTGAAACAAGCATTTCCCTCCAAAACTTACTTGCCCTAATTTTTCTAACACTCACTTTACACCCAAAGTCCTACAAAATCATTTTGTTGCTTCAACACTTAGTCATATTTATTATATAATAATTGCAAACCTCATTTATCTCATCTCATAACTCCAAAGTTCCAAGGCTAAAAACATTTTTGGGTGGAAACTTGATCATTTGGATAGATTCAATCATTCAAAAAATTATCATGAATTTGATGATGAGATTCCACTTCTTGAAGGGGGGATCCCTATCTTGTATCAATCTATGGAATCTCGTTTTGAAGAATTGTCTCCTCCTCATCAAGTCCCAACCAACTCTTTTGATTAAGACGATTGGAAGGTTGAAATGTGATCCAACCCCATCACAATCAATGGAGCGACCCGGACCATCTCATGAAAGTCCCCCAAAATGGCTCACCAAAACACTTGAAAGTGTTCGTCCTGATGAGGTCAGAATGAAAGGAACCAGAAGCTCCACTAGACAAAATGGAGATGATGTAGACGATTCTAATTCAATTGATGGTATGGATGTTTCATATGACTGTGAATTGAAGTTGCATACTAAATTTGAACCAACTTCCTTTAAATAATTTTCTTCTCATGATGAACAAAAAGAAGCAATGTAGAGGAAGTATGATGGTCTCATTAAGAATGGAACATGGAAGTTAGTGGAGATTCCATCGAGAAGCAAACCAATTGGATGCAAGTGGGTCTACAAGAAGAAGTTTAAATCAAATGGATCACTGAAAAAGCACAAAGCAAGGCTCATGGAGAAATTATTTTCACAAAAGGAAGGTGTTGATTATGAGGAGACTTTCTCCCATAACAAAATGGGCCACCATCCAGGCTCTCTTTTCCTTGGTAGCCTAGAATGCATGGAAACCAAATGGATGTGATTATTTCCTTCTTGAATGGATACTTGAAATAATATTTCTTCATATATCATCTCGGAGGTTTTATCATGAAGGGAAAAGAATAAAAAACACCCAACTCATCACAACGTTATATGGCCTAAAACAAAAATATGAGCTTGGTATGAAAAATTGACTGAGCATATTCTGACATTAAATTTCAAAAACTTTAATATTGATGATGCAACTATCATTTGTGAAGAAAATTGAAAATATTGTTGTCTATATTGTGGTATGTGTATATGATTTGATGATAACAAGGAATAATGAAAACTATATTGCATCTAAAGAAATAGTTAAAGAAAGGATTTGAGATGATAGATATGGGACAAATTCACTAATACCTAGGCATTGAAGTGACCCAACATCTAAGGTACATATTCCTTTCTCAAAATAAGTACAATGGAGAATCGGTGAACAAGTCTAGCATGGTTGGATGCAATCATTTTTCTACTCCGATGGAACAAAATATGAAGCTCACATCCTAATAAGGGAATGGATTTTAGGATGCAACTAAGTACAAAAAACTCATGAGAATTATTATCTACCTCACCACTACAAGGCTAGATATTTCATTTTTTATTGGAATCCTTTCCATGTTTATGAAAAATCCTTGTGAAGGACATTGGTCTTCTATAAAAATTATTCTAATGTACTTGAAAGAAACTCAAAACTTTGGATTCTAATATTCATAGGTGGATGATTTCATCTTGATTAGATATTTTTATTCACACTTTAAAAAATATAAGTAAAATGGAGTGCCTAAGTCAAGTTATATTATCAGTCTTGGATCGGGATTTATCTCCTAGAGTTCATGCAAACAATAAGTTCTAATAGATTCCATGAAAAATGAAAAATATGTGGTGGCTACAGAAGCAACAAAGGAGATTGTATGGCTCAGGAAAATTCTTGAAAAATTGCAAGAGAAACAAGTGAACTCTACCCCCCTTCTGATTTACAACCCTTCAACAATTATGTTGGCCAATAATCTAAAATTCCATGATTGAACCAAACATATCAACATAAAGTATCATTTGATTCAATTTCATGTAGAGGCCAAGACTATTCATCTAGGATATTATTCCACAAATGAGAAAATTGCAAATCATTAGGGGAATTTTGAGGTCTAAAATGAGCCTCCTAAGAAAATAATAAAATAATAGCTAAACCAATAAAATAATATTTATGAATTTGCATTTTAGTTTTTGCACCACAATACATGTAACTATGGTTAAATTCAATTGAAAAGGTGTAACAAAATAAAATTAATAAAAAAATTATATTGATGTGACTATAAATAAGAATGAACGTTTCAATAAAATGTCATTATCATTGAACAACTGATGCATTTATCCTTTGTATTTAAATAATTTAAAATAAATTATAAATGTAAATTCATAAATTCTTAATTGTATAATATACTATTAATTAAAATTTATATTATTTAAATTATATAATAACATGTAATTAATATACTATATAAAAATAAAATATATAAAAATAAAATAGTATAATATAATAAATGTAATATATTATTTTATGTATTTTTTTTATATTACATATTGAATTGATTTGATTTATAATATAAGAGAAAATAGTATATAATATAAAAAAGAATATAATATATATTCTATAACATTTACATTTTTTTTTCATAATATTATGTATAATAATATATAATATTAATATAATCATAATGAAATTTATTTAGTTGTATTTAAAATTAAAAAGAAAAAAAAGTGTTGAAATAGATTTAATTTATATTTACAAGTATAATATAAGATATACATTGAAATTTTAGACTTTTTTGCCCCATTTTTTAACATATAAAACTAGTATACCTTTTTTCTTTAATTTTAATATGTTTGTGTTGTTATTAATATTATAATAATATTATTCATTGATTTGATTTATCATAAAAATACAAAGTTACATTTTTATTTATTTTTATTTGATATGTACAAATATTAACTTATAATTAATTTGAAATTATAATATTAGATAAATTGAGATAAATATATAATTTTAAAATAAATATATGAAAATGTACAAATATAATATTTATTGAAAAATGTGTAAAGACATGAAGATTATGTAAGAATATGCATTGTTTCTTTCAAAAAGTATGAAATGACAATAATAGTATTTTTTTTAAAAATGTGAAATGCCATTTATTATTAATACTTTACTTTATGACTTTACAAGTATTTAGAGCACTACCATGGTTAACCATGAGTTTTTATCCACCATTGAGAATGTAACAAGTAAGTACCGTTAACTCAAGCAATGCCACCTCAACCATTGTAGATGATGTCATCTCCTAAAATGTAATTGGTTCTCATAAAGTGAAATTTGATTGTACATTTTCCTTAGGAGGCCCATTTTAGACCTCAAAATTCCCCTAATGCATATTCACCAAATCACTTGGAAGAGAAAATTTTGAAAAATTAAAAATGATACTTGGACTCACAACATTCTTTTGGGTTAAGAGGGGAATGTTAGACACATAATCCTCGATGAATGGGTGAATAACTTTTAAATATGTAAAGAAAAGGAAATATTAATATTTAGAATATGAACCAACAATGGAAGATGAAAGCAAGGGTCACTCTTGTATGTTATAGAAGAATATTTTCATAAATACAAAAGAAAATTAATTCAGGAGCTATTACTTGCCCTCGCATTAATCATACAAAAATATTAACTTCAAAATAATAACTATGGAATTATATTTTTTTTATTTTTTAACATTGCGAAAAAATTAAAAAATTTGATTACAAAAAAATATTGGAAAAAAATCGAAAGGTTTAGATCCAATGGTTGAAAGCAATGAAATTTTCACCATTGGGAAAGGTTCAAATCTCATTAGGGCCTAGTTTACAACCATTGGAGCACCTTGAGGTAGTGGTCGAACATGTGGTTGCACCAAGAGGGATTATATTAAATGGTCTCACGATGCATTCACACTCAAGTGGATCAAATCTCACCATAGGGATTTAAATAAACGATGATAACATGTATTATTAAGGAAATCCTTCATGTGAATATCACTATTTCAAAACCCATGGGTAATCCCACCAACCTAACCAACAAAAAAGACATTGCAAAAAATAGACAAACTTGAAAAAACTCCTAAAATTGGAGTTAAAATGGATCTATGTTAGTTCCAATCATGAGAAATCACTTCAATTTTTTAAATGATTATCATTAGTTATATGTATACCTTTTAGGTAAAATTGATCCTTTCAAATGTATTAAATATCATCTATAATCTAGATTGTTGTCAAGAAGTGATAAGCCAAGCATGCATAACTCCACAAATGAATATTTTTTTAAGTGAGTGGAATTATTACAAATATAATGAGATATAACATTTGGTTTCATATTCCAAAATGTATTAAGACTTTCCTATTCACCTATGAATATTTTTTTTTAAGTGAGTGGAATTATTACAAATATAATGAGATATAACATTTGGTTTCATATTCCAAAATGTATTAAGACTTTCCTATTCACCTATAAGTATTCATGTTTCTCCTAAATTAAAATTTACAATATACCACAATCCTGATGAATAGTTATCTAACATTCCCACCTTAATATGACGGGGTGCTTGTTATCCAAGGATATTTGTAAACTTTTCTATGATATTTTTTCCAAGTTATTTGGTGAATATGTCTTCAATTTTATCACTTGTGAAATAATGTATCAAATGAATTCCCTTCCCATCAAGGTTTAGCCTCTCAATCATCTCAATCACACCATCCAATTAACTTCCTCTTTTGATGAAGTGGTTGAATCTTCTACATGATGGGGAGATGACACTTTAAAAGGATATTACAATAATGGTTGTATCAATTTCTTGGAACACTAACTACGTATAAAATGAGAAACTCAAAAGGGAGATCCACATCAAAGTAAGTAGCCTTCAAAGCTGATCAGAAGATAAAATAACATCAAGAAGACTTGAGCTATGGATATGATGAAGGAGAGGCCAAATTTGTCAAAATATTGAACATAGGATATGGAAAATAAAAATGAAAGTTAGTCTTCAAATGTTTCAATTGTGGAAAAGTATGTCACTATGCATATGAATGTCCACATAAGAAAGTAAAGAATGAAGATAACCATAAAGAGAAGGATACATATAGGAAAGTAAAGAAGGAAAAGAACTTCAAGAAGATAAAAACTCCTTAGAGGATGAGAATGACCAACCCTATGATGAAGAAAGAATGAATGAATTCATGATAATGGCTATAGAATCCCAAGATAAAATACAATATGTTTATGACTTAGATGAATAAGAAGTTGTAGTAGATCTAGAAGGATAACTAGTCAGTTCCTTGGAAGAAATACAAAGGCTCAAGAAAACGAATAAGAAGTAAAAAGAACTACTAATTAAGTATGGAAAAGAAGAGCACAAACATGAAAATTCATCACTTTTTCTTTTGAAAGTAGAGTTGAAGGAAGAAAAGAATATTAATGGAACTTTGTTATGAAATCTGAAAGAGAAGGGAAATGAGTGTGAAAATCTAGAAGAAGAGATAGTCCCCTTCAAAAGAAATTAGAGAAAAAAATATAAATTTTATTAACGTATCTAAAAATTAGATGTAATTCTAAGTGTTTGAATATCCTTGTTCATCAATAATATCTTGGGCTATAAAGGCGATATAAACACAAAGAAACTTGAAGACAAAGAACCAGCCAGCTTCATTGAAGCACTAAAAGGTTGTAACAACAATGGAATTCAAGGAAATGATCCTAAACAACAATAAAAAAAAACTAACATGACAGCAAGGTAATAAGACACATTAATAAAACTTAGGGGTAGCAAAGAAGTGCAAGATACAACCATTTGAAAAACCACAAAAATCAAGTGAGAAATCAATAAATACCTTGTTCCCATCAAAGAGAAATCCATCAAAGATCAACAAAGCATACCCTTAATGGAAAATTTCTCCTAGGTACCAAAATTGTCTCTATGGTTACTCTTATGTACAGATTTTGGACATAAGGTTGTAAATTGCAGAGAAAATCTTATAAAAAATCTTATAAAAAAAAAAAAACAAATCTATTAACAGAACATAAATAACAGATTTAAAAATTCACATAGGAATAATCCTAGGGAAAAAACCCTTGTTCTCATTTATTTGATTATGTTGAATGTTATAAATGTCATAACTATGGGAATGAGATAGTTGATTATAAAACCAACAAACTTAGATTTTCTCCTTAGATCAAGCAATCACAAGAAGATAAGAATAAAAACGAAGAAAGGAAAGAGGAATGTGGGATTGTCTTATATGCGCAAAACCAAGGTAGCCATTGCTATGTGGAAACTAGATTCTCCAAGCATATGACTGGTGATAGGAGTAAATTGTTGTCACTAAGATAAGATAAGGAAGGTAGTGTTTCTTTTTGGAATGATACTCCAGGAAATATCAGGGGAAAAGGAACAATTAGCTTGGAAAATGGAAAAGGAAAGGCTCAAAATTTTCTTTTTGTGGATGGAATCAAGCACAACTTGTTGAGTGTGAGTCAAATTCATGACCAAGGGTATGGTTTTACTTTTAATTAAAAAGGTTGTGAAATAAAGGCAACAAACACGGGGAAAGTATTAGAAAAGGATATGTTAGAAAATTAAATATTACAGAGCAATGCAACACATAAAATATGCGGAAAATACAAGCACACAAAACACATAAAACCAGAGAGACACAAATATACGTGGTTCACCCAGTTTGGGCTACGTCCACCCTGAATATCCAATCCTTCCTTTCTATTATCCAGCGAAATGAAGAGACAAAACCTACAGTAGATCTGCTGTAATATCCTATGTTCTCTCTCACAGTCTCCCTATCTATTTCCCGCTCAGAGAATACACATGTAATACACAGCCACAATACAATACCCTAATACAAAGAGAGGGGTTGCCTTCTAGGGAAAAAAACCCTAAAATAAACATAAATTCTTCTATCAGATCATCCACCTAATGAACAGCCCAGATTGACTAGAAATTACTATACTTTTACAAGGAAATTTTACATATGTTTTTAGCTTCAGGGGCGCTGCCCCCAAAACCCCCCGCTAGGGGGGGGGGGCTCCATAAAGTCGCATCCGCCCCCCCTGGACCCCCTAGGTAGCATTTAATTACGGTAAGGTACAGGGGTCCAACACTGTGATAGAAAAATAAACAAGATAATTAGGCTCCACACCCAACAATCTCCCACTTGGAGACTGATTGTAGCAATTGCACCGTTGCTTCATTTGATGGACAATAACTCCTCTTTGGACCTGGCTATTTCTCATCTTCATCGTCATCCTTGAAGACCAATTGAAACTAAGCATGTTCTCAGTTTCTCCCTAGTTACAACTTTTGTTAGCATATCTGCAGGATTTTGGCTAGTGTGTATCTTTTCCAGCTTCAACTCTCCATCTTACAATACTGACCGTATGAAATGGTACTTGAGATGTATGTGTTTAGTCCTGGAATGAAATGCTGAGTTCTTTTCAAGATGAATGGCACTTTGGATATCACTGTATAATGTGCCCATATCATGCTTCTTACCCAATTCATCCATAAATCTTTGTAACCAAATCATTTCTTTACTAGCCTCTGTAGCAGCAACATATTCTACTTCTGTTGTTGAAAGTGAAACAACACTTTGGATTTTTGAAACCCAACTGACGGCTGTTCCACCTACAATAAATACATATCTTGTAATGCTCCTCCTATTATCTATGTCACCTGCCATATCTGCATCAACATATCCCTGTAGAGCAATGTTTGAACCACCAAAGGATAATGCTTGAATTGTGGTACCTCTCAAATATCTAAGAATCCATTTTACTGCCATCCAATGTTCTTTTCCTGGATTATTCATGTACCTGCTTACAACTCCCACTGCATGTGCAATATCAGGCCTTGTGCAGACCATTGCATACATTAAGCTTCCAACTGCTGACCATATGGAACTTTAGACATATAATCCATATCTTCTTGGGTCTTTGGGCACATATCCTTACTGAGTTTGAAATGGCTAGAAAAAGGTGTACTAACTGGTTTTTCATTGCACATATTAAATCTTTTCAACACCTTTTGTATGCACTCATTCTGAGATAGTGTTAATTTTTGATTTTTCCTATCTCTGGTTATTCTCATACCAAGGATCTGTTTTGCAGCTCCCAAATCCTTCATTGCAAATGAATTTGCAAATTTTTGTTTGAGCACATTTATTTCCTACATGTTAGACCCTGCAACAAGCATGTCATCTACATACAATAACAATATAATATAGCTGCCATCATTTTTCTTTTTCAGATAAACACAATGATCAGAGTGACATCTAGTATAACCTTGTTTAGACATAAACTTGTCAAATTTTAGATACCACTGCCTTGGAGCCTGTTTTAAGCCATACAAGCTCTTCTTTAACCTGCACACCAATTTTTCTTTCCCTTTTACCTCATATCCTTCTGGTTGCTGCATGTATATCTCTTCCTTCAAATCTCCATGGAGAAATGTTGTCTTTACATCTAACTTTTCAAGATGTAAATCTTCCACTGCTACAAGACTTAAGATAGTTCTGATTGAATTCATCTTGACAACAGGAGAAAATATTTCATCAAAATCAATACCTTTCTTCTGTGCAAACCCCTTCACCACAAGTCTAGCTTTGTACCTCTGTTTTCCTCCATCTTCTTCCTTCAGCCTGTAAACCCATTTATTATGCAATGTAGTTTTACCTGCAGGAAACCTGACTAAGTCCCAAGTCTGGTTATGCATTAAGGAGTCCATCTCTTCTTCCATGGCTAGCTCCCACTTCTTCCTGCTTTCAACCTGCATTGCTTCTTCATAACATTCGGGTTCACTAGAATCAATCAAAAATAAATACTATAATGAAGGAGAGTATCATTCAGGGGGTCTACTTATCCTGGTAGATCTTCTAACACCAATTTCAGGTGTTTGAGGTGCCTGTTGCTGTTGTGGTGGTTGCTGATACTGTGGTTGTTAATTATTATTATTTTTAGGCACCTTTACCTTTTCAGTTATCTCATCAAGAACTGTGTATTCTTTTTTTCTTTTTCCTGTTTCTTTTCCTGCAACTGATTCTGTTAGGTCCCTATATCACTAGTATAGCCCCTTATTATTGTTAGTGTAAACCCCTTATTGTTATTATTGTACCCTTGTAACCCCCATTTTGTTATTATTGTGCCCTTAAATTATTATTGTTAGGTCGGCTAGGATTACATTGTGGCCCACTAGGATACATTATGGCCCCATGGACTCCTATATATAGAAAGGAGGTTTTGTAAATTGTATCATCCAAGAATTGTTCATTTATGTAATGTATTGGAGGTTGCCCCCTCGAAGTGGCTCATTTCTAAGGCGTTGATATCTCTTTTCTTCTCTTTTGGAGCTGGTTACACAACATTTGGTATCAGAGGTTTGGATTCTAGGGTTTCGCTGCTCCAAACAGGTCATCGTGGCATTTTCGCTATAACTTTTTTTCTACGAAGTTTCAGAAGCTGAAATGTTTAGGGTGCGAATAAAAAATCCTGAGGAAGCTTGTATAAAACTTTCAGAGTTTGGTTCGCAATAATTTCGGAGATATGATCTGTGGAAGTCAGGTATTTTTTCAGGCTCCTAAACAGGTCATCGTGGAATTTGCGCTATAAAAATTTTTCTACGAAGGTTCAGAATCTGAAATTCATATGGTGCGAAGCTGAAATCCTGAGGAAATTCATCAAAAAATTTCAGAGCTTGGTTCGCAATATTTTTGGAGATATGATCTGTGGAAGGTAGTGCTTTTTCAGGCTCCTGAATTTCATCTCAAAGAGGTGATCGTGGGAAAAGTTCAATAAATCTCTCTCTGAAGATTGGATTGGAGTGCCATCAAAAGTGGTCACAAGTACACAGCCTGTAGTTTCTTTGCTATCAATTTCAGAGACAAAGGACAAAACAGTGACACGTGGCAAGTCGTACAAGTTCGCTCTACTAAACCAGTCCAGAATTAGGTCATTGTGGGAGATTGGACACAACTTTGTCTTGGAGAATCCAAATCAGGTCAGAACTGTGGCATTTGAAAGAAGCTTCAGAGGGATACTATAGGGCTGAATTCTATATATCGAAGATTTTCAATTATAGAGATAATTCAATTTCAATATCGAGCTCCTCAAAGCAAGTAAAAGGTGTGTATTTTTTTCCGAATTGCATAAGTATTGTTTGAAGAATCAAGTTGAATTGATTCCAAGGGCATCTTGTAGAATAGATATCAATATTGGATTCTAAAATGGCCCCTAAAAAGAATTCAACACCCATTAAGCCTTCAGAAGGCTCTACTATGACTCATGAAGATGAAGAATTACAACATGATCTATCAAAATTACAAGAGCAAATGCAACAGTTTTCACTCTCGCAAAGAGCAACAAAAAATGAAATGGAAGTTTTGAAGAAAGGAATGGAAGTGAAGATGGACGGTTTGAAGAAAGGCGTGGAAGCTAAGATGGATGACATGAAAGACAACATGGAAAGCATGAAGAGTGATCTAAAAGCATACATGGAAGGCTTGATGACAAGCTTAAAACCAGAAATGATTCCTAATGGCGGAAATATAGGAGAAGAACCTCCTGATGAGAACAAAATAAATGTTAATCATGATTTCATAAACTCGAATGTTGGCAGGAAGAACCACCATATTCCAAAAATGGATATGAGGAAGTTTGATGGAAAGGATTCTGTAACATGGATACTACAGATGGAGCAATATTTTGATCTCAATAATGTGAAAAACACACAAAAGGTACGCATTGCAACTTTACATTTAGAACAAAATACATTTGTATGGTATCGATGGCTTTGCTCTAGTAAAAAAATTGTCACTTGGTCAATTTTTACGGAGGAAATGATAGCACATTATGAGGATACAAAGAGCAACACCTTCTTTAGCCAATTGATAAATCTCAAACAAAGGGTTTAGTGGGGCAGCACATTGAGGACTTCCAAAAATTGAATATAAGGGTAACTGATATTCCAGAGGAACACAGGATTGATCTCTTCATAGGCACTTTAAAGGATAACATCCAACATGAAGTTCGCGTTTTGGAACCTGATTCATTGGAGAAGGCATTCGGGTTGGCAAGAAAAGTTGAATGTAAAATTATGGCGACAAGGAAGCCTACCACTCAATTCTATAAAGAAGGAAGTGTTGCTACGCCTAGATTTCCACAACCTACAAGGTTGACACCACAACAATTGAAAGAAAAAAGAGCAAAAGGGCTTTGCTATAGTTGTGATAGCAAATACACTAAAGGTCATAAGTGTGCTGAGAAGAAATTATTTTACATAGATTGTGAAGAAGAAGAAGAAAATGAACGAGAAGAGGATATACACCAGGAACCACCCCTAGAAGAGGAAGAAATGAATCCGACCATATCGTGTAATGCCCTGGCAGGAATTACCACTCCTCAAACTCTCAAGATAGAAGGACATATAAAGAAGAAAAGGGTAATAGTGTTGATTGATTCAGGTAGCACCCATAATTTATTCATTATAAGGTAGCCAAGGAATTAAATTGTTTCCTATACCCAGCACCAGAATGTCAAGTGATGGTTGCAAATGGAGGAACTATAAATTGCTACGGAAAATGCCATAATATCAAGCTAACCATGGGGGAATATGTATTGACTAGTCCAATGCTTGCCATTCCTATGGGAGGTGCTGATGTTGTACTAGGAGTACAATGGTTACAATCTTTGGGGACGGTAGCTTTTAATTTTCAAGAACTTTTCTTGAATTTTTTTTCAGAAGGAAAGGAAGTCGAATTACGGGGTATTGCGGGGAAGCCGGGAAAGATAATAAGCTCTAATGTCATGACAAAGCTTCTAAAGAAAGAACAACGAGGCGTAATTGCAAAATTATGCTCACTAGAAGTTCCAACATCAAAATCATCTATTTCTGCAGATCTCCAACAAGTCTTGGACAATCATTCCAAGGTGTTTGAAACTCCCAAAGGACTCCCACCTGTTCGTGATCATGATCATGCTATTCATTTGATTCCAGGAAGTGTTCCTCCAAACATCAGGCCTTATAGATATCCTTACTTCCAAAAGAGCGAAATTGAACGTATGATTGCAGAAATGTTAGAGGCGGGTATAATTCAACCCGGTCAAAGTTCTTTCTCTGCTCCTGTAGTATTGGTACACAAGAAGGATGGATCATGGCGAATGTGTCCGGATTATAGGGAGCTCAATAAGCTCACCATTAAAGACAAATTTCCCATTCCTTTGATTGATGAATTATTGGATGAATTACATGGAGCAATTTATTTTACCAAGTTGGATCTTCGTTCAGGATATCATCAAATTAGAATGAAGACTGAAGATATTCCAAAAACAACATTTCGAACTCATGAGGTCATTATGAATTTTTGGTCATGCCTTTTGGCCTTACCAATGCACCTTCTACATTTCAAGGGTTGATGAATTCCATTTTCAAACCCTTCCTTAAAAAATTTGTGCTAGTATTTTTTGATGATATACTAATCTACAGCAGGTCTTGGAAGGATCATGTTGAACATGTTGACAGGGTGCTCAAACTATTGCAGGAGAAACAATTATATGCAAAAAAGTCCAAATGTTTCTTTGTAGTACAAGAGGTGGAATATCTAGGTCATATTGTATCTCACGAGGGTGTTAAAGTGGACCCTAACAAAATTAAAGCTATTAAGGAATGGAAAGTTCCCACAACCATAAAGCAGTTGCGAGGATTTCTCGGGTTAACAGGGTATTATCGCAAGTTTGTTAAGAATTATGGGAGAATAGCGGCACCTCTAACAACATTATTGAAGAAAGATGCATTTTCATGGACTCCTGAAGCAACTAAGGCCTTTGAACGTCTTAAAGAGGCAATGTGCCTAGCACCGGTCTTAGCTACACCGGACTTCACAAAAACCTTTATTGTGGAATGTGATGCCTCGGGAAATGGAATTGGTGCAGTTTTAATGCAGGAAGGAAGACCCATTGCTTTTGAAAGTCGTCCAATCAAAGGAAAGTATTTACAGAAACCTATTTATGAGAAGGAAATGTTAGCAATGCTACATGCACTAAAGAAATGGCGAACTTACCTAATGGGAAGACACTTCAAGGTAAAAACTGATCATGATAGTCTTAAACACTTTTTGGAACAAAGACTATCGTCAGAAGAACAGCAAAAATGGGTCACAAAGATGTTGGGTTATGACTTTGAAATAATCTACAAAAAAGCAAAGCTTAATGTTGTTGCAGATGCACTCTCAAGAAAGAATGAAGAGGTGGAAGCATTGCTTTGTGCCATTTCTATTATCCAACCAGATTGGATAACCGAAGCGAGAGATGAATGGAAGAAGGACAAAGATGTATGGACACTCATTCAAAAGTTGCAGCAAGATCCTAGTACATCTGATACATTTAGTTGGAAAAATGATTCCTTATGGTACAAAGATCGCTTATATCTTTGTAAGAATTCCCAACTAAAACAAAATATTCTTCTGGAATTGTACACTTCTCCTTTAGGAGGACACTCAGGATTTTTAAAAACTTACCACAGGGTGAAGAAAGAATATTTTTGGGATGGCCTTAAATCTGATATTCGAAAGTTTGTGGCGGAATGTTTGGTTTGCCAACAGAATAAAGTGGAAACAATTAAGACCCCAGGACTTCTACAACCTTTATCCATTCCAGGTCAACGTTGGGAGGAGATTTCAATGGATTTTATCACGGGTTTACCTAAGTCCGAAGGAAAGAGTGTCATCATGGTGGTAGTTGATAGACTTACCAAGTATGCACACTTTTGTGCATTATCTCATCCATTTAAAGCAAGTACAGTTGCTACTACATTTATGGAGAGAATTCAAAAGCTACATGGAAGCCCAAGGGTTATTGTGAGCGACAGAGATCCCATTTTTATTGGAAATTTTTGGACGGAGTTATTTTCTTGTTTGGGTACTCAATTAGCTCATAGCTCATCTTATCATCCTCAATCTGATGGTCAATTTGAGATAGTAAATAAATGTTTGGAAGGATATCTTCGTTGTTTTGTATCTGATAAACAAACACAATGGGTCAAGTGGTTACCTCTTGCCGAATGGTGGTATAACACTTCCTTCCATACTGCAGCAAAAATGACCCCATTTATGGCACTTTATGGATATCATCCACCATCCATCACATCATCTTTAAGGGAAAATTTGAAGGTTCAAGCGGTGGAAGATCACATCGAGCATCAGCAAGAAGTTCTCCAACTCTTAAAGGATAACCTGAATTTGGCACAAAATCGAATGAAACAACAGGCAGATCAACATCGTAGCAAGAGAAGTTTTGATGTAGGAGATTGGGTATTTTTACGGCTACAACCATACAAGCAAATGTCCCTCAAGCAAGCAAAGAAGGATAATAAATTATCGCCAAAGTACTATGGTCCTTACAAGGTGTTGCAAAAGATTGGTACTATGGCATACAAATTGGAGCTTCCTGCTTCTTCGCGAGTACATCCAGTTTTCCATGTTTCATGCTTAAAGAAGGTTATAGGTGAAAATCTTCCTGTTCAAACAGTATTGCCAGAACTTGATGGGGAAGAGAAAATCATATTGGAACCTGAAGCAGTCATGGAAAAAAGAACTCGACAACTACGGAATCGATCAATTTCAGAGTATCTCATCAAGTGGAAGAACTTACCCACTGAAGATTCTACATGGGAGGATGAGAATTTTATACGGAAGCACCCGAAGCTACTCAAGTGTTGAGGACAACACTTTTTTGAAGGAGAGGGGCATGTTAGGTCCCTATATCACTAGTATAGCCCCTTATTATTGTTAGTGTAAACCCCTTATTGTTATTATTGTACCCTTGTAACCCCCATTTTGTTATTATTGTGCCCTTAAATTATTAGTGTTAGGTCGGCTAGGATTACATTGTGGCCCACTAGGATTACATTATGGCCCCATGGAATCCTATATATAGAAATGAGGTTTTGTGAATTGTATCATCCAAGAATTGTTCATTTATGTAATGTATTGGAGGTTGCCCCCTCGAAGAGGCTCATTTCTAAGGCGTTGATATCTCTTTTCTTCTCTTTTTGGAGCTGGTTACACAACAGATTCTTATACAAGACCTTTTCATTGAATATTACATCTCTGCTCCTAATGATTTTGTGATTTTCATAATCATATGAGCAATAGCCAAAATCATTAACACCATATCCAATAAAATTACATTTCTTTGATTTTGCCTCAAGATTTGTTCTATTTTCTTTATTAATATGGACAAAGGCCTCACAACCAAAAGGCTTTAAAAAGGAGTAGTTTACCTTTTTACTTGTCCATGCTTCCTCTGGAATACCACCATCCATGGAACTTGAAGGCCCTCTGTTTATTAGATAAACAACAATATCTACAACATCTGCCCAAAATTGTAAAGGCAATCCTGCATGCAATCTCATGCACCTTGCACACTCCATGATTTTTCTCTTCATCCTTTCTGACACACCATTTTCTTGTGGTGTTATTGGAAATGTCTTCTCTCTATGAATTCCATGCTCTGAACAGTACCTATCAAACTCTTTGCTGCAATATTCACCTCCATTGTCTGATCTGAGACACTTCAACTACTTTCCTATCTCAATCTCAAACAAAGCTTTCCATTTCTTGAAAGTATCAAATACATCAGATTTATTCTGAATACAATAAATCCAAGTTTTTCTAGTTGCATCATCAATAAAAGTAACATAATAACGAGAGCCACCAAGAGATGATACCTGAGCAGGTCCCCATACATATGTATGCACAAGCTCTAATTTTTCGCTCTTCTTTTCTTTCCCAACTCTGAGAAATCTGACTCTCTTCTGTTTTCCATAAATGCAATTCTCATAGAAATCCAAATCAACATTCTTCAAACCCGACAACAAATTTCTTGAGTGAATAATCTTCATCCCCTTCTCACTCATGTGTCCGAGCCTATGATGCCATAATGCTGCATCTGCTCCTTTGGAAGTTAAAGCATTAACAGAGTTAGAAATACCATTGCATAAATACAATGTACCAACCTTTTCGCCTTTTGCTATTACCGGGGCTCCTTTGGTGACCTTCCAAGTTTTATCTGTGAAAGTTGTCACACAACCTTCACCGCCTAACTGCCCTGCTGAAATCAGATTTTTCTTCAGATCTGGAACATGCCTTACCTCCTTTAGTAGCCATTGGTTTCAATTCTGTTGTTTTACAAGAACTTTACCCATTCCAACAATTTTACAGGGTTTATCATCACCCAAACGAACTTGTCCAAAATCTCCTTGAACATAGTCATGAAAGTATTTCTTATCAGGTGTGGCATGGAATGAAGCCCCTGAATCTACAACCCAAGAATCAATAACATTTTCGAAAGAAAGAATCAAAACATCTTGTAACACATCACCTGTCACATTTGCTTCATGATTGTTTTCTTGCTGTGTGTCTCCTTCTTTTCCCTTCTGAGATCTATAGTATTTCTTTAGGTGTCCTTTCTTTCTGCATTTCCAGCACACTATCCCCGATCTGGACTTGGATCTTCCTTTCCTTGATTTACTGCGATATCCCGAGCTCTTTCCTCTTTCCATTCTTCTTCCCTTAGACTTTGCACTCAAAGCATTACCCGATGTCTCACCGGAGCTTTTCTGTCGCATTTCCTCGCTACGGATAGCACCGACAACATCATCAAACTTTAAAGTACTAGATCCAGAGATAGAGTTACTAATGGCCATAACTAAACCATTCCATCTTTCTGGCAATGAGCACAGAAATAACAGAGCTCTAACTTCATCATCAAATTTTACCCCTACAGAACTTAACTGACTGGTAACTGTATTAAAATCATTTAAATGGTTTGCAACAAATCCACCTTCCGACATCTTCATATTAAATAATCGTTTCATAAGAAATACCTTGTTTGAGGCCGAGGGTTTTTCATATAGTTTCACCAACGTCTGCATCAAACCTTCTGTTGTTGTTTCCTTTGAAATATTGAAGGCGACTGACACCGCAAGGAACAACCGTACTATTTCGAGTGCCTTTCTATCGAGAATGTTCCATTCCATGCCTGTCATGGCCACCGGCTTCTTTGTTTTTCTTCTCAATGGTAGGTACATATATTTCTGATACAGATAATATTCCATTTGCATATTCCATAGCGGGAAGTTTTGGCCGTTAAATTTATCGACACTAAATTTACCATCTTCCGCCATTGCTCCCACTCAAACCAGGAAACCCTTCTTTCCTGCGAGTTTATCAGCCAAATAGAACTTCGGCTCTGATACCAGTTGTTATAAAATTAAATATTACAGAGCAATGCAACACATAAAATATGCAGAAAATACAAGCACACAAAACACATAAAACCAGAGAGACACAGATATACGTGGTTCACCCAGTTTAGGCTACGTCCACCCCGAACCGCCAGTCCTTCCTTTCTATTATCCAGTGAAACGAAGAGACAAAAACTACAGCAGATCCGCTGTAATATCCTTTGTTCTCTCTCACAGTCTCCCTATCTATTTCCTACGCAAAGAATACACATGTAATACATAGACACAATACAATACCCTCATACAAAGAGAGGGGCTGCCTTCTAGGGCAAAAAACCCTAAACTAAACATAACTTCTTTCGTCAGATCATTTGCCTAATGAACGACCCAGATTGACTAGAAATTACTATGCTTTTACAAGGCAATTTTACATCTGTTTTTAGCTTCGAGGGTGCTGCCCCCGAAACCCCCCGCCAGGGGGGGCTCCATAAAGTTGCAGCCGCCCCCCCTGTACCCCCCAGGCAACGTTTAATTACGGGTGGCGTTGCCGCCCTATTAAGGTACAAGGGTCCAACGCTGCGATACAAAAATAAACAAGATAATCAGGCTCCACACCCAACAAGATATGAGAACACCAAGCAATGTGTACATACTAAATGAGGGAAATGATAAATTTTATTTGTGGAATCTTGAAGAGAGTTGATTTTGGCACAAAAGGTTGGGAAACTTAAACTTTGATCATATAGTGAAGCTCAACAAAAAGGAAGTTGTAAGGGACTTGCCAAAAATTTCAAATCAAAGTAGTACACCATTTGTAAGTCATGCCAAATTAGAAATCAAGTTCAAGTGCCCTTCAAAACTAAAGAAAAATCATCTACCAGGCCTCTACTACTAGTGTATATAGACTTATGTGGACCCTCAATAATTGAGACCACAAGTGGTGAGCAATATTTTATGTTAATTGTTGATTATTATACCAAGATGACTTGGGTTGCATTTTTAAAGGAGAAATTTGAGGCATTTGAGAAGTTTAAAGTATTCAATGTAGTAGTGTTTTTGTAGCAACGATGTGCCAAAATGCACCTCCTTAGCGGTTGGTTGTTCCCTGCAAAGGGGTACATATATATTTGGTGTTGTTAGTGAACAAACTTAGATAAACAAAGAATTGAAAATAGAGAAAACAGTGCATACACAAACATAAAATAAAACAAAGAGATAAATACACAAATAATTCTTAATGAAGAAAACAAGTCCACAAAATAATGGAAAAAGACTCTCTTTATTGTATATTGGTGGTAGAATATGAATACAATAGATGAATACTAAACACTTGAAGAGAATTCTTTGAGCTATGGTGCTAAAACATCCTCAGCAAGGAGGTTCATTTCTTCAATATCTTTGCAAGCTTCTCCTCTCTCTCAAAGAAGTATGAAGACTCTCTCAATGCTGGACTCTTCTTCTTTCACTAGGATGATGGATTGCTTAGAAGAAATATGGAAAACATACTAATGCTCTTACTTCTTCTACTTCAACAATGAAATTTGGTGTTTCTTTAATAGCAATTTGGCCAAAATAACATTATGTCTTGTTTCGGTTCTCCCATGGCCTATTTATATATAATTTTTTGAATCCATCTTCCCTTTCTTAGTTCATTAATTATAATGACTTATGAGCACGACAAGATGATTCCTTTGAGGGGTTCATATCTTCAGGGAAACTTGAATTCGACC
This sequence comes from Pinus albicaulis, assembly GCA_034641835.2. Lineage (NCBI taxonomy): Eukaryota > Viridiplantae > Streptophyta > Pinopsida > Pinales > Pinaceae > Pinus > Pinus albicaulis. The sequence continues at coordinate 1,027,687,792 of CM076583.1, read as the reverse complement.
ATACTTGAATGGAACATGCATGGGAAGTGATCCTAAATTTGTCGAGCCGAGATTTTCTTCGACCCCACGACTTTCGAAGAAAAAGACGCGTGGTCATATTTCACTCCTTAAGATATGTCGTGCGGTCCAATTTTTATATATAAGACATTGGGAAAAAACATTTTTTTGAACTTTTATAATGTCTTCAGCTGGAAAATATTCACCTGCACGTTTTGTTGGATGGATTTGTGGATATTTTAGATTGTTCAAATGCGTGTACAATTTTATAGTATTAACAATTCCCTCCTAATGTATGAGGTTAGGAGAAAACGTACAACCAAAATACATCATGTTTTGTTATTATGACTGAGTGTCTGATTAAATTTTTGAGAGAGAGAATAACCTGTTGCAGAGATCAGTAGGGAAAACCCTTTATCGAGGGTAAAGGATAACCATGCTCTAAAGAAAACCTGAAAAAAAAAGTGTTTATACGAGGAAACTATGTCCCATCTTCATTATGTTGACTAGTGACGAATTATTACAATCATACAAGAAATAGTTCTGTCTAGGAAATGTTGTGGTGGTTGACATATTGATGTTTGATGATGATAAGTGTTGATGTCCATAGGGGCGCTTCATTACAAATAGACTAAATCTGGTGCCCCCATGCATAAAAAAGGTGAGAAACTGCTTGAGTGAGGTGCGTATGGATGCATGGGTCTTTGACTCTGGGTACCTCCCTCATATCATAATGTAAGCATTGTTGAATGAGGTGCTCAATGATATGTTGGTATTCGACAAAATAAAAGAACTACAATGATCATTAAGTACTATACCACCCTGACATGAAAAGTTATGTTGGTGTCAAATGTCAGGGGGCTGACGACATCACAAAGAAATAATGATTCCCATTATGCCACCCAAGGATGTCCCTTGAAGGGGGGAATATAAAAGGTACTACCTCGATGATGGAATATGGGTGTTGAAGTCGACATGAAAGAATCATCAACCACCCAAAAATGCTGATTTTGGAAATCAAAATATCAGACAAAAGCATACTATAATAAGGTGGGTTAGCATGGCATGATAATGAAAGCTGACGACATCAATGGGTATGGACAACTGGACCAAGGTTGGAGTTGTAATGTAAGTGACGACATTCAAAACAATTTTTCTGATAGGGATGGTCCTAGAGTTGGTAGGATTTCTAGGGTAGGTGTAAATATGTTTTGGATGGTGTGAAGAGGGTAAATAAATGTGGATGATGTGCAAGCTCTGACCAAGGGTGACTAGAAATTGTTGTCGGGTATAAGACATGAAAATATGGGTGGGAGAATTTTCCCTAAAGAGATATTTGTACACTTTCCAAAATAATGTAAATGTGGTTTGGATGTAAAAACACGGAGATGGGTGCCCCAAAAAAATGGTGACCTTCATGATGATGGAGGTGAGGTGTTTTGAAGGGCGGGGGCCCCATTGGCTGGTCTTGATGTGGGGTTGATGAGGCGGATGAAGTGACAGAAATGGTCTATGTAAATGGAGGGATGATAGGCCAAATGTAGAATGTGGTAGCTTTTTTGTCTTGATTCATTGTAAAATACATGAGGTGGAATGGGATTTGGGTTGGTAAGCAATAAGTGAAGAAGGGAAGAATGAGGGTGATCTTCAAGGCATGCAATTGAAATGGATCCCAGGCCTAAGTAGATGGCCATGGATCCCAATAGTATGTGGGGGTATATAACATGCGGTGATCCATGAGTGCAAAGGTTCTATCGACTAACATGGACACATACCACATGCAAGGGGATGTGGTTGTAGGCGTGGTCGAAATGATTGAACCTATGGTGTATTTTAGATGAATGGTGTCAGGATATGCAAATATTTTGTAAGAAGCCTATCATGCTGAGTGAGGAATGATACCTTCTCTGTCATTTGCCACCCGGGTGTTGATATTGGCAGGAATTTGTTGATGTACCTACAAATTTAATGACCAATACTCCAAGTGAAAACATCTTGTTGAATACATGAATAATTTGAAATCCGTTGAATAAGATGAAATGAAGAAAAAGAGAAGGTTCACTTGAAGTGGTACTCTCAGTATGCGGCGGGCCCAACAAATGAGTTTGGGGTGAAAATGGAATGGAGGGTACCATGATGAAGATGGTGTGGTCTTTATCCTTGTGTATCTTACCATTTTGAAAATGGAGGCCCTGAGCTCCTGTACTGGACTCTAGAAGATATCAAAAAGGGCGATATATAGGGCAAAGGGGGCCCTATGCCACCTCATTTCACTTACTATTCTTGGAGACCAGAGTTGTCCGAGGAGTTGTTTCTTATCGTTACGATCAGCCTATGCACCTGGGTAGCACGTGAGGAGAGACATGTTAGAGCACATAACATTAACTTTGTCATTCTAGTAGACTAGGTTAGGTAGGTCATATAGGGGTGGTATGTATGACGTTTTGTAAGGTAGAAAAGTTTGACTGCGCCGAAAAACGAGTTTCAAACGCACATTTTCCATGTGTATCTCAGGGATGAATTTGACGACCTCACAGGTAACGGGTGGGCAGCTGCATTGACTATGAGACTTAGGAGCCAAAATTTGCAGTGTCATTGGTTTAGAAATGACACGGCTTTGCTGCCCAAGGTCGCGCATTCTACACGTTTGTAAAAGTGACATGAGCACGAACAATGCGTCTGATCAACGAGTAGATTCACAACCCTATATATATTTTCATTGCAACCTTTGGTTATATATGTGTGTGCACCACACGTCTGTTCGATAAATAGATGCGCACTTTGTGCGCCTATTGTGGGAATCAGTGCGTGGATGATGAAAAAATTGTTTTGGTAGCTTAGGAGGCTGATTTTTTCAATTTTTGACATCCTTGATGGAAGGATGTGCATGTTGTGGTGAGAGCGTGACTGGGAGTCTCTGTGCACAGTGATCACATGGGATGTTGCTGCTATCAGGACACTAGAAGGTTGGGGGTTGTTGAATTTTCTTCAGAACCCTATTTTTAGGTTGCAGGATTTATTCCTACATTTCCTAATTCGATGTTGGGATGTGGATCTACAGATATTCATCACTAGGCGAGCTGATCTACCCATTTCTAGTGAGGTAGATATATATTTTGTGACCGGGTTAGTGCCTCGTGGGGAGGTCTTTCCACAACCCTTGTAGGATGGGCATGTATATATATTCAAACATGGGCAGAGGAAGAGGGCCACTATGGCCCCAAACCTTATGATGAGGGGTGTATCCATGTTGGATCGATTATAGAGCTCACTACGTGAGAAGCGATGGAGATGATTGTACGACTTGCAAGGTCGACGTCCCCTCTCTAGGTGTCGAGGCCTCATATTTCGGTAATGCAGATACTGTAGGTTGAACACTTTTTTTACTTGGCTAGCTTTATGTATCGGGATATGGTGTCCCAATTGACACAGGTATGACAAGGTTAGGCATGGAGTTTCTGCTACGCCAGTATCCTCTGGAGCATTATGTATGAGAGGGTCATGATTCTTTGGCCTTTTTTAGCAGTGCCACCAGGTCCTAATAGAGACCCATAGATTAGACAGTGGGATCTAGTGATGCCACAAGCTGGTGGTAGTGCTGTAGGGAAATATTGGAATTCTACAGTGGAGGGTTGGTTCTGATCCAACCCTCAGATGATATTGGAGTTCCCCTATCACGACGTGGAATTCAGGGGAGATCCATACATGGGCCTTCCTCCTGGTGATGTTTGGGGGCCAGTATGTATGTGATTTGTTATTTATGCATTTGTGCTTTCTTACATGTATAGATATGATGAATATTTTTTATATTACGTTGATACCATGTATCTTTTCCTACATATGTGGGACACCATGGACGACCATTGGCCTACCTGGTAAGCAAAGATCCTCGACACATGGGTGTTGTTGGTGTGACTGTTATACCATAGTGATGAGGGATGCCAGGTAGAAAGAGGAGCCTGAAAGCCCAACACAACGTCTTTGCTTCAAGACTGGTGGTTCTTCTAGAGAGGTAACCAACTCCTCCACTTTTTCATAGATTACTAGATTTAGGGAGCCTGTCGAGGTGATAGAGGCATGAGAAGAGGCATTAAAATCATGAGAAGAGGATACAGAGGTGTAGCTAAGGGAGGTTGAGGATTCCTGGGATCGAGCAGTCACCCTGATGAGGGGGATGCCCAAGGAGGGGTGAGATGGATTGGGGGAGGTGGCGATGGAGACTATTATGGCGCGTGAGAGGGCACGATGACCGACTCTTCAACACCTCGCTATGGCAATAGCTACTGCACGTCCCATTCTAGCACCAGAGGAGGCGGTGGGACCTAAGGATGTAGGTGTAGGGCCTAAACCCTAGATAGAATTTATGTATGTACCAGGTAAAACACCCATTATGAGGATGCTCCCCTATTTTTGATGACCTAATTTTCTCGGCCTTTGAGCCAGCGGATGTATATCTATTTTTTGTACTCATATATTTTTTGATATGTATATATGAGACACAAATTTTTGGAGGCTCTCATGATGTGTTTTTGAGTATATGCTTCTATACATGTGATGTATTTATGGATTTGTGTGATGGATATTATGCTTATTGTTTATGTGTCTTGATGGTGATATATATGTGATGCATTCAAGTTTAGGACTTGATTAGCTATGAAAACAACTATATGATTTTTATCCCTTGGTATATGTGTAAATGTGATATGATCACAACTTCAAACTGCATGTATCACGAGCTTGAAAGGTTTTGTTCAACTATGAGACAACAAGCCAGGAATCAAGGAATACATGCAAATGATAGATACCTTGATGAGAGGAATAGACCAAGAGGCCTATGACGACATCATATTTATATTGATTATTGGTAGATGAACCGTTACATAGTCCATTGGTGAGAGAGGGCATCTGGTCAGAAGAGTATATGGCCTAGGTTGTTGATGCGAGGTTTTTCGACCATAGAAATCCACCATCAGAAAAATCCGTGATGATAGGCTGGAGGATGATCCATATGTGACACATGATGAGAGAATGGTTTTAGAGTGAATCAATGATGAGGTGGTCATCATAAAAATAAGTTATGGTGCATAAGTGTACATTCTAAGTCTACTTGAGCATGCTTATGGATGAATTTTTTTGAGGTAGAGTCCATTGAAGAGATCTTTTAGTAAAGTACCATTGGGCTCTGATAAGATGTGGCCCCCCTTGAGGAGGAAATGTCTGGCAATGTATGGACCCTTCCATAATATATGGAACTTCCGAGGCCCTAAAGCTTCTTGGCAAATATCGTAGAGGAGAAATAACTCGCCTTTGGTGAATTTCTGTGGGTTGATATTACAATCGAATGAGGCTTTAACCCTATTTTTGTGCGCTTCATTATGTTGTAGAGATTCTTTTTGATTTTCATCGATGAGTTCGAGCTACACCAACCTTTGCTCTAAATTTTTTGTGTCGATGATAAGTTCGATGGTTGAGTGCAAGGTAGGTATCTCACACAATGGGGAGAATATATTCAACCCAATAGACTAATTGAAATGATGTGAACCCTATCGATTCTTTGACCGCTGCACGGTATGCCCACAGGGTTGTAAACGCCATGTAGTTCCAATTGGTTTTATGGTTGTTCGCCATACACTGCAATTTTTTTTTGAGAACTTTGTGGACAACTTCTACCTAACCGTTGGATTGATGGTCGTATGAGGAATCAAACTCATGAGAGGAACAAGGTATTGGGATAACTCTTGAAATATTTCATTCTCAAAATATTTCCCATGACAGATGTAACTGATGTTGTTTTTGCCTAATGGGATGGGCATCAATCTAGGTATCAATATGGTGTTCCACAATGGTGGGACTGATTCCTAGAATATCAGAGTAATACCATGAAAAAATATCCCTGTATTATTTGAACAAGGTTGTGTATGAGGTCACCTCATGTGGAGAGCATGATTCACCTAGAAAAATCTCTTTGAATTTACTAGGTTTTTTTAAAATATTCACCTTAATCGTAGGTGAAATATTTGACATGTTCCCTTCCTCAAATTCATCAGCCACTGAGATGGGATTTTTGAACCAATATTCCCTTCCTGATGGTAGAAAGTCTTTTGATTCTATGGTGCATATATAATGAGTTGGTGCGTAAGTAGGTACAAATACTTTTTTAGGTACAAAAAATTAGCGATGGTGCATGACATCCCATGGACATTCAGGTTGCGTCATGGCCTCATGAATATATTCATGTGAGTGAAAAATATTATCTAAAGTTGAATTGGATGGTGCGAGGCTTTGAGGATGGAGTTTGTTCCTAGAATGTTGGTTGACAGGAAATAATATGATTCAGTGGTTGATGTCGTAGCACTAAGCAAAGTTAGCAATGTGCAGATGGGATGGGTCTACACTATAGATGGTGTTACCACTAGTGTGGTGGGTTAAGCGGTTTGGACACCAAAAAATCACGATCAAACAACACAAATCCTGGTTCGAACAAATGAGGAAATGAATCATATGTGGTGTTGTCCATTGTCAACATTAGGTGCTAGTAGAATTTCCGTAATGGAAGGTGGATCATGAGTGGGAGGAAGTTATTTCAACCTTGTTAGTGTACAAGGAACAAAATTTTCTTCCTCAATAGGAGGTTGACATTGAATGCTAAGCTACCTAAATGTTTGTAACATATGACATGTCTCAGAACTATGAAAATTACTGGTGAAAATGTTGCACGCCAGTCTGGTACTAACATAATAGATAGTGTGGGTGTTGGTACTACTCATAGGATGAGATGACGATGCATGGTTAACGTTGTAATATGGGGAATCTTATGGCACTATCCACCTCTGGATCTTAGTATTGGTGTGTTGTGACTTCCTAGTGTGGTTTTGTCTCAATGCTTCTCTTGTTGCTCGAAAATGTAGAAGGTATTGACAATTTCACATGTGATGTGCTTGATAGAAGATGTGCCACTGATGGTGTGAGTTTAGAGTGTGGGTTATGCTATTTGGTTGGAGAATATGCTCAATTCCTAACATTGATTCACTAAGTGATTGGGTCTATCTCATAGGGAAAATTTGAGGGGTGATTTTGACAAGGAAGCATGAGGTATTTTTACCGTTTTACTAGATCTAGACCGATTACGGTGAGAGGAGACTTGATGATGGGTGTCTGCCTGAACTACCGATGATATTTTTTCCTCAAATCCACATAATATGGACCTAGGTGCTTCATCCCTTTGTGGTGTGGTGTGATCCGATGATTCAATATATGATCCAATTAAATCAGATTTTCCAGTGATGAATCGGTTCATGATATCTAACATTGTGTGGTATCAGGGAAGATGAGGGAAATGCCACACATGATGGTTTCCTGCACAAATATCACAAGTATGGCATCTGTGTGTGGGAATGTTTTTTTGGGAAACGTGAGTAACCATATACCATCGGTTGAATGCCCATAATTTGGGACACTTGGTAATCAAATGGTCTGGTTCATCGCATAAGGCACATAATGAGGCAAGAGATGCAAAATCAGATTTCCTTCTTGTATTATGGGGGGATGGGTGAGAGGGGTATGAGCATGCAGCTTTTTCCTCTCTCACATAAAATATTGTTTTGGATCCATCATCAACTGGTGGCGTGGCTGATAATGATGGAGCCTAAATATTTTAATGTAAGAGTGCACTCAATTCATCTTTGTATCAAGGGATTTTAGGGCAGTGATGAGTGTAATGTATGTATTTCTTGCATATGGAATATGCATGGTTAGTGCGCAATTCCTTGTTATGCACTGGTGTGTCCTTTTCTCCTGTATGTGCAGGAGGGTTCACTGGCACTTGTGGGGCATGCAGAAGATATTTCAACTCATCTAACTCCAGACACATATTGTTAGGGTGCTGTTGAAGCCTCGAAAATCGCTGCTTCAAACATCGGGGAAAACCACCCGGTCGGGACCTTAAGACAGCTCCTTTTCCGTTTGGAATGGTGGCTCCAACTGGATTTAAAGGACCAGTTTCCTTGTAACTAAGTGGATTGGATTGGATGGGTGGAAATGGGACTAAAATTAACTGAAATAAAACTATCTAATTTAAACTAAATACTGATAAAGAAATTCTAATACTAACCCGGGTAATAATATGTGAATACAACTTAAAATTGTTCCAATTCAACAATAACCATGAAAATGTATTATTAATTAAATTGAAATGTGCAGAAACAAATAAAGATAACTCTGTTTAAGAAATTAAACAGAGTTATATTAGCATATTGCATTCATCATTGTATACCATCTATATGTAATTATGAAGAATAACGTTTCAATTATACTCAGAAATGATATATAAAAGGAAGCGTTGTGAAAACAAATATACATATAAATGATAGCAATCTTTAAAACAAATATCATAAGACAAAAGAAATCAACAGTAAACAGATAGAAATACCTTGTTCATCTTGATGAATTTCAGATGCAATCTGATACTCTATCCAGTAACTATGATGCAAAATCAAATTCCAAAGGTACAGAAATGCAACACTTCAAAGATAATTTCGCATGAAAATCACCAAATGTGATCCTTTTCAAAAAATATATAAGACAATGGAGTACAGAAATGCAATCTCCAAGTCCAAAAATATTAAGATCCAGGACCCTTCTCTAAATGCATGAGAGGGGTTTAAATACTACTTAACTAACTCTAAAAATAGTTTATTACAAAAAATAAGGATTCGGTTCAATGACCGTCCTTTTCCTAGGCTAAAATACAGTGAAATTAAAACTAAATCTATCTAACTATGAACTTGATCTTTGATCTTGCAGGAATCTAGCATAGTTTTGAGAAGATGCGGTTGACCGACTTCTGAGTTCAACTGTCCTGAGAAGACAGAGTCGGCAAGCGTAGGAGCAATCTTCTCTGTAGCATTGATGATACAATTGAGTGCACTGTGCTGACTGTGTGGCTTCACCAAGTACGTCCAGTATGAGTCCCAATTCAATCTTGTCAGCCCTTGGATGGATTTTGCTCTTTCTTCTGCCTTTTGCCTCCATTATTCTTGCAATTGATTTACCTGTGGGAGATATCCTGGAATAGTTTTAGAAATCAAGTTAGCTTTGTGTAAATTGTCATTTACACAATCAGTGAGAGTGTTTGCCGTTGTAGATGCCTCCTCTGCTGTCTTTTCTGCCCTTCTGATTTGTGCATCCTAGTTATTGAACAATATTTCTTTGTGGTTTTCATTAATGATGGGTGCACCAACTTTTCTTCCTTCTTCTGTCTTTTGCCATGTTAGATAATCATTGATTTTTTCATTAATCAAATCATAATCATTTCGTAAATCTACGACATGATTTGTGATTCTATCACTCTCCTGGCATAAAGAATTCCATTGCAAGATTTTTTGGCAGAAAACTTCCTCTTGTTGCAGTAGTTGATTGTTTAGAGAGATGGTTTCTGAAATGAATTCTGGAAGCTTAGGATCATCCTTATGCTGATCTTGGATAATCTGTATTTGTTTGTCTTTATCAGCCAGGCTTTTTTGATGTCCTGTTTGCATTTCTTGAAGTTGTTGTTGTAACTCTTCAAGTTTCAATTGTGCTTCCTTATTGGCTTGTACCTGTTGCAATTTCTGTTGCAGAGCTTTTACCTATTCTTCTTTTTCATCCAACAAAAGTTGTATCTCAATTGCTTTATCAATTGTTGCAGAAGCATAATCTCCTGTCATCTGAGTTAGCTTAGTGAGATTACGAGTAGGCTTTGTAGCAAGATCTTTCCACAAAACATCTACTTGTTCTGGTTCTGTAGCAATTGCGCTCTCTATTTTTCTCCTTTTTCTCTGTCTCTTGACTACTGCTTTGTATTTTGGGCTGTAGAATACATCTAGAGGAGGAATTTCCTCTACATTAAGTACAATTTCAGAGGAGGGTGTGATTGGTATGTGCTCTGTCACTGCGGCTGTGCTGCTTGTTCCTGTGTTCAAAACTTTGGCTGTTTGGACAGGGGTCTGTACATTCCGTCCTTCTACATTAATCAATTGATTAAAGGTCTCCCATTATTTGTCTAACTCAATGGTGACTGGTTGTTGCTGTACATTGGTTGGAGGAGGAATTGTCTGTTGAGGATTCAAAATTTGCTGTTGAGCCAGTTCATTTGATTGTGCAGAATCTTTAATGGATTCTTCCATTTTATCTTCCTTTTCTTTAGACTTATTGGAGTGTTCAGAATCTCTGTCAGATTTTGATTTAGATTTACCTGTACTTGAACTGCCGTTAAGACTAACACTAGGAGTTTTCTCCCTTGCGGGCTCTAAGCGTAGGTTATCCAAAGGGATAGGAATTAGTCTCCTTTCTCTGTAAAGTTTGAATTCCTGGAAGTCCCCTGGGGATAGCTGTGCTCAAGCTGAATTCAAAACTTCTTTGAATGAATTTCTTGCTTGGAACATATCATCAAAAAGATCCTGTTCCCCAGAAAATTCCCTTACTTTGATTGCATTGGTAAAATTCTTAACAATATCATTTGGGTCAAATAACCTTCTTGAAAATTTGAACAAATGTAGGCATGTAACGTTGCCTATCTCTTGAAATTCATGACCAATATCAAACAGTGAAAATGTTCCACATTTTACGGGAAATTGTGGCCAAATGCCCTTTTTCTTTTCTTTCAAATCTTTTGTTATACCTCCCTGGCCACATGTCTGATAAGCAATTTCCCGAGCTACAAGCCTATCTGGAACATATAGGGGTAATACATGGGGAGAAGCATAACTTCCAAAAACCCTAATATAGGTGAAAAATTCTTCTCCAAACCATCTCGCGACGGGGAGAATATCAACCTCTGTTTCCGAGGATAACCTTGGGGCATCCTTATTATACAATGTTCTGTACAATGGCAGCATTATTCCATGACAAATTTGGTAAAAATGGGGGACAAACTTAGACTCCCACGGTTCTTTATGGTACACATGAATGGGCAAAGGGTCGTGGATAGTCCATTTCCATCCCATTACAGGGAATTTAGAGACATAGCAGATGGCATCCATAACATAAGCAGACAAATAAAAAGGCGGATAAACCCGCTGGGAAACATTTCGTTTAGACCGGTATTGAAAAATAGCAGTGGTGAGATTATCAGATAGGATTTTGGCCCAATCTACAATTGTAGAATTAACAGCCGCATTTAACAAGGGAAGCCATTCGGGTAAGATCATATTTATGTCACGCTTTCCAAAAAGCCTGCATAACATGGCAGCAGTAAAACAGTAAGGAGAGGTAAGCGAACCCGTGCTGTACATACCTTGTTTGTTCTTCTTCAATGGTTCACTTCTTTTGGTCCACTCCTTTGTGCATTCTGCCAAATTTGCATGTTCTTTGGCAAATTCTTCCATAAATTGTTTATTGTAAGTCGCCTGAGGTTCTGGCAGCTTATACATTAATATCACATCTTCTATGGTGAATGAGCCAATTAGCTCTTCAGATGGAGTCTTGAATTGCCTGTCTGAAATATCAGCGCTGTCCAGCACCCACCTCACCATGTCTGTGTATGGGAGAATCCTTGGCCTTGCTGCTATTCTATGCAGAAATGAGCAAGCCAAGTCTCTAAGGGTTGCTTCAGACGAATCCTTGGAACCAGCTGTAGCTATGGCTTTTATCACCACAGGGCTTTCATCTTCTAACAGACTGTACATTCCTTCCCAAGTGGATATGCCGGCATCCTTATTACAGGCAGTGTCTGCATATAGCGAAGCCATTTATTTGTTTTCAGAACTCAAGCTCTTCTCTTTTTTACCCATAGTGTTTAGCGGAAGCTTTGTATAGTCGTTCGCTCCTTCGTGCCTGCGTTTCACGAATAAATGAGAGTAATGATATTAGAAAGGTGATGAGACTGTTTTGAATATGAACGTGGATGAAATATAATATTTTAATTGTGAAACGACTTTCAATCTAAAAAAAATCTCATTTCACATTAATAATCAATCCAATCATTTAATACAATCATTAAAGCGCATAACGGACTTGACATATGGGAAGATTGCCTTGGGATAGCGCGCCTACATGAATCTGCGACATTGCGATCTGCGATTTGCTGAGCAATATCGCAATATCACAATGTCGCAATATCGCAATATGAAGTCATCACAGTCATAAAAATAGCGCAATAACGTGAATTGCGCAATAGCGCAAAGCGCATATCGCAAAAATCACAAAAGCGCATATCGCAAAATCGCATGATCGCAAAGAGCGCATAACACAAAATCGCAAAAGCGCATAATTGAAAAGAGCACAAAAGATATTCATTAATCATTTCTGTTTTCTGCGCTATGCGATCTGCGACTAATGCGTTTTATCAAAGGTATATACTATTTTGTTTATAGGTGCGCTATCTTGTTTAAAGAGCAGTTTTATTAAAATCTATCATAAACTTAAGATTTTCGCAATATTCTTTCAAAGGGATTTCTATAGGTTTATGATAGAAAGTTTTATTTTCTAAGGCAAACAAATCCTAATTGATTTTTGGATTTTTTATCTAAGGGTCCCCTTTTATTAAGTATTATTACTAATATCAAAAAAAAAAAAAAGGGGGGGGGTTGTTGCTAGTCACAACAGGTGCCCAAATACTTCACATAATGAACACAGGGTGGAAGTGCCTTGGAGGAGGAAGCATTTGAAGCTCCCACCTTCTTCCATTTTTTATTATCCTTTTTGTTGACACCAGTTGTGTCAATGCAGGATTTGTTTGAGTTGGGGTGGCTTCTGGAGGTGGAGCTACAGGAATGATTCCTGTCGATGTGATACCTAAATTTGTTAACATGGCATGAGGGTCCATATACCAGCTCGGTATTGTTATCACCATAAATTTTTTTCTAAAATCTAAAAGTTTACCTTTGTTTAAGTCATGGTGTCAAATAGGTTTTGAGTCATTTCATTTTTAAAAAGGGGTAGATGATAGGTTTAAAGGTCTTAAAAACTTAGTTTTCATTTCCAAATAAGGTCTTTAAGTCTCATTTCATGGTTATAAAATCCCATCATTCATTTAGAAGTCATGTTTTTAACCTTCAAAAAAGTTCTTTGCAGTTAGCCACAAAACCGCAGTTTCGTAGTGCGGCTAGTTCAAAAAACCAGTTTTGCGCTACGAAAGCGTTGCTACTTTCATAGAGAAAATCGCCAAATTTTCACTAAGCGCGCTACGAAAGTGTAGATTCGTAGGAGGGTCATGTCAAAGGATAAAATCTGTCAGAATCCGTTAAGATTTCATAAAAAGACATCATCATGAGTCAGTTAGGGGTCATTTCCAAAACGCGTAACCATTCATACTCATCATTAAAGTCGTATGGGTGTCATTCATGAAAATAAATTTCAAATTTGAAGGGTTGATATGCGTTACTTAATCCAATTTTCATAACAAACATTGAAACATACATGTTTCAAGTTTTTAGCTTATGGTTATCTTACACGAAAGCTATTCCTATCTACTATCAAGGGAGGTTGATTTCTTTCATCAAGCGAGGCTGATCATAAAATTTTGGAGGAAATAGACAAAAGTTTCTAAAGGTAAGAATGATAGAGGAGAAAAAGAATCACAGGTCAGGGCATTGCTTAAGGTCAGAACCTGAAAGCACAAGAGCTCTAGTTAAAGACAAAACAATATTAGAGGCTTTCAGAAAGGTAGGATGTTTGAATTTTTGTGAAAAGTTGCAGGGAGGACATAGTCAGGTAACAAAAGAATTTGATTTGCATTTCAGTGGTTCAAATACAAAGATTGGTATCTTGAATTTGTCAGTGACTCCTGAGACTATAGCCTTAGTAACTGAGATACCTAGAGGACAGGACACATGGTTTAAGGTTTTCAGATTTGAGATGGAGCCATGAAAGATATTTTTAAAGCCAAAATTTACAGAGATGGATTTAAATAATGCAATTCCCAGAAGCTGCATTAAAGATAGCTATGCTAATTTACTCTTCAATATCTAGAGGTATTTCACATGCGAGGGCAGGTACCATAAGGTTTATTATTATCATTTCAAACTTCTATTATACTTTACAGGTATGATATCTTTAGATTTTCCATTTTTACTATATAGAAGCATTGCTAAGATGGCAGATAAGGTTCAAGTGAAATCTGAAGGGTGTGAAACATCTCTGTTTCACCATGGTTTAATCAAATTGATGGTCTTGAGTGAACTCTATAAGATTAATAGAGATTGGTCATCTTTTCTATTTTTATGTGGATTTGGAGTAGAAGCTCAAACTCCAGTAAAAACTCCTAAGGAAAAATAATCTTTACTAGCAGAATCTAGCAAACTTATAGTTGTAAGGACAAAAAGGTTTTTGAAATTGAAGCCTAGGAAACAAGTAAAAGAATAGGTGGAAAAGACACCAGTTTTCATTGCAGAAACTCCTCCACCTGCAAAATAGAGGTTACAAGAATAAATTCCATAGAAAAAGATAGCTGGTAAACAAACTCCATAGAGATTGACTAGAAGTCAAGCTGCAAAAGAGAAAGGGAAAGTAGTGCTTTCAGAAACAAGTGACAGTTCAGGTTTGAAAGGGAACTTAGATGATATCTTGCAAGAAATAGACATAGAAGAGTCTCCTTTAGTACAAGTTGACTTCATAAATTTTGATCAAGGTAAACGAAAAAAGATGAAGTCATCTAAGAAGCTGGAGTTCAAAGATGAAGATGCAACATTTGTCTTCAAGGCTAGGAAGCCTTCAACTAGACAGTCAAAGAGAATACAAGAGCTTAATGTTGAGGTGAAGAATGAAGCACCCACTGCTTATGAAGAAATAATAGATATTTCTTCACCTATATCAGAAAATGCCAAAAACAGAGTATTCTCAACACAAATAGAAAAAATCAGTTATGAAGAGATGGAGGAAAAGTTAAAATCGACTAGTCATGAAATTTCCAGGTTAAAGAAGAGAGCTAGAAAGCATGCTATTGAAAAAACAAGTTTCAAGAGGGTGAAGGCCCTTTGGGAAGGTGAAAAGGTTTCTAAACTAGAAATAATTAGCAGTGAGGAACAATATTTCACTTGGACTGTACCAGCCATAAAAGAAGCAAGATTTGTGAGAATTATGAATACTCTTTTGAAGGCTAGCAATAGGAGGTTAAGAAGACAAGTGGAAGACTTGGAGATTCAGCTAACAAGATCTCAAGAAAAGCTAAAGGAACAATGAAACAGAGTAATGGAACAGTGCAGAAAAATGATAAATTTTAAATCAGTCTTTCATTAAGTTGAAGATAAACTTTTATGAAAATCATCTTTTTGAGGACAAGTTAATATATTTTGAAATAATATCAGCACTTATGAGGTATAAGCATCCCCAACTCAATTTTTTTTAATATTGTTTAGAATAATGTGTTGAAAATCAGCTTGCACAGCAGTTTTGTAGCGCGCTACGAAACTACTGAAGATGTCTTTTTTCATATTTTCATATAAGTTTTGGAGGGAAGGTTGATGAGTTTTGGGTTTAAATTTGCTGGTGGAGGCATGGATATAACAGGTGAAGGCTCAAATGAAGAAAACAGGAGAAAAAATGATTAAAAGGAAAGGTTCTACACTAACCTACAAATTGTGCTACGAAAACATGATACTTTCGTAGCGCAGACCTGTTTTCTATTCTTTTACATCATTTCGGAGATGCATTTCTACACAGCTGGAAGATTAAAGGTTTTAGAGCAATGCTTGGAAAATGTGACACATGTGAAATTGATCCATTAATGATCAAAGTGCTCAAAATTGACAACGAAAGTTAAACGCTGAAAAATAGGAAACATGTTTCCTAATTTTTAGGACAATTTTGTCATCATCAGCAGGATCACATCATGGTTGGAGACAAAATCAAAGTTTGAACTTATGGGGTTGCAGCTGGAAAAGGATGAATTAAAGACTAGATAAGGTTGTTAGAAGCATTTTTAGGAGTTTGAATCCTATTAGAATTAGGGCTTTTCAAAGGCAGTTTAGCTATCATTTTGTAATTAATATCATGTTTAAGATTAGGAAAGGTGTCAAAGCATGGGAATTCGGATTCTCTAGTGAAGGATCACAAAATCCTATATTGTAAATGTTCTATATAGAGCATGAGGTCGAATTCTAAAGGGTTGGGAATTTTATTAGCAAAGACTGTGTGTTATTGTATGTCACTACTTCTTCTTCTCTTAATACAAAGATCTGTTTTGACAACTCAAGATTCATAAGGAGTTTATGTTCATTATTGTTCTAATGGCCTTCTTCAATATCTCTATTTGCAGTGGTATTTATATGTGATATTTAAAATTCATTTGACAATGCTCTAACTTCCTTCATATACAAATGGACTGTGTATTTCACTGTGTTACTGTTTTACTCATTGACTTAGACTCCAAATGCCTTGACTTCCATGCTAAACAGATTGTGATGTTTTGTTGAAGATTATCTTAACTCCATGGCCCAATGAAAGTTTGCTAATCTGTGATACCACCAGTTATACCATTTTATCTTTTTATCTTAGAGTTAGCCATCTATCCTTAATCAAAAATCATAAAACTTTGAGATATTTCTCTCAAGTTGAGGAGGCTAAGCCTCAGCCAAAAGATTGGTGTGAAAGAGTTACACAAAGTCTACTTGATGAGCAGCCTATCAGGGTCAGATTTTGTGATAATAGGTATCGTGAGAGCCATATTTGGAAATGTAAGTGTTGCCATGAATTGGTGTGAAACAAAATTTGGTGGAGGGTATAAGAAAGGAGTTTGGTTGATGGTATAAGGTAGGAACGTGGAGTTAGCAGTTGCAACTCTTGTGGTGTCTGGCACTGGTTCCTAACTCGGTGGGGTATTTGATGAACTCATCATGCACACCAGAGCTCCTATTGTTGTTGGAACATCTTCCAAAAACAGGGGGGGGGGGGGGGGTCGTGAGGGTATGTACTAAGGAGGTTTGCTGGTTTAAATTATACATGCCCAATTTCAGTATAAGTTGTAATCAACTTAGGATAATATCCTACAAAAGGTAGGATGCCATCAGGGGTGGTTAATGTATTTTTCTCAAAATATGTGAATTGGTCAACTGTAATGATTTTCCCTTCATGGGGAAACATAATTACCTTGAACATAGTGGAAGCCCCTGCAATCATTGCATACATATAACTCTAGCCAAGAAGTATGTTGTAATACAAATGTGCGTCCAAGAATTCAATGTCAATGAGCATAATTTTTCTAATGAGATGTACTGATACGTATTGATATAGGCCTATGGGGACTAAAGGGCACATGTAATATGATTTGGGAAAGATATCAGAAGGTTTGAGCTCTATATATCCAAGTTTCTACCAAAATATCTTGAAAATAATACATGTGGATGCTCCTTCATCTACAATGCAATGATTAATGGTGATGTTATAGATTGAGACCGGGATTTGGTAGGAAACTAGCGATGGAAGACGTGGGCCAAAAATCTCCAAATCAAAAACCGTTAAGCGAGAATTAGTAGGGTCGATTGCTCATAATGTGGAAATTTGGAATTTCCATTGGGTTGGGAATGTTTACAAGACTTATAATGCTGACATAAATAAGGGATATTGAGCTAAATCGTCGACTATGTTATAGCTATGAGTAACCTTCAAGTTATGTCCTACTCGCGGTACAAGCCCTTTGACCATTTTTGGCATCAGTTCTATAGGAATTTGAGGAATGGTCAATGATGCTATAGGTTTTTTCGTAGTTGAGGTGGATGGATTTGTTTCTAGGAGAGTTTCATCATTTCTATTTCACATCTGTAGGAGAATTTCTTCCCCTTCCATGTAAATGTCGCGATTAGAGTTATTATGGGAATTCCCTCTAGGGGGATTCAAGTGGGATGGTTGTTTCTGAGTATTAATCACTCCCTGATGGGGGAAGGGATTCTGCATTACTACAGGTTGTTGGATTTTCTCTTCTTCCCACCTATTATCCTGTATACTTTTCAACTCAGGGAATTGAGGATAATGATGGGTATAATGATTGTACTCTCTGTAGATGGAAAAGGAATGATTAGTCCATATACTTGTGCTATTATTTTTCCTCTGAGAGTTTTTACTGGTTTGAATCTAGTTTTGTTTCCAATTTGGGTTTCCCCAACTGGTGCCCGCAGAGGTTGTTGCTGATTTCTTCCCCCTTGTCCAAGCTCTCCCTTTTGTTTTCTCTTTTATTTTTTCTTGGAAGCGTTAGGTGGGTTAGTTGGATTCACCTGGTAAAATGAAGGATGTTGTTGATTGAGGGAGGGTTGCACTAGGTTAACCCCGACATTATTTTGTGTTGGTGAGTTATTCTATTGCGATGCGGGGAAAGGAGAATGTTTATTTCCTTGTCCTTGAATAGCATATGAGTTTTGGGATGAGGGAATCACCTTTTCATTCCTAGAAGGTTATTGGTTTCCATGTGGGAGAGAATGCGAGCCTCCATGAATGGGATGCTACTGGTTAACCAGATTAACCACATTCTGCATGGGCATGGGTGGTTTGGGGTAATATATGGTATGTTGTAGCAGCGCTGCTGCTTGTGTAGCATAATATTTTTTGCAACCACATAAGTATCCAGGATACTGGTAGGTGTTGTTGGGTTGGTTTTTTCGATATGGACCCAATCAATCCATAAACAACATTGGATATGCCTGGTGTATCTTGTTCAAAAGTTTGTAGGCAGCGGAATTTTGGAAGGATGTGATAGAGGTATCCAGACTACGTGTAGATACGCTCTAATTGTTGATATTTACTGGTGGACTCTTCCTTGTTTTGTGGGTTTGAATTAGCCAAATCTTTATATGTTTATGATGTAAGAGATATCATAAAAGGTCGAGGTGAATTTTTTCTTCTAGATTAGATTTACACAATCTTTGGCATTTTCGCCATTCGTGGATATGGTCCAATATGTGTATAGTTGGTGTCTATTTGAAATGAGTAAGGAGTTTCAGGCCCAAGTCATGTTGGACTGGGATATGGAAGAATGTGAGGAGATTCGTGGCTATTGAACCAAAGTTTCCATGCATGCTAGATGGTTGACCTATGTGCTTCTTTTTTGCGGCCCCCATAAGGGTGCGTTGAAACAAACACAAATGAATAGTGTATTATGTGATTCTATTAGAAGAACACCACATGTGAAAGGTCATGACATGATTTCCAATATATTCTCTTTGTTTACCTTTAAATTTTGAAACATCCAAAGATAATTTGGTAGGAATGGGTGGCCAATCAGGGCAATGTGCTATAGGGTCATTAGTTAATTGGCTTAAATCGAGTAGATTTAAGGAAGCTGAAAATGGGACCTGAAAGTTGTTCACCATCACCAAATGATTTTGAACAGATATATGTAAGAGGTTACCATGTAGGGAAGTATGAGGAAGGCTACCTAGAGGGGTGCCTCGAGGACTTTCCGGAGGGGTGATCTGAATATGGGAAAAATAGTTATTGTTATTCTAGCTCCCTCATCAGTATTAAAAATGTGTGATTAGGATCGTCTCAAGTTAACCACTTGTGAAGGATTTTATGTGTCAAATTTGAGGTTTCTTTGATGATAAAATTATGAGTTAATTAACTTTTAAAAACTCATGTACAACAAATGAAATGCGGAGAAATAACACACATCAATCACATTACACAATGGATGATAATTGAGTTCACCCCTCCTGGGCTACATCTCCATAGACATGCTTCAACTAGCTAGGGCCTCTTGGGATTAAGAGTCAAGTGTCTGATTACATGCATTTTAAGTGCTCCAGTGGATTTTAAACCTTCTCCATTGGCTTGAAGACACCCAAAAACCGCAAAAATGATTATTCAATCTCTGAAATTGGTTTCCAGCAGATCTAGGCTTGACATCCCATCTTCGTGGCCATGGGCTTGTTTAATCTCAAAAGTGAAAAAAACACTTTCAGAAGTGCTCCAACACCTCTACAAACTGTACCACTATTTTCAGAGAATCAAATACATCTAAAAATGACTCTTCTTTAGCCAATATTGGTCTTCAGCTGATCTAGGCATGACCTTCCTTCCTGGTGGCCCTAAGCTTTAAAATTCTTCAAGTGACTACAAAAACCTATAGAATTGCTTCTCTACCTTTGTAAGTTGTTCCAATGGATTCAAATCATGCCAATATACTAGGAATGACTCTTCCTGAGCAAAAATTGGTTGAAAAATTCTCAAGATAGGGTTCATTTAATTTTCCCCTAGATTCCTCCTCCAAATATGGAGAGGACTCCGGATAGCTCCGCAAAACTTGGAAATCCTGCCGAAAATGGAGGAATCCGCTAAAAAACTGCCATCTTAAACTGAGCTTAATTAATACTTAAACCGTGAATTAGGAGGATAAGATGTACACTAAGCGCGTTTTAGTTCGGGCGCTATTGAATTGGGCACATGGTAAGGTCACGCGGGAGGAGGGTTGGCCCTCTCCATTCTCGCCATCGGAGATGCATTACAATTTAAATATAACTTGGGTGACAAGCTTTAAGAAGTATTGTCAGTAGCCCATTGGTAGTGCATGCGGTTATGTGGAGGGAGGTCAAGGGTTCGACCCCGACCTCCACTCTTTCACATTACATGTTTTGCCGACGAATATAATGCGCCATACCATAGTTTAAAACCTTTGAACTATGGATATATATATGTGCCACCCACCATTACATGTATTGATGTTCATACCATAGGAATATGTGCCATATATGCGCTCCACCAATATATATATATATATCTTAAACTTAATACATAACCCAAAAAAAAACTTAGGTTAGTAAATTAATGTGCCCATATAATTTGATACCACCATTGGAATATAAATGCCCACTAAGGTTCAGAACTTAGGTTTAAAACCATATGCACCCACACTTGAACCTTAGCATAAAATATATGAAATTCGAACTTGACCTTAGAGAGGGGGTCCACGAGAGGGGACACATGGCAATCCTTGGTTGTATTGTCCTCCCTCATAAAAAATCAGATTCAACCTTAGGAGGACATTGGGAAATTTCACCTTCTCAAACCCAAATTGGTGAATCCTATTGTGCCACTAGGAAAAAACTGAAGAATATTACCCGCATTTTGATTGGGCTGCCATGTCATCAACCTATCCCTGTTCTGCAATTTTTTTTAAAAATTTGCCTGTTCCAAACCAAGATCAACAGGCTATAACTTCTTTATCTGAAATCGTTTTTTGATGAAACGAGTTGCGTTGGATTCCAGGCGATGGGCTGATTGCTAAATTTCTGGTTTGGTGCAATTTTCAGCACCTCGAATTTTGGACAAATTTTTTCCCCTAATCCAAATTCCGATCAAGGGGTAGTGTTTGGGATTAACAAAGGGGTAGTGTGTGGGGACCCTTGTGGGGTCATGAAAGGTGTGATTTGATGGGGAGGGGTCCTGAGAAAATTTTCAATGACAAAATAACATCCTATAACGGTGGTTGCATGACATCTTCTACGCCTAAATTGTGAGAGATCGGGCACACCTCCCAGTAATGGGGGAGGTTTAGAAAATGTCTAGATCGATGGGGAGCCATGGGGTCCCTTATGGTGTCGAGTAGAGTGTGTGTTAATTTGTGTGATTGAGGGAAGGAGACAAATATCAAAAATATAAAATTACATACATAAAACAAAGCGAAAATAAAATGATTACTTTCCTTTAAAAGTAGGTTATGTGATCAATCAAATAAAAAATGATTTTCGTTTGTTTTTGTGTATGATAAAAAATTCTATGAATACCTAACCATCCTTGTCGCTCTCAAAGTAATTGTGCCTTGCGAAGATATCTTTTAATGGGTGCTGGGGAAATGTCCTAAAAGAACTAGTGACGATTTCCAACATCCAAAGAATCTATTGAAGAATGTAACTAGGTTTGGTCTTCATATTTGTATTTGAGTAATTATGAAATGTATTTATCAAAATAATGATTTTTTTTTATTAGTATTATTATTATTAATATTTTTAATTTATTTATCACAATGAGTTATTAAATCATGGGTTTCATGCTCGGGTCATCATTTTATAATTTAAAGTCCCCATTGAGGACTTCTAGGTTTTATTTTGAGTCATTAGAGTCATTTTCCATTTAATAAGACCCTTCTTTGGATTTTGAATCATGTAAAAATAATTATTGAGTCAAATATGTAATTTGTCACCTCCATACCAAGTCGGCCCTTGCCTGATGAAGTCGGCCTACATAAGAAAAATTCGACCCACAACAAGGCTATATATAGAAGTGCAGTTCGATCTATTTTCTCATCAAATCAATAGGTTTGATATACACAAGAATAAGTGCAAGAAAAAGTGCGAAGTTCCAAGATAAGAATGAGAAGTGCAAGAGAAGAAGTAAATCAAATTTTTGGGCTATCTCTCTCTATCTCTCTCTCTTTTCTATGAAATTACTAGGAAATTGCAGGGATCGAAGTTCTGCAATTGCAGGGGTTGAATTTCTGCAGTTTCAAGGGTCGAAGCTGCAGAGGTAAAATATGATGTGGTCGAAGTTCTAATGCTACATAGATCAAATTTATGTTGTTGCAAGATTGAAGATCTAGATTGAAGCTGCTGAAAGGAAGGGTTGACTTAATGATTTGAGGAAGTTTGTGTCTAGGTTAAAGAGTCTTGGATTATCTCATGAAAAATACTAAAGGAAGAGGTTTGACTGGGTTTTTCCCTAGATAGGGGTTTTTCCTTGGTTGAGTGCTTATATCTTATGTTTCTTGTTTTGTGATCTTCATACACACATAATTTGGTAATTTCTTGATGAAATATAATATAATAAATAAGTAAAATAAGCCAACATAATTCATAATTAATTATCAAGAAAGAGGAATCAAACCCTAATTCTACTAAGCATTTATTTCTCAACATGGTATCAGAGCTAAGGTCAAGGGAGATTGGAGATCACTCTGTTGGCTTGAAAATAAAGGTTACTCCCTCCATGATAAGATACTTGAAAATGGGATTTAATATTGCAAGAAGTTGGATCAAAATAATCATCTACAACTTATTCAATAAGGTCAAAAGCAAAGGCTTCTTGGCTGCACTCACAGGTTCACTCAATGATGACAGCACATGGATTATTGATAGTGGAGCATCAAGGCACATGGTAGGAGAAAGAAAAAAACTTCACAATCTATCAAAGGAACCATCTTCTCATGCAGTGGAGTTGGGAGACAACAAAATTTATGTTGTTAGAGACCTGGGACCAACTTCTTTGAAGCTAGAAAATGGAGCAAAGTTGCATCTCAATAATATACTCTATGTTCTAGGTTTGAAAAAGAATTTACTTTCAATTTCTTGCTTATAATATAAAGGAAATAGAGTTTCTTTTGTAGATGGAAAAGTTCTAGTTTGGGGAAAATATTAAAACATCGATAAAGCTAGGTTTAGTGGAGTACGTGAAGGAAGCCATATAGAGTCATAACACCATCTCCTCAAGCCCTAATTCACATGGAATTAAACCCAATTGAGCTATGAAATCGAAGATATGGACATTTACGTTACAAGTTTATTCCCTCTCTCAATAAATTGGTAAATAGCATCCCCAATATAAAAAAAAAAAATACCGTGAAGGAATTTTTAAGGGATGTGCTTTGGGAAAGAATACAAGGAAACCCTTTAGAAACAATGAGACAATGTCTAAAGTTATACTAGAGCTCATTCATTCATATGTGTGTGGGAATATGTATGATAAATCACTTGGAGGTCATATTTATTATGTTACCTTCATTGATGATAACTCTAGAAAGACATGGCTCTACCTTCTCAAGAAAAAGGATGAAGTATTTTAGAAATTCAAGGAGTTTAGATTTGAAGTTGAGACCCTAACCGAAAGAAGTATAAATAATTTGATATTTGAAAATGGTGGGGAATTAACTTCCAAAGAATTGATTCCATATTGCAAAGAAGCAGGAATTAAGAGGGAGCTCATTGTTCCCTACTATCCCAAACAAAATGGAGTCACCGAAAGGAAAAACATGAAAATTGAAGAATGTATACAAATAATGATTTTTTATCAAGACATACCAAAAGTTCTATGGGGAGAAGCAAGAATGAAAACCATATATATTCAAAATAGAAGCCCTAATAGAATTATTGAAAATATGACAGCTGAAGAAGCGTTCATAAGAAAGAAGGCATGTGTGGACCATCTCTGAATCTTTTGGTGTCCCACATATATCCACATTCCAAAGGACAAATTAAAGAAGCTAGTTTATACAATAATTAAAGGGATCTTCATTGACTACAATATTTATTCAAAGGCATATATAATATACATCAAGAAAGAAAGACATATTGAAGTAAGATGGGATTTTATATTTGATGAAATCATGCCTACAAAAGATCCAAGGATATTGCTATTGATTATGATGAAAAATACATACCATTATTCGAAGAAGAAGAGCACCATGACAATCCTACTACAATTCAAGAAGAAGAAGAAGAAGAAGAAGAAGAAGAAGAAGAAGGACCAAGTGAGCCTATTCAACTTGTGATCATACCTGACACAAGGAAGAGGCCAAGTTGGTTAAAAGATACTCTTGAAGATGCCAAAGGTCATGGAGCCACGAAAGTAGCTTTTAGAGAATTAAAATGACCAAAAAGATATTCTGGATATGCTGCATACATGGAAAAACTAACATAAGATGAACCAACTACATTTTAAGAAGTTTCTCATCAAGAAGTGTGGAAGAAGGAAATGCAGGAAGAAATTCAATCCATCATGAAGAATGGGGTTTGCGAAATCGTTCCTAGACCAAGTGACAAATCAATTGTCACTTCAAAATGTATCTACAAGATCAACCACACCATTGATGGAAACATAGAAAAGTACAAAGCTAGATTTATTGCAATAGGTTTATCTCAAAAGGAAGGCATATATTATGAATAAACCTTTGCACCTACCACAAGATATACTATAGTAAGATCATTTTTTTCATTTGTTGCTACAATGGGATGGAATAGCCATCAAATGGATGTAAAAGAAACATTTCTTAATGGAACCATTGATGAAGAAGTATACATTGAACAACTTGAAGGATTTGAAATAAATAGCAATGACACTCATGTTTGTAGACTCAAGAAGGTCCTATATGGTTTGAAGCAAGCTCCTAGGGCATGGTATGCAAGAATGGATGCATACCTTCTAAGAATTGGGTTTGTTAAAATTATTGTTGATCCAAATTTCTACATCAAGGTTGTGGATAATGAACCAATAATTATTCTACTATATGTGTATGATATATTCATTAAAGGTGTGGAACGAACGATAGAATAATGTAAGAATATGATGGAAGACGAATTTGAGATGAAGGATCTGGAACTAATGCATTATTACCTAGGTCTGAAAGTATGGCATAGACATGGGGAAATATATCTAGGGCAAGGAAAGTATATAATAAAGTCGCTACAGAAATTTGGTATGATGTATTCCAAGCCCATGACTATCCCATGATCACTAGTGTTAAGAAGTTAAGAGGCTTCGACTCAAGTATCATAGATCCTACCACCTATCGTAAGTTGGTGGGTTCTCTGATGTATAAGGAAAATACTAGAACCGATATATGTTTTGCTGTGAACATTATTAGTCAATTTTAGTTGGAGCCTCGTCATTATCATTAGATAGTTTCCAATCACATATTAAGATATCTACGTGGCACTATATATCACTTCCTAAAGTATGAAAACAAGATAGTTAAGCTCACAGGTTTCAAAGATTCTGATTGGGGTGGTAGTGAGACTGATGGAAAAGGAACTACAGGTGGATGTTTTAGTTTGGGATCTGCTATGATCTCATGGATAATTAGAAAGCATTATCATGTTGCTTTGAGTAGTGTTGAAGTATATTATATGGCTACATGTGGAGTAGGAAAAGAGGTTGTATGGTTAAGGAAACTTCTGTTATATTTGTTTGAAAAGCCTCTAAAACCTACTATGATAAATTGTGACAATCAAAGTTGAATCAAGTTGTTTGAAGATCTCATGTTCCATGCAAGGACAAAGCATATCAACAATAAGTTCCACTACATTAGAAGCTTGGTGTAGGATGGGATCGTGAAGCTATAGTATGTCCCAAACAAAGGTTAGGTAGTTGATATATTAACAAAATCTCTTCCTAATAAGAAGTTTGAATATATTAGAAGCATTCTTGGTTTAGTTGATATTGTTTATTTTCTTAATGATAAATGTTTGGAAGATATTTATTGAGGATTTTTGTGTAATACACATTTCATGGGAAGACATCTGGCTAACACTATGTGTTGATGCATTAAACTTAAGGGAGGCTAGGTGAAGCTAGGTTTCTTGTTTGGGAAGTTTTTCCGAAAAATGGTTGTGTGGGATAGATGATATTAGTGTGAACGGTGATCAATTTTGAATGTGATCACACACTTAGAGTAATTTTCCAACTCAAAAATACAGATCGTCCATAACACATGAATAAATAATTTCCCTCTATGCGACAACTTTATGACTAGCTACGACAAGTGTGACACTAAAGATACACTTTGTGACGACCGTGACGATACTTAAGCGACAACGCTCAAAACTTTGGAAATGACTAAGACACGTACTTAAAAGGTTATATAAACTCATTTAAACAAATAGGGCCTCTTGAAATGACCAAAACAGGCTTACATGCATGCTGCAAAAACCAGCATGTCAAAAGATGATAGTTTTCCCAACTTGCTAAAGGGAACACAACACTCTCAGGAAAAAAATGAAATGAGTTTCAAAGTTTTCGAATCAATGAAAAGTATGAAGGAAGGCTCTGAAATTGGGTAAAGGCAAAAATTTTGGAGGGGGATGTACCAACTAATAAACTTCGCGACACACTGGCAGAATTCCATATTCGTTGTCTCTATTAATTTCTTTCGTGGAGGGCCTTGGTCCTTTGGGGAGTATTGATTCACTGTTCATATCAATTTGGTTTTCGCACTTACCCCATGAATATATGAAGCCCCCCATCATGAATTTTCGGTTAAAATAAACAAAAATATTCAATATTATCACAATGTTTCGAGTAGGGAAGGGTAGTGAAGCTGGTGAGTTTAAAATTTTCAGCATATATTTTTTTCATCTCTGGTGTTGCTCCACTTCCAATAGGCCTAGACTGTACCTCGATGAAGTCACTACAGGAACACAAAAATTTCTCCACTTCTAGTGAGCCTGAAAAATACCCCACAGAGTTGCTTGTTTCACCTCTCTGCGCAAGAAACCTTTCTCTTCTTTCACCTTTATTTATTTACTTAAAAGAGGATTGTGCATTTGCACTTATTCATTTTTGGGTGGAAGAGGGATCCCAAATTATTGAGAGAAGGATAGAGTGTTCCTTTAGAGAAGCATGTAAATACTTCTGATTTATTTTTGGACGTTTACATTTTCCCCTTCTCCATTTCTACTGATTGGATAATCATGGAAACACCAAAACATAAAGAACCAAATACAAGCACAAGGTTCCTTGAATAGAGACGAGTTCATGGTTTGACCAAAACTCTCCTTATGGATAGATTATATCTTTCGTCGGAACTTCATCATCCAAAAGACATAACCAACACAAGGAATACAAACCAAAGGCTAAGCAAATGTTAAAGTTTCACAAAAATCCTTTAGATTTCAGCCACATACATTCTTAGTAACCAACACATGGACAAGAAAAACACTTATTCACAAAATGGAAAAAAAGAAATAAACAAAGAAAAGAAAAAAAACAACAACAAAAAAAACAAGACAATGTACACAGTGTAGGGTACAACCCCTAATGATCATTGAAAATAATGTTTCAAATATTCGTCATTGACAAGGAGAGATTCAATATTCCCGTCAAGTGATTGATGACGATAAGTGTGTTGTAAAATTTTTTCGTGCAAAGGATTGAAACTTAGTGTGTTTTCCTTTGTCTTCGTGGGATTTGTCCCACTTCAAAAATAAGTCACCCACACTAAATTTGTTCTTCCCTGCAGGCTTCTTGCCAAACCACCTCTTGATACAACTCTGGTGGAGTGATAAGATTTCTTTGGATTTTAACATTTCTTCCTGCAATTTGTGAAGGGTTTCCATCTTGTGATGCACTAACAAGCATGACTTTCCTTGGGATTATTTTGAAAGTTGAAGAGCAGGAAAGTATATTTTGGGTGAGAGGATGGATAATTTTATATATACCAGGAAATAAGGGGAGGTGTTCAGGTAGGGCTTAGGCGTGAATCGGTCAGCCCATAAGGAATTTACCAAAGCAAAGTTCTAGTTCATCTATTAAGAGAATATGATATTCTTAATGATGTGGATCAGGTTCCTATTTGTGGATTCAACAAGACCATTCCCCCGAGGATAATAATTAGAAGAATGTTTCAATGCAATTCCATTTTCCAATGCAAATTCATAAAGTTTCAATGATAAAAAGTATATTGCATTGTCAAAAACAAGTGAAGTAGGAATGTTGAACCTGGGGATGATGTTCTGTTGTAGAAATTTAATGACTTCCTCATCATTCACCTATTTAATTTGAACTTCTTATGTCCACCACGTGAAGTAATCCATGGAAGTAAGAATGTAGCACTGTTGCTTTGATGAATGTGGAAATATTTCTCAGATAATGTCCAATCCCCACTATTGAAAAGTTCCTTCCATTGCAATAGGATGCAGTGGAGTGGATGACTTCTTATTTCTATCGGCACACCTTTGACGTACAAGACATTTACATACATAAACATGGGCATATTTGAATACTGTAGGCCAATAAAAACTGGCCCACATGCTTTTATGTGTGTTTTTTTGCTTGCATATTAGGGGAATTTTGAGGTCTAAAATGGGCCTCCTAAGAAAAATTAACAGCCAAATAAAATTTATAAGAAACAATAGGATTCAAGATGATGATGTCAACCATGGGGGATGATTCACCGTTTTTGAAGTAAAAAGGTAAAAATATTACAAAATAATAAAATAATAAAACTACTTTTTCAACTTGTATTTTCAATTTATCTCCCTAAGGTTTTACTCAAATTTCGAGCGGTAGTACTCATTGGATGAAAAATTTAATTCATCATCCAAATGATACCCATGTTGCATACTTTTTATGGACCCTCCTACACGAAAAATGAAAAATACATGAAAAAACATGATTGCAATCATGTTTTTCATGTATTTCTCATTTTTTGTGTAGTATGGTCCATCGAAAGTATGCAACATGGGTAATCCTTGGATGAGGAATAAAATTATGTATCCAACCAGTGTTTTCACTCTAAATTTGAGTAAGAACATAGGGAGATAAGTTGAAAATATGAGTTGAAAAAATAGTTTTTTTTTGTTTTTTCCCTCTAAAATTTGATGATATAATCTAACATTATTTTATTATTTCCACTATTATTTTATAGTTTCCTTAGGAGGCCCATTTCAGACCTCAAAATTCCCCTAATGAAGTGTCCCTCAGCTGGTCCATTATGGAGATCACGCAGTACCTTCTCTGAATGACGTGCTTCCAAACACCTGAGCAATATTCTGTTATGGTGCTTTTTGAAAAGCACCCCATGCGCCAAATGGTAGGATAATGCTCTAAGTATGAGTTTCCTCTTCTTCCGTGCAGAAAAATGAGAGGGCACCGTGTCGTGCTCAAGGTATTGTTGCACATATGTGTACAAGGATTTTGTGCTAGTAGTGGGGAAGGCTCACTCATTTTTTTACATTTCAATTTATTACTCCTACATTGAAAGATCTTCTTCTTCCTTTTCTTCCACTACTTCTGTTTCTAATCGAGAAATACCATGGCCATTTATTGTGTGAAATGGCTTGATCTCTAGATCACATTCTTACAAACCAGTCATCCAATTCTCTCTTCTTTCACCATCTCTTATTGAACAAGCAATGATATGACTATTGGGTGTGGGACAAAGATAATGCATTGATTTTTCAATAAATAGGGACGAAATTAGTTCACTGCCTTGTAAACCGCATAAGCATGTTTGTCCATGGTGTGGTATTTGAGTTTAGGTCCTTGCAGACTTGTGTTCATGAAAGAGATATGTCGCTTGTTTTTTAGATTATCCTTTTGTGTGAGTACAACGACAAGAGAATTTTCAAAAGAAAAGGTTTAGCGCAAAAAATATTTATTCAAATATGGTTTGTACTATGCGTGTGCTTCAATGATAGCTTGTTTAATATGGGAGAATGCATCCTTTTACCTTTTCTACCATTTGTAGATATTATCCTTCTTCACCATCTCATGTATTGGTTTAACAATATGAGTGTAGTCGAAGATGAACTTGTGGAAGAAATTATTTTTTCCCAGGAAGGACTACATAGCCTTCTT
Organism: Pinus albicaulis; assembly: GCA_034641835.2. Classification (NCBI taxonomy): domain Eukaryota; kingdom Viridiplantae; phylum Streptophyta; class Pinopsida; order Pinales; family Pinaceae; genus Pinus; species Pinus albicaulis. The sequence goes on along the minus strand of CM076583.1, from coordinate 1,027,657,549 downwards.
GTTTACTAGGAAGGGAATCTATGTGATTTTTCTGACCCTCTCCGGGTCTATCTTAATCCCACTTTTGGCAATGATGTGGCCCAAGAGATTACCCTCGGACACTGCAAAGATAATTTTCTTGGGATTGAGGGATATCTCATACTTTCGACAGCACTCATTTTTATTAAGTGACTGCTAGTCTCCCATTTTTGCTTCTTTTGACATACATATTTCATAATTTATCATATTTTATCACTACTTTATCACCTTATCCACCTCATTTTTCCTATTTCATACACAACAAGGTAGTCAAAACTATGTCTTTGAATTCTTTTAGTATTTTTGACACAATTAAGTATTATAATTAAATTTGGACAGAATTGGAAATGCTTGTAATGGCTCGTTCAAAGTGGTGGTTGCAAGACACCTAGGCTCAAACTGAATATATATCTGGAAATTATGGGAACCATAGATGGAAGAACACCTATTAGATCGAATCAAATCAACTGGATTAGTTTTGGTCAACTCTGGCCAACCCTGACCTGTTGCTCAGAAAATCCCCTGAAATATGGGAAGTTTTATGATTTTATGAGATTCACCCATATTTTGTGTAATTAACTAATGAATTCGACCTTGTAAGGTGGGTTGAAGATAATTATTAGTTGTTACATCCTTTTTATCTTTTCTTGTTATGATTTGGCCTATTTAAACAAGGCTCTCTTAGTTAGAAGGTACCCTTGGAAATTGTGGAGATTATTATTTCCTGAAGACAATTGAAGATTGAAAATTTCTCTCTCTCATTTTCTTGAGCATCATATGATTTGAATGGATTGATGTAGCTAACTATGTTTAAGGTGTACCAGGAAAGAGTGGAGGGCCCCCATTTGAGCTAATTGCACTTTATTGTTGAATAATGTTTATAATTGTGAATATGCTAATTTCAATCATGTATGTTTATTCTTCTCTACTATAAATACTTGTACATGTTTTCATTACAAACTTTTTTACGGCCATATTTCATTTTTTGAAGATTGATTTATAATTCAATAACTAGTTTGGATGTGGAAGGATACCAAGGGCTATTAGAGTAGAGCCTCTTCTCCATGAGCTAGGATTGGATTAGATCACGATTCACTTTATTTTTTTTCTTTCTAGATTAACTTTACATGATTTTATTTCATTATGTTTTCATAGATTCTTGGCAATGTTATTATAGAAGGAATGTGGAAGGATACCCTAGACTCGTAGAGTAGAGCCTCTTCTCCATCTTCTAAAATAGACTAATGACATTGACCAATAATTTCCATGCTTTCATAGAGTAAATATGAATGCTTTCTTAGAGTAAATTTGAATGCTTTCTTTAAATGATTTCTTTTCTTCCTCTTTAAAATAGATGTTTAATTATGCCATCATGCATTTCACTTTTCTGAATCTTAAACAATGACTTCTTAATATAGCTAGATATAAGGTCCATATATTTTGGCGTGTTTCTAAGTCTACTAGACCGGATTGATAATTAAATACATGCTCTAATTTAGTTCCATAAATTATACTTACACTAACGTATGTGGTCTGACCTCTATTTGGAAAAAAATGCTAAGTCTTTAAGATAAACCACTACCCCCTGTCCAGTCATCCTATATAATGTGATGTCCATAGCTCATTGGAATGTTACACCAACATTGATTAATCCAAATGGCATTCGCCTGAACGCGAATGTGCCCCACTTTGTACATAAAGTGGTTTTAAGCCTATCAAGCTCTGAAATGAGAACCTAGTGATATCCTCAGTATCCATCTAACAAAGAAAATATTTATGACCCTGATACTATTTGTAGTATCTGTTCCATATATGTCACGGAGTAGTTGTATTTATATGAGGCGTGATTCAAATTTCGGAAATAAACACATAAAAATATTTCCCCGGACTTCTTTCTTACTGGGACCAAATTTGATACCCAAGTTGAATGTCACACTTGTATATGATCTGAGAATCCAACAACTTTCTTAATTATTTATGAATAAGGTGCTTGAGAGTCGGATGCACTTTTCTCAACTTCTATTGAAATGGCTAGGCCCTTTATTTTATTGGTATCACATGCTGGATGATTCACATGTCATAAGTATTAAGCTCATCATATGTCCACACAAATACATCTCGATACTGCTTGGATAGGCAGATAAATGCTTTCCTCTCCTGTGGTGTACAACAAGTAACAAGATTTACATAATCCAGATCTTTTTTTTGTTCCCAAATTAATCTGCTCATGTGACAACATGGAACTATGGGTTTTAGCATTGACAGGCTCCTGACAATGATTCTACAATTCATACAAATTTTCTAAATATACCACACCATTTGGCATGAGATTTCCATTACTTTCACTAGCTGGATCTTGTAATGCCTTCTCATGCTTGTCTTTCATGATCGCTACTTGTTTGAACACATCAACGTTGGCCATGAAGCACAATATATTTTGTTGATAACTCATAAGATGAGGTGACACACAATGTATGGTATTGCATACTATTCGTACCACAATTTCTAAGTCACTTAGTGCTTTTAGTAATGAAATATCGAGGCCAATGCCTCTTTGAAATCCCAAAATGATTTCATCATATTCAAAAGTGTTGGTCGTGCACTTGAATTCCAATCAATTAGAGATTAGTTTTTTTCTCTACAATGGTTTTATTAAAACGAAACCAACTCTAGATCCCTCTCGCATTTTGGAACCATCAAAGTAAAAATTCCACATATCATATGTACAAGGGCTATGAACTACATGAGTACTATTACTACTACTACTAACTGTACAAAGGTAAATTTCACCAGTTGGACTAGGAAGGAGCTCAAACTATTTTTCTGGTGGGACTGGGGATGGCTTTGTAAGATAACACCCCAATTGAGTTTCCAGGAAGAAATTTCTGAAAATGAGTTCTACAAAATCCACTAGTTCATTATTTCGTTCATGTATCTCTCTGAGTGCACTTGAATCTGGTTGTTTCTTCCCTTAAACATAATCCATAGGTGTGACCCAGCTGTAGAAAAATATCCTTGTAACTTGCTTGACCAGTCTCTGCTAAAAAAACTTTGTATGTCTTGAGTATGTCCACAATCACTATGTCTATAAATTGGGGAAATCGATCGTCAGATGATGGATAGATAACCACATCTTTGAGTTCACCAAATGCATGGAAAAGAGTCTTGTCCAGCTGAATAATTTGTGCATATGTTTTATTTAAATTTTAATTGATTTTATTTGCGATAGATAATGGAATTACATTTAATGATGCACCAAAATCAACCAATAAAAATTGTACATTGAAACTAAAAATTTCGAACGTTAAAAAAAAAGAGAGGGTAGAGTGTATTTGCTTCCAATGTTAAAGTGCTAAGTATCAACTCAAGGGAACCAGAAGACGTACGTGATCCATTTTATGAAGGGGAATTATTACTTACGGAGGACTATCCAAGTGCTCTAAGAGAATTTATAACTTGCTCGTGATCTTTGTTAACTCAAACATTTAACATTCGCACGAACCTTCTTCATGTCCTCAACTATATTGTAATCCACAATGGTAAGAATAATCGAAGTGTCTGGGGGTCTGACTTGGTTTTTGAATTCCAGAGTGATGGTTTTATCATTATGGTTTATGGAAGTAATTTTGTTGATACCTCTTCCCCATACTTGCTTTGGGTGTCCTGTGTTGAGCTGAAGGGAGGGATGATTTTTCTTAACAAACTTTCTTTTAGTCTCTTCTTCATCAACTTTGTTGTAGTGGTTGACCCTTGGTTCTCAAATTGTACTGGTTGGTTTGCTTCTAGTCTGGGGCATCACTCAGAGGTTGTTTCTCGGTTATACTCTTTTTGGGCTATGAGTATGAAATTAAACATGCTTACTGCATGCCCGATACTTGGAGTTTCATTGGTTGCAACATTTTCTTCCTCTTCTTATTCAAGCGAAGTATGCTCATAAAAAATTATGGCATCATAAATATGTGTAGCAAGAAAGTTCATGGTGCGGTTCCATTGTGGTAAATTTTTCTTGGAATTATAGGCTTGATGATGTGAACAATATGTATCCATGCCCAAACCTTCCAAATTCAACATGACATTCGAGCTTTGCATAGACTTCGCTAGTTGGTTACTGTTGCTACCCAAATTTGTAGTCCTTTTGAGAAGGATGAATATGGGAGGCTTCCTACTTGCGGTGGTCTCACTTGACCTTTGTTTGAGCTCTTCCATCTCATTTGATAGAGTCTTGACAATACGAGTCAAGCTTTCAAGGACATAAGGTTCTTTCTCTTCGGCCTTGCTTACAGAGGTCTGAGACCTTTTACTCATGTATTTGGAGTCTTTTGTTGGTTAATATTATGTGATGACTCCAATTTCAAAAAATTCATTCTCACGTGTGATCACTTCTTCATAATTTTCCATCTGTTTTTGTTTCACAAATTTCTTCACAAACTGCACAATGTTTGTTGGCAAGGAAAACGTGTAGTAATCTATTGTGATGGAGTCATGAGGTTTTTTGTTTTCTGGAAATTTATTCAATATGTGGTTGAACCTCTAATTTAAATATTTCACCTTCTACTTTTTCTCCATCTTATTATTACCCATATATTTCAATAACATGGCTAGGGTCTTAGCATCATCAAAATTTTCAAGGAATATTTTCTTAAACCCCTTCCAATTCTGGATAGAGTTCGGAGGATGAATGTGATACCATACAACTACTCTACCATCAAAGGTACATGGAAAAAGTATAGATGCAACATCATTGTGATGTACCTAAATTTTTTGCATATGTAGGTAAAAGTTATCCAAGTGGTCTTCTTCCTTCACCGTTTTATTAGGGTCAAACTTCGTTAAGAGCTTTTCTGAATGCTTACGCATTTTCTGTAAAACACAAAGAAGTGAAAGTGGGCCCTGAGTCATCCAATATAGATATCGGTCTGCCATGTTTTCATCTCCTCTCTCCTCATTTACTTTGTCATAACCTGATGCCTTTCCTTCTTCTACCTCCTCACCGTCTAATATGCGGAAGGTTGTGTCTGAGAGTACAACATTATCTCTGTTACCACCGTGAAAAAGTGGAGGATATTTTGTGTTCTCCACATAGTCTACAAATTATTCAAGGGTGGAAAGAACCAAATATTCAAGGATAGAAACCACTATCCTTGTAGGGGTGGTTTTGTTCTTCTTCAGAGAATATGGAAGACTGAGTACTCCTTGGATTAATCCTACAACTTTTGCAAATTGAAGGGGTATAGGATAGATGGCCCGAATTCAATCATATTGGATTTCAAAAGTTTTTTCAGGCTTGGGCTGAGAAGAGTCACCAACTTCAAGAACATGAGTAGGGGAGGTACAATGAACGTTGTTGCCATGACTAGAATATGTGATGTTAGGGTAAGTGGGGTTATCAACCATAAAACACTAGTTTCCCTCCTTCTAGAACCAGAAATTTTGACGGTGTTGGACCCACCAACATTCAAGGGATCTACCTGATATGAAGTTTCAATAAGACCTCACACTGTTTGGTGTAGGATTTCCATCCAGACTAAAGGCCGGGTTGTTGAACTATTAAAAGGTATTCCTTGGCTCTAGTTGTCAACAAGAAAGATGAATGCATATGTACTTTCACAAAGAAAGGGGGGTGTGCCTGGTGAGTGTTTAGTTGTAAGTGTGTCAAGGTTCTTCTACTGTGGGGGAAGAGAAAGAAGTGTGTCTCTAAGAGAGAGGTAATAGTACCACCCAAGAAGAGACACACTTGAACTGAAAGGATCCGTCTAACATCAAACAAAATATTCCATAAGGGATGCGACAGTCATTACAACAAAAAAGTAGGAAATGTATGCCTAATGTCTTGTGGAAAATTCCAAAAGGACAAGACAATAATAGAAACCATTACAACACATTCTCAATAAGATAAGTACTAAAATAATTGAAATATTTCAACTATGTTAGCACATGTGAAATTAAACATGAAATACAAACATCCACAGAATGGTCTTACAAACATTCATAATCCATGCATGAAGAACGTGTTGCCCTTGAAGGTTTATGTTATTAAGTAAAAATTCCAAGACACACATATATACAATGAACATCACTAGCTCCAATAGTGGAGCACTGGAGCCACTCCTTGATCCACAAAAGAATTAGCTTATCTATCTAACACTTTACTTGTTGAGGCAAGGTGAAAAGTCTCTTGCTCATATCATGAGGGAGTATATATAATCAAGGGGTGATGATTCCTCCTTGTGAATATTTGACTACCCCCATGATTGTTTCACTTCCTATGAATTTTTAGCTTACATGACTCTTCATATTCCATCTGTGTCCTTTGGACTTCCACTTTACAATACATTTTGAAAACAATATACATGATCCACAATAATGATGTGGCATATGACCACTCATGACATGAAATGAAATGATATTGCTGACATGGAATATTAGATGAGGTGGAAAATTCAAGCCATTGTTGATGTTGAGTGATGGATATCTTCTTGAAGATTCTTTTATTTTCACCTCCACATGGCTTGATGATAAGGAATCTTCAATGATCTCAAGTATTGGATAATGGTCGCAAAATAGTGTCCCTCCGCTTTCGCTTGATCAATAAACTTGTAAGTTCAGCTGCAAGATTGTCTTTGAGAATGATTTCTGCCTTATTATTCTTCTTCATCATCTCACCATGACATGATAGGGTACCTGTTCCTGAAATTCACTCATGATGAGGCGATATCAATTCGAAAACCCCCTAGTCTAAGATGGTGCATTTTGATCCATATATTGAGCCCGAAACAAGTGGTAGGCTAGGAAGAGGGACTCAATGATTGAAAAATTATGCATTTTACGCAAGAAATGGGAAGCCCTAAGCCTTGATACTTCGCAGTACGCAGTTCAGGCTAGGCTGAGGAGAAAAACTGTGGAGTTCTGGAAGCCAGTGGGACAAGCTGAGGGAATGATCACTAGGAGAGCATACTGCAAAATTCCAAGAGTCAAGGGATGTCATGATACTATAAAACTCTGTAGTTAAAGGGCTCAGAGAATGACCTTAAGGATTTTGGTTTCGTAGTGTGCATTTTAGGCCGAGTTGGGAGACATGATTGCGTAATTCTAGAGGTCAAGGTTGGAGCTTGGGAACAAAAATTGCATAGTTAGGAAGTCCTAATGGGAAGGAATTGTGCATTTCATAGTTCCAAGAAGCAACGTCATATCTAGAGGAATGAGACTATGCAATGCACAACTCAAGGTAGGTTGGGTGAAGATAGGCTTCTTGGTCGGGAAGTTCTTTTCTGAAAAATGGCTAAGAGTAGAATCAGTGAAATTAGTGTGAACGGTGATAAACTTTGACTATGATCACACACTTAGTAATTTTAATACTCAACAACATGTATCATCCATAACACATGAACAATGCATTTCCCTCTATGCCATAACTTTATGACTAGTTACGACAAGTGTGACACAAAAGATACACTTTACAACGACCGTGATGACACTTGTGCCACAACGCTCAAAATTTTGGAAATTATTATGAAATATACTTACAAGGTTAGATAAAATTATTTGCACAAAGAAGACGTCTTGAAACCACTAGAAGAGGCTTACATGAATGATGTGACAACCAACATGTCAAAATATGACACTTTACCAAACATGAAAAAGGGAACACAACACTCATAAAACAAATGAAATGGGTTTCAAAGTTTGTGAATCAATGAACAAGACCAAGGAAGGCTCCGAAATTGGGTACATGAAAACATTTTGGAGGGGGTTGTAGCAGCTACAACACTTGGTCACACACTAGCAGAAGTCCATATTCTCTTTCTTAGTTAATTTGTTTTGTGCATGGCCTTGGTCCTTCTAGGAGTATTGATTCATCGTGCATATCAATTTGGTTTTCCCACTTACCTCATGAATCGACGAAGGCCCTCGTCATTCTCTTTCGATTTAACTTAGCAAAAAGGTTCAACATTATCAAAAAATGTGTAGGAAAGGGTAGTGAATTTCGTGAGTTTAATATTTTTAAAGTATAAGTTTTTCATTTCTGGTGTTGCTCCGCTGCCAACAGGGTTGTACAGTACCCTGACAAAGTCACTACAAGAATACAAACATTTCTCTTGTTAGGATGAATCTTTAGTGTAAGTGTACGAAAAAAGACCACTTTAGCTGCGCATAACAAACAGCCCTAACAGCAAAATATGGCTGCTAATATCTTCAGATCTGTAGTTAGTTAATCAAGACAAATTCTACAAAAACCCAGATCTATGCATAAAAAGACATTAAGCAGTAAAAATAAGGTTTTTCTCCATGCATCTAATGGACAAGACAAGAACAATATTTTTAAAGAATTTTATATTAATGGCACCAGGGAGGAAAACAAGAAAGGTGTTTCCAATTATCCTCAATGGGATGGGTTCTTAGAAGTCCTCAGCACTTTAGATCTAGAATTTCTCTCTCTTGTTGGTGTAGAAAACCTAGACAAACATAGAACTCAAAGGGAGCTCACAAAGAAAATAATAGAAAATATGACAATGATAATGGCTCAAAGTCAGACCAAGAGTATAGATCCAGAGTGATCTAAGAGACCACAAAATATTGGGTAATTCCAGATTAAAATAATATTAACCAAATCTAGATCCACCTTTTATGGAATGTTTTATTATATTTGTTGGAGGGGAAAGGCATTTGACTTGGGTCAAATCCCTTTATTTGTAAATAATAAATAAATAAATGATTTATTTATTATTTTAAGGAAGTGGTTGAATGATTTATTTAATTATTTATAAATGATTTAGTCATATTTAACAAGGAATATTATTTAAATAAGATTTAAATAATTATTCCTAGAAAATAAGAAGATAAATAAGGATTTGTCTAATTAATTTCCTTATTTTGGGTTAAATATGACCAAGAATAATAATTAAATTATTGTTTAATTAATTATTCCAAGAGGAAAATCAAGCAAATATAGATTTGTTTAATATTTCCCCTTGGGGTTTCCTGTTTAAACCATAAACAACTTAATAAATGTGTTTTATTAAGTTATTTTACATAGTGAAAAAAATTTTACTTAGGGTAAAATTGGTCTTACATGGTGTACTTGGGTCCATCTAATGATAATAGGTTAGATGACCAAAAAATGGTGTAACATCTCTGCTACCAACGAGCCTGAATAGTACCCCGACGAACTTTCTTGATTCAACTCTCTATGCAGAAAGCCTTTCTATTCTTTCACCTTTATTTATTTACTTAAAAAAGGATTGTTCATTGCAACTTATTCATTTTTGGGCAGAAGAGGGATCCCAAATTATTAAGAGAAGGAGAGGTTGTTCCTTCAGAGAAGCATGTAAATACCTCTGATTTAGTTTTGCTTGTTTATATTTTCCCCTTCTCCTTTTCTACTGATTGGTTAAGCATGGAAACAACCAAAACATAAAGAACCAAATATAGGCACAAATTTCTTGAGTAGACAAGAGTTCATGGTTTTACCGAAACTATCCTTATGGACATATCATATTTTCCATCAAAACTTCATCAGCCAGAAGATATACCCAACACAAGGAAGACAGAAAAAAGGCTAACCAAATGTTGAAGTGTCACAAGACTCCTTTAGACTTTAGTCAAATATATTCTGAACTAACACATGGACAAGAATAAAATGTATTCACATAATGAAAACAATTCAAGAAACAAAGAAAGAAAAACAACAACAAATAGAAAAAGACTATGTACATAGTGTAGGGAGCAACCCCTGATGATTATTGAAAATAATGTTTCAAATCTTGGCCATTGACAATAAGAGATTCAATCTTCTTGTCAAGTGATTGAAGATGATAAGTGTGTTGGCCAAGATTTTCGTGCACTGTGAATGGCCCAATCCATAGGGATTGAAACTTTGTTTTTTTTCTTTGTTTTCGTGGGCTTTGTCCCACTTTAAAAATAAGTCACCCACACTAAATTTTTTCTTCCTTGTAGATTTCTTGTCAAACCACCTCTTGATACGACTCTAGTGGAGTGAAAATTTTTCTTTGGCTTTCGACTTTTATTCCTGCAACTTGTGAAGGGTGTCCATTATTCACTCCACTAACATACATGGCTTGCTTCAGATTCTTGTGAGAGTTGAAGAGCGGGAAAGTAGATGTTGGGTGGGAGGATGGATTATTTTCTGTATACAATGAAGTAAGGTGAGCTTTTTAGGGAGGTCTTAGGTGTGACTCGGTCAACCAATAAGGCATTTACCAAAGCAGAGTTTCAATTCCTTTGTTCAGAGAATATGCTCTTCTTAATTATGCAGATCAAGTTCTTATTCATGGATTCAACAAGACCATTCAATTGAGGATAATAATTAGTAGAATGTTTCAATAAAATTACATTTTCCAATGCAAATTTGTAGAGTTTTAACAATGAAAAGTATGTTGCATTGTCAAAAACAAGTTAAGTAGGAATGTCGAACCTGGATATGATGTTTTGGTGAAGAAATTTAATGAATTCCTGATCATTCACATGTTTGAGTGGAACTACTTATGTCCACCATGTGAATTAATTTGTGGGAGTAATAATGTAGCAGTGCTACTTTGATGAATGTGGAAAGTTTTCTCCAATAATTTCCAAGCCCCACTATTGAAAAGGTTCTTCCAATGCAATAGGTTGTAGTGGGGAGGTTGAATTGTAATTTTTTCGGAAAACGTTTGATAGGCCGAACATTTTTCAATGTAAGCATGAGCATCTTTGAATACTGTAGGCCAATAAAAACTGGCCTGCATGATTTTATGTGCGATTGTGTTTCCTGCAAAGTGTCCCCTATCTGGTTCATTGTGGATATCACACAATACCTTCTTTGAATCATGTGCTTCTAAACATCTTAGCAGTATTTCATTATGGTGCTTTTTGAAAAGCACCCCATACACCAACTGGTAGGATAATGCTTTAAGTATGAGTGCCCTCTTCTATCGTGTGGAAAAATGAGACGCCATTTTTTCGTGGTCAAGGTATTGGTGCACATCTGTGTACCAAGAGTTTTTGCTAGTAGTGGGGAAGGCTCAATCGATGTTGTACATTTCAATTTCTTGCTCGTGCCCTGAAATATCTTCTTCTTCCTTTGCATCCACCGCTTCTGATGCTAATCGACAAAGGCCATGGCCCTCGATTATGTGAATTTTCTTGATCTCTTCTTCGTGTTCTTGAAAACTAGTCATCTGGTTCACACTTCTTTCACCTGTCTCTTGTTGAAAAATCAGTGATCTAACTGAGGGTTGCGGGACAAAGATAATGTAGTGATGTTTCAAAAAATAGGGTAAAAAATGCTTCACCTCCTTGTATACTGCATAAGCTTGTTTTTCCACGGCGGGGTAGTTGAGCTCAGGTCCTTGAAATTTTTTGCTCATGAAAGCGATAGGTTGCTCACAGTTCATATTATCCTTTTGTGTGAGTACATCGGCAAGAGAAGTTTCAAAAGCAAAGGTGTAGAGAAAACAATATTTATTTAAATATGGGTTGTACAATGCTTGTGCTTCAACAATAGCTTGTTTAATATGAGATAATGCATCCTTTTCCCTTTTATCCCATTTGTAAATAGAATCCTTCGTCACAATATCTTGTATTGTTTTAAAAATTTGAGTGTAGTCCAAGATGAACTTGCAACAGAAATGATTTTTTCCCAAGAAGGACTGCATAGACTTCTTGTTTACTGGGAAGGAAATCTGCGTTATTATTCTGAACCTCTCTGTGTATAACTTAATCCCACTTTTGGCAATGATGTGGCCCAATAGATTACCCTCAGACACTGCAAAGATACTTTTCTTGGGATTGAGGGATATACCGTACGTGAGACATTGCTCGAAATTTTTCTTTAAGTGGCGTATGTGATCATACCTCTATTTGGAAAACATTTTTACATCGTCAAGATAGACCACTACACTCTTTCCAATCAGCCTACGGAATGAAATGTCCATAGCTCATTGTAATGTTGCACCAACATTGATTAACACAAATGGCAGTCACCTGAACATGAACATGCCCCACTTCGTACGGAAAGTGGTTTTAAGCTTGCCATGATCTGAAACTAGAACTTAGTTGTATCTTGAGTATCCATCTAATAAAGAAAAACATTCTGACCCCAATATTGTTTGTAGTATCTATTCCATAGAAGGAACGAGGTAGTTGTATTTGTCCAAGGCGCGATTCAAATTTCATAAATAAACACATAAATAGATTTCCCCAGACTTATTTCTTAATGGGGCCAAATTTGATACCCAATTTTAATGTCACACTCTGTATATGATCTAAGAATTCAAAAACTTTCTTAATTATTTCTGAATAAGGGGCTCAAGATTCAGATGTACTTTTCTCAATTTCTGTTGGAATGTTTTGGCCCCTTTTTTTATTGGTATCACATGCTGGATAATTCACGTGTAATAATTCTTAAGCTCATCGTATGCCCATGCGAATAGATATTGGTACTACTTGAATAGGAGGATAAAGGCTTCCCGCTCCTATGGTGTACAACAAGTACCAAGATTGAAATAATTCATATATTTTTATGTTCCCAAAATTAATTTTCTCGTGCAACATCGTGAAGTTGTGTGTTTTAGTGTTGAGAGGTCCCCAAAAATTATTCTACGGGTCATACAAATTTTCCAAAGATACCACACCTTTTGGAATGATGTTCCCTTTACTTGCACTGGTTGCATCGTACAATGCCTTCTCGTGATCATTTTCCTCTATCACTGCATATTTGAACACATCAGTGTTGGTAATGAAGCACATTATCTCTTGTTGATAACTCTTAAGATGAGGTTACACACAATGTATGGTATCATGTACTTCTGAGTCACCTACTACTTTTAGGAATGCAACATCAAGGTCAATGGATCTTTGCAGGCCCAAAATGAGTGCCTCATATTCAACAGTGGTGTTCATGCACTTGAATTCCAAGCGACTGGAGATCAAATGTTCTCTCTGCAGCGGGTCTAATAAAACGAAAGAAGCTCTAGAGCCCTCTTGCATTTTGGAACCATAAAAATACAAAGTCCACATATCATATGTACAAGGGCTATGAACTACACTATTAATATTACTACTACTACTATTGCTAACTGTACAAAGGTCATTTCCACTAGTTGGACTAGGAAGGAGCTCCAACCGTGTTTCTATTAGGACTAGGGATGGTTGTGCAGGATAACACCCCAATTGAGTTTCCATGAAGCATTTTCTGAAAATGAGTTATGCGAGAGCCACTAGTTAATTATGTCTATTGAAGGAAGTAAAATTATGTTTCATATACCTCTCTGAGTTCACTCGAATATGGTTGTTTCTTCCCTTATACGAAAGCCATAGGTGGGACCAGTTCCTAGCAAAATACCCTTGTAACTTTCTCGACTAGTCTCTTCTCAACAATACTCTGTATGCCTCCGGTATGTCCATAAATACTCTGTCTATACATTGGTGAACTCAATCGTCATATACATTTCACCAACTGCGTGGAAAAGAATCCTATCCAACTAAATAACCTGTGCATCTGTTTTATTCCATTTTTGCATTGATTTTATTTGCGATAGATAATGGCATTATATTTAATGATGAAAAAAAAATAAAACAAGTAATTTTGTACATTGAAATTGAAAATTTCGTACATAAAAAAAAATGGAGGGTAGAGTGTATTTTCTTCCAATGTTAAGCACTAAGTACCGACTTGAGGGAACCAGAAGACGTACATGATCCCTTGTCTGAAGGGGCATCGTTATGTGCAGAGGAATTCTCAAGTGCTCATAAGATTATGTACTGCTGACTCGTGATCTTTTTTAACTCAAACATTGAAATATTCACACAAACCTTCTTCATATCCTCAAATATATTGTAATCCACAACAGGAAGAATGGCCAAAGTGTCTGGGAGCATCATTTGGTTTCTCAATTCTAGAGTGATAGTTTTATCCTTACTATTTATTGGAGTAATTTTTGTTGAGACTGCTTTCCCATAATTTCTCTGAGTGTCCTATGTTGAGCTAATGGGTAGACTTATTTTTCTTAACAAAATTTATTTGAGTCTCTGCTTCGTCAACTTTGTTGTAGTGGCCGACCCTTGGATTCTCAAATTGTACTGGTTGGTATGCTTCTAGGCTAGACGATCACTCAAAGGTTGTTTCTAGTTTGTTATCTTTTGGGTTGTGAGTATGCAATTAAACATGTTTAGTGCATGACCAACACTTGGAGTTTCATTGGTTACAACCGTTTCTTTCTTTTCTTCTTTAGGCTCGGTCTTCTCATCGACAAGTATGGAATCGCAAATATGCATAGCAAGAACGCTCATGGCGTGGTTCCATTGTGGGCATGTTTTCCTGGAATTATAGGCTTGATGATATGAAACACATGTATCCATGCCCAAACCTTTGAAATTCAACACGACGTTCGAGATTTGTGCAGACTTTGCAAGTTGGTTAATTTTGCTACCCGAATTTGTGGTCCTTTTGAGTAGGTTGAATATGGGGGGCTTGCTACTAACAGTGGTCTCACTTGACCTTTTTCTGAGCTCTTCCATCTTATTTGAAAGAGTCTTGACAAGACGGGTCAAGCTTTCAAGATCGTAAGGTTATTTCTCTTTGGCCTTTCTTACAGAGACCTGAGACATTTTACCCTTGTATTTGGAGTATTTTTTTGGTTCATCATCTCTGATGATTCCAATTACACACAAGTACTTCTCAACCATGATCACATCTTCATATTACATCAACATTTGTGAAAAAGTGTAGTAATATATTGTGATGGAATCATGAGGTTTTGTGTTTTCTAGAAAGTTTTTCAAGATGCGGTTGAACCTCTAATCAAAATATTTCACTTTATCCTTTTTATCCATCTTAATATTACCCAACTCTTTCAATAACATGGCAGGGGTCTTATCATTAGCAAAATTTTTGAGGAAGATTTTCTTGAACCCTTTCTAATTCTGGATAGAGTTCAAAGGAAGCTTGTGATACCATACAACTGCTCTATCATCCAAGGCACATGGAAAAATTCTACATGCAAAATCTTCGTGACGTGCCTAAAGTGTTTGAAATTGTAGTACAAATTTATCCAATTTCTCTTCTGCATTCACCATTTTATCAAGGTCAAAATTCATTAAGAAATTTTTCAAATTCTTAGGAATTTTGTACAAAACACCCAGAAGTGCAAGTGTACCTTGTGTCATCCAATCCAGATCTAGGTCTTCCATGTCTTTGTATTTTCTGTCCTCCTCTTCTTTTTCAGAGCCTGATGGCTATCCTTCTTTTTCCTTCTCATCGCCTAATTCATGGAAGGTTGCGTATGATATTACAACATTATCTCCATCACCACTGTGAAAAAGTGAATGATCTTCTGTGTTCTCCATATATTTTGATAATTCTTCAAGGGTGGAAAGAGCCAAATCCTCAAGGGTAGAAACCAATATCCTTGTATGGGTGGTTATGTTCTTCTTCAGAAAATATGGAAGAGTGAGTACTCTCAAGATAAATCCAAAATTTTTTTCGAACTGGTAGATTATAGGACGGATGGCCTGAATCCGATCATGTGGGATTTCACAAGTCCATTCGAGCTTGGGATGAGAAGAGTCACCAACTTCAGGGACATGAGTAGGGGAGGTGAAATGAATGTTGTTTCCTTGACTAGAAGATGTGATGTTGGGGTAGGTGGGTTTATCTGCCATAAAACATTGCCTTCCATCCTTCTAGTGCTATAAATGTTGATGGTGCTGGACCCAACAACATTAAGGGGATATCCCCTATATGAATTCCCAATTATACCTCACATCGTTTGGTGTAGGAGTCCCATCTATAATAAATTCCTAGTTGTCGACTTCTGAAAGGTCTTCCTTGGCTCTAGTTGTCAGCAGGAGAGAGGAGTGCATATGTACTTTCACAAAGCAAGGGGGGTGTGCCTGGTGAGTGTGAAATTGTAAGTGTGTCAAGGTTATTCTACTATGGGGGAAGAGAAATAAGTGCACCACTAAGAGAGAGGTAATAATACCTCCCAAGAAGAGGCACACTTGGACCAAAATTATACATCTAACATCCAGCGGAAAAGTACACAATGTATGTGATGGTCAATACAACCAACAAATAGGAAAGGTCTACCTAATGTCTTGTGGAAAATTCCACAAGGATGGGACATAAATAACAACCATTACAACACATTCTCAATAAGATAAGTACTAAAATAACTAAAATAGTTCAACTATCTTAGCACATGTGAAAGTAAACATGAAATATAAACATCCACTGAATAGTCTTACAAACATTATTAATCCATGCATGAAGAACACACTATCCTTGAAGGCTTCTTTTATTAAGTTAAATTTCTAAGACACATATATACAATGAAAATCACTAGCTCCAATAGTGGAGCGTTGGAGCCACTCCTTGCTCCAAAAAATATCTATCTTATCTCTCTAATGCTTTTCTCATGGAGCCAAGTTGAAAAGTATATTGCTAATACAATGCGGGAGTCTATATAACAAAAGGGTGGTGCTTCCTCCTTGTGGCTCTTTGACTACCCTCATGATTGTTTAACTTCCTATGAATTTTAAACTTACATGACTCTTCATATTCCATGTGTGTTGTCTGGAATTCCACTTTATAATACATTTTGAATACAATATACATGACCCACAATAATGATGTGGCAATGTCAAGCCATTGTTGTTGCTTAGTGTTGGATTGTTGGGCATGTGTTATATTCTTTCCATGATTAGTTGCATGTGCAGGGGGGGCGATAAACCCCCCTGTACTTTGGGCCAGGTGCAACAAGGGGTCATAGTAGGGGCGGAAACCCCCCCTATCATGGTCTGGGGCAGCACCCTGGGAAAAAAAATTGGACCTCATTTTTTGGTGGGCAGACCCGCACATGGTTTTGTGCATGGGTTTGGACATTTTTTTGGGGCATAATGGTTTTTGGCCCCTGATATTTTGTAGATTAGGTCAAAGGAAGTATGGTTATGTTCTAATCCAGGGTTAATGGATTGGGGTTTATGAATGCTTCGGCATGTATATATACATGTTGTAACACTAAAAGTAATATAATGAAAAATCAAGCTAGTAGTCCCGATTTTGGATCCATGGGGAAATCGTTGTGTATATATGTTTTATGTTTTATGCTCTCGCTATTGTTTATTTTCTATTTTTAAGATTAATTTGCAGATAATTTGTGTACAGGGTTAAAACATACATGGATATTTTCTTTAATATGCTTTTCTTTTCACCTCCACATGGCTTGGTGATAAGGAATATTCAATGATCTCAAGTCTTGGATAACGATTACGAACTAGTGTCCCTTCACTTTCTCTTGATCGATCAAATTGTAAATTCAGCTATAAGAGTGTCTTTGGGCATTATTTCCTCCTTCTCCTTCTTCATCATATTTCCATGACATGATAGGGTACTTGTTCTTGTAATTCACGCATGACGAGATGACATCAATCTGGAAACCCCCTAGTCTAAGATGGTACATTATGATACGTAAACTGAGCCCGAAACAAGTGGAAGGATGGGAATATGGACTCAATAACTGCGCAGTTGCACATTTTAGGTAGGCAAGGGGAAGCCTTGAGTCTTGATACTATGCAATGCATAGTTCAGGCTAGGCTAAGGAGAAAAACTGCGCAGTTTTGGAAGCCAGTGGGATAGGCTGAGGGAATAATCACTAGGAGAACATACCGTGTAGTTATAGGAGTTAAGGGAGATTGGGATACTGCACAACTATGCATTTCAAGGGCTCAGGGAACCAGCTTGAGGCTTGTCATTGTGCATTATGCAGTTTAATTCGGGCTATGAGACATGATTGCGTAATTCTTGAGGTCAAGGTTGGAGCTCTGACACAAAAACTGTGTAGTGAGGTAGTCTTGATGGGAAGGAAATGTGCATTGAAAAATTCCAAGAAGCAAGGTAATAGCTAGATTACTAATTCTCTGCAATTCGCAGCTCAGGGGAGGCTGGGTGAAGGTAGGGTGCTTGGTTGGGAAGTTTTTCTGAAAAATGGCTAAGTGTGGGATCAATGAGATTAGTGTGAAATGTGATAAAATTTGATTGTTATCACAAAATTAGAGTAATTTTATGAATCAACAACATATATCATCCATAACAAATGAAAAAATCATCTCCCTCGAAGCAACAACTCTATGACTAGTTATGACAAGTCGACACTAAAGATACACTTTGCAACGACTGTGACGACACTTGTGTGAAAACACTCAAAACGTTGGAAATGAGTGAAAAAGACAATTAAAAGGTTATATCAACTCATTTTCACAAATAAGGCCTCTTGAAACCACTGGAACAAGCTTACACTCATGATGCGATAACCAACATGTCAAAAGACGACACTTTTCCCAACTTGCAAAAGGGAACACAACACTCTCAGAGAACAAATGAAATGAGTTTCAACATTTGCGAATAAATTAACAAGACCAAAGAAGTCTCTGAAATTGGGTTTAGGCCAAAATTTCGGAGGGGGTTTTAGCAGCTACAATAGTAGGATAATATTAAGGTATTTATTAATATCTTCAACTATTCCATTAGCTTGAGTATAGTAAGGAGAAAAATGCTTTTGCTGAAATCCTAGTTTCAAAGCTAACCAAGACATCATATTATTTTGAAAGTGACTTCCATGTTCAGCGAAAATATCTTTAGCGATACCAAGTTGAGATGATTTCATTAAAAAGGAAAAGAGTTGTTGTCTCGCGATATATATTTAAATTGGGCATCACTTCAATCCACTTTGTAAAGTAGTCTACTGTTACGATAATGTACTTGTGTCCCTTATTCAAAGCCGGGTGGCAAGTTGTAAAATCAATTCCCCACTTAGTAAATGGACTGATAGTGATGATGGGAAAAAGAAGAGCTATATTAGTGCACATTTTCCGAGTATAGATTTGATAAGAGTGGAATTTTTTAACTGCTTCAATACAATATTTGAAAATTGGAGGCAAAAAATACCCTGCAAGCAATTTTTATTTTATTTTTTGCAAGCCTAGACAAATGCCCAGCACAAGCCCCATTGTGGTGGTCATTTAAAACCGACTTAGCTTCTTCTAATGTCAAGAAAAATCTAAATATTGAATCACCCTCGTGAGGTTATAAGGCATCACCAATGATTAGATAGTTCTTAGCAAGGTGATGTGATTTTTGATGTTCGTCCTTAGAAAAAAATTCAAGGAACTTAGAATTCTGGAGATATACAATGATGTATCCGTATGAAGGATCTTGTGAGGAGATAAGAAAAATATGTTCATCTGGAAAGTATTCTTCATAAGTAGCATCTACTTCACAAGGTAATTTCAAAATTAATTCTGCGAAAACCAAAGATTTATTTGATTTGGCTAACATGAACTCTAGCTAAATTTTTTGTAAAATCAAAATCCATTTGTTATATTTTCCCCCAATCACTCTCCTACTTAGGAAAAATTGTAATGGATTGGCGTCATCTACTACAAAGGTTTTTCTCATCAAAATGTAATGATGGAGTCACTGAAAAACATGAACTACTAATAAATCCAATTTCTCAACGTGGGAATAACAGAGTTTAGGACCAAATAATCCATGAATTAGATAATAAATTGCATGCTCTCTAAGGGAATCATCTTCTTGAACCAGGACCATACCAATGGTTGACTCTATCGTCGCGATGTTCAAAAGTAAATCTTTGCTACAATTAGGTGGAATCAAAAGGGGAGAAATAATCAATGCCTTTTTCAGAGCATCGAATGAGATTTTAGTGAATTTGTCCCCAAAAAATGGAAATCCTTTCTTAATTAAAGACATAAATCCTTTTGTAATCTCAGCGTAGTTCACGATAAACCTCGTTAAAATGTTGGCTTTTCCTTGGAGACTTTGAAGTTGACGAATACTAGGTGTGGGAGGAAACTAAAGTATTGCATCAACCTTGAAAGGATCAACCTAAATCCCTTCATTAGAAATGATGAATTCCAACAATTGACCAGATGTAACAGCGAAAACATATTTATTAGGGTTCAATTGGAATAACAATAATGGAATATTTCAAAACTAGACAAAGATGCTTTGGGTTTTTCATTCTCTTGTGAGACAAAGAAATTAAATCATCCCAATAAGCCTCGATTGTGTGCTTGATGTCGTGGAAAGCATAGGACATAGCACATTGAAAGGTAGCTCCAACATTTTTAAGGCCGAAGGAATTTTCCTATATGCAAATGTACCCCAAGAGCAAATAAATGTTGTTTTATGTTGATCTTCCAGACAAATTTCTATTTTATTATACCCAGAAAATCCTTCCATGAAGGAAAACCATTCATTTAGAGAACAATCATCGATAATATGATCTATAAATGGAGTGGGGAAATTTTATTTTGGACAGGGTTTATTTAAATCCCTAAAATTGATGCATTGACAGATTACTCCTTATTTTTTTCCATAGGGTCTGGATTCAAAACCCATTAAGTAAGAGGAATATGGTAGATGAAACTTTCGTTAAGCAGTGTCTCCACTTATGCCTTGATAACAAAAAATTTCCTAAGGTTGACTGGCCAAAGGTTTTGATGCTACTGTTGTAACTTGGGAGATAATTTCTGGCCGAGGAGAAATCAGTGCCCAAGACATTCATGAAAAACTGAAAAGAAATTAATTGATTGTCCTTTCATTTTATAAAACCCCAGAAATAAGATTTAAAAGCCTTTAAATTTCTATATGAGAACAATACTTCCACAAAGGCCTTATGATGTTGAGTATAAATAACAAAAATAATGGAAATAAGTGAGGGCGGAAAGTTTCTGATAATAGGTTGTCTTGCTAAGAATCTTTTATCTTCAAATTTAGAGGAAATATGACTAACATGAAATGGAAAATAGAAAATAGGAGCACATCATTAAGGATTTTAAATTTAACTTACAAAAATGTAAAATTAAAGACCAACAACTTCATTACTCAATTCTAAGAGAAGAATATTAACACAAGATGTAATAAGGAAAACATATCATACCCAAAAAATTCTGGAATCTCTGAGAAAAATTTATTCATAAGCATATGAAAGTGAAAGTACAAAATTGTAGTTGCCTTTGAGGTCCAAATATTTGGAACCTAACTTCTTATTTCAAAGTACTTTTTATAAAAAAATCCAAAAAGAGTCATAAAACTGTCAACTTCCTAAACTACCTCGAGACTAATTGTCCTGAACATTTTACATTAAGAAAATTAAATGACATTGAAAATAAAATAATTTTTGCTAAACATTATGAAAATAAAAATAAAACTCCATATTGGAATATTCTCTATCATTGGATGATTCGTACTTCAGGAATAGTAGAAGGCCCTGCTCCTGCATTAGCTTCTTGGGGAGACATCCATTCTCTGCACATCTTCCACATATCTATGTTTTCATTTGGGATTTTAATGCACTTAACATGAGCCATTCTCAATTTAGTGATCTTGATGTAGGTTGGATTTTCAATAAATAGTGTTCTCATCATCTAAAGAAGTTAGAAGTCTTTGTGTAAATAATTAACAATAGTAGCCCCTTTTAATATTTCTTTCTTTTTATAAGTTGTACCCATTTTTATTTTGGCTTCTACAAGTAATGTTTCAAAATTATCCCAAGGTAATAAATTTTTGTGATGATCCCAGCATGATGGTAAACTTGCCTTGGTTATTTTTTCAAAAGCAGTATTAAACTTCATTATATATTCCTTCACTTATTTTAATCTCTTCTCAGCCAATTTCCTATGCAAATTCTTCACTGTCATCTTGTTGATTTCAATTACATACTAAGTCCTGTGTCAATCCCAACTTCCTTTAATTTCCGTGCAGACTTGGACTTCATAAAGTTGATCATCTTTTTTTCAAACTAGGCCCTTTGTTGTAATTTCTGCTTATGAGCCATGATTTCACCCTCCATATCTCTGGCAATTATTTTCTTCGCTTCCATAATAAGGAAGAAATCCCAATTTTTTTTTTACTATAGCTATAATGTCATTCCATAAGATCTCTCTTGCTTGAATAAGTGACATATTACCTTTCACCTTTTCTTTCAGCTCTTTGATATCTCGGTAAGCAAGCTGGCAATCCTTTCTATACATTTCAACAATTTCTTTTGTCATGGACAATTCAGGCTCAATGACTTTAATGATCTTCATTTCTTTATCAAAATCACTCTAGTTATTTTTATTTTCATTTTCAACAAGTTTCAACTCAGTCATGACCCGAGATAGTTTTGTTTCTTGGTCCTCTGAATCTGCATGTACCTGAATTATACAAACATGTGAGTCAATTTTTTTCTGCAAGGAAACATTCATTTCTTTTAATTTAGTTACCTCTTCATTTCTTTGCAACAATTCATTATTTAACACTTCCTTCTCTTTATCAAATTTAGCTACCTCTATAGCCACTCGATGCTCTACAAAAGGTAGTTTCAATTTCTTTCTAAGTACTTGAATTTCTGCTTCAACCCCTTGCAACAACTTTTGAACTTCACTTATGTCTTTAGGATTTACTCCAAAATTGATTACTAGTTTCTTCAACTCTTCATTCTGAGTTGAAAAAGCTATTGAATTTTCCTTTTCATATTTTAGCTACCCAACAACCTTCTCCAACATGCCTTCAGCTTTGCTAGCAGCTGAGAATGTTTTGTTTAAATCATTGTAAATTAATTCTCCAATTTTCCTATGGAGATTAATCTCATTAGGTAGAGGAATCTTCTTGGTATTTATAGTCAAATTAACTGTTCTAAAACCTGTCGAAGAGGAGATAGATAATGCAAAAGGATGAGAAAAGGAAATTTTGAGTTGATTCCTTTCTAAATCCATGGATGACAGCAACATTGTTTGATAATCAGAAGGTGATTGAGATTTCAGTTGAGCTTCCATGTTTTCTCTAACCTTCCTATTACTATCTTCAATCTATGCAAACACTTTTTTAATTAGTGGTACTGACACCTAAGTAGTCTCATCATGATTTGATTTGGAGCAGATGGTGTACATATTTTGTCCCCCAATTACAATTGAAAACTAGAAACTAACAATGTGTTTCCCTCATGATCCAGGTGGATCTTGGTGGCCACCCACCTATTCCACTTGGTGCCCCACCATTGTTTCTTTTATTTTTTCAGTTTCCTTAATTATAACACAATTTACTATTTTTAGCAATTTTTCGGGTCATGAACTTCCGGAGCCGTTTTGAGGCCCTAAATGACGTTTTTTGGGAAACCTGGGAGCAACATGGAAGTACCTTTGATGTTGCTCACATCAAAAGCTGTATTCCTTGGATAGATATTTCTAATCAGTTATTGTGTTCATCAAACAAAGATCATATGCCAAATTTATGTCCCCGGGAAGTTGATGTACCAATTTACCCAAATGGGGTCCATAGTTTTGGTGCTTCAGCTCCTAGGGTTAGGTTTTTGGATGTTAAGGGGTTTCCATTGTTTCTAAATAATAAATAGGCCCTAGAGCCTCATTGTAACATAGTTAAGAGGCCTATAGCCACCACATCTCGTCTCAAAGATAAGCTACCAGCGCCCTAGCTAGTGTATTTCCATTATGTCTATAAACAAATTTCAGTTCTTTGATATTAATGAAATGAAGTGTTATTTCTGTTGCCTCTTTTTATGTATGGTTATATGTGTATTATGTTTCATTCCTGCATAAATTCAGATCAATGGTATCAGAGCGGTCTGCTCTTTCTTGATCCTTCTTTGCATGTCCCCAACGTGGTCGGGGTATAAGGAGTTAGGGCTTGATCTGGTTGAACCTTTGTAATATCAGCCTCGTAAACCCCGACGACCGCCCATGGGGGGATGAAAAGAAATATGAGGGATCAAGAGATCCTATAAAAATATTGCTAGAGGAGGCCCTCGAAAAACAGTGGAACATGATGATGGATAACTTTGCCCAAATCCTTCAACGACTGCCCACTGGCGGCGCATCTGAATCTAGCAGCCACTCTAGAGGCGCAACTCCTTTTATGGTACAAGTGAAATTTGAAATTACCATATTTGATGGCCAAATAGATGTAGACACAATAGGTAGATGGTTGAATCTATTAGAATGATATTTCTTGGTTCATGAAATTTACGACCAGGAGAAGATTATTTATACACTCCTCAAATTTTCCCCCCATGTCAAGGACTGGTGGGAAACCTACTATGAGAAAAAGGACGAAGGGGATCCCTATCTTTTCTCGGTCATACCCACTTGGAATTATTTCCGACATGCCATCAAGGAACAATATTATCCCATGGGGAGCTATGAGGACAAGTACATACAATGGACTACGCTGTGGCAGCAAAGCGATCAAGATGTGCATGAGCTGATGAATCTGTTCCATACCCTGCGCATAAAGTTGGGTATCAAAGATTAGGAGAAAAATTTGGTGTTGAAGTACCACAGTTGTCTGCACAAATACATTCAAGATGAAATGGAGTTCCTTGACATCTCCTTGCTTTTTTCAGCATACCGATATGCTGCCAAGCTTGAGCATAAATTCAAACAAAATAAGTGATACTTTGGATCTGCAAATCAAAATCAAGGGAAAGGTGCCCCCAAACTGTAGAACAAAGGACAAATCCAAGGCATGGTAGCCCAAGACAACCTACCAAAGCTACAAGAAAATAACAACACCACGAAGTTGAAGAAGGGAACACAAAAGTGGTGTGAGTTCCTGTTGTGTAACCAGCTCCAAAAATAGAAGAATAGAGTTATCAACGCCTTAGAAATAAGCCACTTCGAGGGGGCAACCTCCAATACATTACATAAATGAACAATTCTTGGATGATTCAATTTACAAAACCTCCTTTCTATATATAGGAGTCCATATGGCCATAATGTAATCCTATGGGCCACAATGTAATCCTAACCAACCTAACAATAATAATTTAATGACATAATAATAACAAAATGGGGGTTACAAGGGTACAATAATAACAATAATGGGGTTACACTAACAACAATAAGGGACTATACTAGTAATATAGGGACCTAACATGCCCCTCTCCTTCAAAAAAGTGTTGTCCTCAACGCTTGAGTAGCTCTCGGTGCTTCTGTATAAAATTCTCATCCTCCCATGTAGAATCTTCAGTGGGTAAGTTCTTCCACTTGATGAGATACTCTGAAATTGATCGATTCCGTAATTTTCGAGTTCTTGTTTCCGTGACCGCTTTAGGTTCCAATATCATTTTTCCTTCCTCATCAAGTTCTGGAAATATTGTTTGAACTGGAAGATTTTCACCTATAACCTTCTTTAAGCATGAAACATGGAAAACTGGATGTACTCGCGAAGAAGCAGGAAGCTCCAATTTGTATACCATAGTACCAATATTTTGCAACACCTTGTAAGGACCATAGTACTTTGGCGATAATTTATTATCCTTCTTTGCTTGCTTGAGGGACATTTGTTTGTATGGTTGTAGCCGTAAAAATACCCAATCTCCTACATCGAAACTTCTCTCGCTACGATGTTGATCTGCCTGTTGTTTCATTCGATTTTGTGCCAAATTCAGGTTATCCTTTAAGAGTTGGAGAACTTCTTGCTGATGCTCGATGTGATCTTCCACTGCTTGAACCTTCGAGTTTTCCCTTAAAGATGATGTGATGGATGGTGGATGATATCCATAAAGTGCCATAAATGGGGTCATTTTTGCTACGGTATGGAAGGAAGTGTTATACCACCATTCAGCGAGAGGTAACCACTTGACCCATTGTGTTTGTTTATCGGATACAAAACAACGAAGATATCCTTCCAAACATTTATTTACTATCTCAGTTTGACCATCAGATTGAGGATGATAAGATGAGCTATGAGCTAATTAAGTACCCAAACAAGAAAATAACTCCGTCCAAAAATTTCCAGTAAAAATGGGATCTCTGTCGCTCACAATGACCCTTGGGCTTCCATGTAGCTTTTGAATTCTGTCCATAAATGTAGTAGCAACTGTACTTGCTTTAAATGGATGAGATAATGCACAAAGTGTGCATACTTGGTAAGTCTATCAACTACCACCATGATGACATTCTTTCCTTCGGACTTAGGTAAACCTGTGATAAAATCCATTGAAATCTCCTCCCAACGTTGACTTGGAATGGATAAAGGTTGTAGAAGTCTCGGGGTCTTAATTGTTTCCACTTTATTCTACTGGAAAACCAAACATTCCACCACAAATTTTTGAATATCAGATTTACGGCCATCCCAAAAAAAATATTTCTTCACCCTGTGGTAAGTTTTCAAAAATCCTTAGTGTCCTCCTAAAGGAGAAGTGTGCAATTCCAGAAGAATCTTTTGTTTTAGTTGGGAATTCTTACAAAGATATAAGCGATCTTTGTACCATAAGGAATCATTTTTCCAACTAAATGTATCAGATGTACTAGGATCTTGCTGCAACTTTTGAATGAGTATCCATACATCTTTGTCCTTCTTCCATTCATCTCTTGCTTCAGTTATCCAATCTGGTTGGATAATAGAAATGGCACAAAGCAATGCTTCCACCTCTTCATTCTTTCTTGAGAGTGCATCTGCAACAACATTAAGCTTTCCTTTTTGTAGATTATTTAAAAGTCATAACCCAACATCTTTGTGACCCATTTTTTTTTCTCTTCTGAAGATAGTCTTTGTTCCAAAAAGTGTTTAAGACTATCATGATCAGTTTTTACCTTGAAGTGTCTTCCCATTAGGTAAGTTCGCCATTTCTTTAGTGCATGCAGTATTGCTAACATTTCCTTATCATAAATAGGTTTCTGTAAATACTTTCCTTTGATTGGACGACTTTCAAAAGCAATGGGTCTTCCTTCCTGCATTAAAACTGCACCAATTCCATTTCCTGAGGCATCACATTCCACAATAAAGGTTTTTGTGAAGTCTGGCGTAGCTAAGACCGGTGCTAGCCACATTGCCTCTTTAAGATGTTCAAAGGCCTTAGTTGCTTCAGGAGTCCAAGAAAATGCATCTTTCTTCAATAATGTTGTTAGAGGTGCTGCTATTCTCCCATGATTCTTAACAAACTTGCGATAATACCCTGTTAACCCGAGAAATCCTCGCAACTGCTTTATGGTCGTGGGGACTTTCCATTCCTTAATGGCTTTAATTTTGTTAGGGTCTACTTTAACACCCTGGTGAGATATAATATGACCCAGATATTCCACCTCTTGTACTCCAAAGAAACATTTGGATGTTTTTGCATATAATTGTTTCTCCTGCAATAGTTTGAGCACCCTGTCAACATGTTCAACATGATCCTTCCAAGACCTGCTGTAGATTAGTATATCATCAAAAAATACTAGCACAAATTTTCTAAGGAAGGGTTTGAAAATGGAAATCATCAACCCTTGAAATGTAGAAGGTGCATTGGTAAGGCCAAAAGGCATGACCAAAAATTCATAATGACCCTCATGAGTTCGAAATGTTGTTTTTGGAATATCTTCGATCTTCATTCTAATTTGATGATATCCTGAACGAAGATCCAACTTGGTAAAATAAATTGCTCCATGTAATTCATCCAATAATTCATCAATCACAGGAATGGGAAATTTGTCTTTAATGGTGAGCTTATTGAGCTCCCTATAATCCGGACACATTCACCATGATCCATCCTTCTTGTGTAGCAATACTATAGGAGCAGAGAAAGAACTTTGACTAGGTTGAATGATACCTGCCTCTAACATTTCTGCAATCATACGTTCAATTTAGCTCTTTTGGAAGTAAGGATATCTATAAGGCCTGATGTTTGGAGGAACACTTCCTGGAATCAAATGAATAGCATGATCATGATCACGAATAGGTGGGAGTCCTTTGGGAGTTTCAAACATCTTGGAATGATTGTCCAAGACTTGTTGGAGATCTGTAGAAATAGATGATTTTGATGTTGGAACTTCTAGTGAGCATAATTGTGCAATTACGCCTCGTTGTTCTTTCTTTAGAAGCTTTGTCATGACATTAGAGCTTATTATCTTTCTTGACTTCCCTGCAATACCCCGTAATTCGACTTCCTTTCCTTCTGAAAAAAATTTCAAGAAAAGTTCTTGAAAATTAAAAGCTACCGTCCCCAAAGATTGTAACCATTGTACTCCTAGTACAACATCAGCACCTCCCATAGGAATGGGAAGCATTGGACTAGTCAATACATATTCCCCCATGGTTAGCTTGATATTATGGCATTTTCCAGAGCAATTTATAGTTCCTCCATTTGCAACCATCACTTGACATTCTGGTGCTGGGTATAGGAAACAATTTAATTCCTTGGCTACCTTACAATGAATAAAATTATGGGTGCTACTGAATCAATCAACACTATTATCATTTTCTTCTTGATATGTCCTTCTATCTTGAGAGTTTGAGGAGTGGTAATTCCTGCCAATGCATTACACGATATGGTCGGACTCATTTCTTCCTCTTCTAGGGCTGGTTCCTGGTGTATATCCTCTTCTTATTCATTTTCTTCTTCCTCTTCACAATCTATGTAAAATAATTTCTTCTCAGCACACTTATGACCTTTAGTGTATTTGCTATCACAACTGTAGCAAAGCCCTTTTGCTCTTTTTTCTTCCAAGTGTTGTGGTGTCAACCTTGTAGGTTGTGGAAATCTAGGCGTAGCAACACTTTCTTCTTTATAGAATTGAGTGGTAGGCTTCCTTGTCGCCATAATTTTACATTCAACTTTTCTTGCCAACCTGAATGCCTTCTCCAATGAATCAGGTTCCAAAACACGAACTTCATGTTGTATGTTATTTTTTAACGTGCCTATGAAGAGATTAATCCTGTGTTCCTCTGGAATATCAGTTACCGTTATATTCAATTTTTGAAAGTTCTCAATGTGCTGCCCCACTAAACCCTTTTGTTTGAGATTTATCAATTGGCTAAAGAAGGTGTTGCTCTTTGTATCCTCATAATGTGCTATCATTTATTCCGTAAAAATTGACCAAGTGACAATTTTTTTACGGGAGAAAAGCCATCGATACCATACAAATGTATTTTGTTCTAAATGTAAATTTGCAATGCGTACCTTTTGTGTGTTTTGCACGTTATGGAGATCAAAATATTGCTCCATCTGTAGTATCCATGTTACAGGATCCTTTCCATCAAACTTCCTCATATCCATTTTTTGAATATGGTGGTTCTTCCCGCCAACATTAGAGTTAATGAAATCACGATTAACATTTATTTTTTTCTCATCATGAGGTTCTTCTACTATCTTTTCACCATTAGGAAACCTTTCTTGTATCGACTTTGTCAAACCTTCGATGCCTGCTTTGAGATCATTCTTCATGCTTTCCATGTTGTCTTTCATGTCATCCATTGTAGCTTCCATGCCATCCATCTTAGCTTCCACGCCATCCATCTTAGCTTCCACGCCTTTCTGAAAAACTTCCATTTCATTTTTTGTCGCTCTTTGCGAGAGTGAAATTTGTTGCACTTGCTCTTGTAATTTTGATAGATCATGTTGCAATTCTTCATCTTCATGAGTCATAGTAGACCCTTCTGAAGGCTTAATGGGTGTTGAATTATTTTTACGGGGCATATTTTAGAACCCAATATTGATATCTATTCTACAATATGCCCTTGGAATCAATTCAAATTGATTCTTCAAACAAGACTTATGCAATTCGGAAAAAAAATACACACCTTTTTCTTGCTTTTGAAGGGCTTGATATTGAAATTGGATTATCTCTGTGATTGCAGCACTTCAATATCTAAATTTCAGTACCGACGATCCCTCTGAATTATATTTCGAATGCCATAGGTCTGATCTGATTTAGATTCTCCAAGACAAAGTTGTGTCCAATCTCCCACAATGACCTAATTATGGACTGGTTCAGTAGAGCGAACTTTTACGACTTGCCACGTGTCACTGTTTCGTTATTTGTCTCTGAAATTGATAGCCAAGAAACTACAGTCCATTTATTTGCGACCACTTTTTACGGCACTCCAATCTGATGCCCAGAGAGAGAGTTATTGAACTTTTACCACGATCACCTCTTTGAGATGAAATTCAGGAGCCTGCAAAAGCACTACCTTCCACAGATCATATCTCCAAAAATATTGCGAACCAAGCTCTGAAATTTTTTGATGAATTTCCTTGGTATTTCAGCTTTGCACCATTTGAATTTCAGATTTTGAACCTTCGTAGAAAAAAAATTATAGCGCAAATTCCACGATGACCTGTTTTGGAGCCTGAAAAAAGACCTAACTTCCATAGATCATATCTCCGAAAATATTGCGAACCAAGCTCTGAAATTTTTGGAAAATATTCCTTAGGATTTCAGCTTCACACCATAAAAATTTCAGCTTCTGAAACTTTGTAGAAAAAATATTATAGCGAAAATTCCACGATGACCTGTTTGGAGTAGCGAAACCCTAGAATCCAAAGCTCTGATACCAAATGTTGTGTAACCAGCTCCAAAAATAGAAGAATAGAGATATCAACGCCTTAGAAATAAGCCAATTCAAGGGGGAAACCTCCAATACATTACATAAATGAACAATTCTTGGATGATTCAATTTACAAAACCTCCTTTCTATATATAGGAGTCCATGGGGCCATAATGTAATCCTAGTGGGCCACAATGTAATCCTAGCCGACCTAACAATAATAATTTAACGGCATAATAATAACAAAATGGGGGTTACAAGGGTACAATGATAACAATAATGGGGTTACACTAACAACAATAAGGGACTATACTAGTAATATAGGGACCTAACAGTTCCATAAGAGCTCCACTCACAACACAAGTGAGTGTCGGGACAAGTAGTCACTAGCGGCCGAGATGAAGGCTTATGAATCAAATGCATGCTCTGAATCTGAATAAGAACTCGAAAAGGGGAATGAAAAAGGGAAGAAGATTATTGATGTAGAGCAAAATGCCACCATTGCCACCATGAAGATTCAAAGGAGGAACTAGAAGATCTAGAGGAGGAGGAGCGTCTCTTCCACCCAAAGATGTGGGTAAAGGGTTCCCCGCTATAGTTCATTGTAAATAGTGGAAGCCAAAAGAAATTCGTTTCAAAATAGGCTGTGAAGTGGTTGGGATTTCCAAACACAGCGCACCCACATTCATACACCATTGGGTGGCTTCACCAAGGACGAGATATCTGCGTTAGCCAGCAGTGCCACCTTCCCTCCAACATCAAGCCCTTCACGGATGAGGTATTATGTGACATTGATCCTATTGATGTTTTTGATGTATTATTAGGTCAACCATACTTGTGGAAGTGACATGTTGTGTATGAGTATCAGCCTCGTGCTGTTAATTTTACTTTGGGAATTAATTTGTACAAGATACCAGAGGTACCACTGCCTACCGCTATCTCTTTGGTTACTTGAAAATAATGCAGTAAGCTCATTTCCAAAACCAGGAATTTTTTTTTTCTTGATGATCTACCCTCAGGACAAGAAGAATACTGTGGCCACGACCTCCATAAAATGTTCCTCTGCACGACAACAAAAAATGGACAAGTTCATGGAGGAGTACGGGGACATCTTCACCTCATCCATAGGGGTGCCACTGCACTGTCAGGTGAAGCACCCCATCGAGATGACCCTAGGTGTGATTATTCCTAATGGACCGATCTATCACTGCTCTATTATGGAGAACAATGAAATCAAGAGGCAGATTCAAGAGTTGTTGCAGAAAGGTCACATCTGGCAACGTTCATTGCCCTATGGGATCCCAATCGTGTTGTTGTAGAAGAAGGATGGGACTTGGAGACTCTGTATTGAATATCGGGCACTGGAAAAGATCATTGTCCGGAATAGGTACCCGATCCCATGGATTGATGACCTTCTAGACAAACTGAAAGGGGTGAAATATTTTACCAAGATCAGTTTGAAGTCCAGGAATCACCAAGTACCAATCGAACCCTCTGATTTGTGGAAGACTGCCTTCAAAGCCAAGGAGGGCCTTTTCAAATGGTTGGTCATGCCTTTCAGGTTGACGAATGCTCCCACAACCTTCATGAGGCTGATGGATGACATATTGCGGCCATTCACCAACTCATTTGTAGTAGTGTACTTGGATGACATCTTGATCTTCATCCAGACTTGGGAAGAGCACCTCCACCACATCTGACAGGTCCTCCAAACACTGCGGCAACACAATTTGTGTGCCAATATGGAGAAGTGCACTTTTGGCATGACCCAGGTTCTGTATCTGGGATAAATTATTGATGAGCAGGGGCTGCATGTGGATCCAACCAAGATCCAAGTCATTTGGGATTGGCCAGCCCCAACCACTCTAACAAAGATTCGCTACTTTCTGGGTCTTGCTAATTTATACCGCAGGTTTGTGTTGGGATTCTCTCATATCACTTGGCCCTTGAGTCAAGTCACCAAGGGAGGAGCGAAAGAAAAATTCTTTTGGTCGGAATCTCAATAGAAGACATTCTTAGAATTGAAACATCGCCTCTGTTCTGCCCCAGTGCTCACATTACCAGAATTGCAACAACCATTTTCGATCGAGACAAATGCCTCTGATTATGCTATTAGGGAAGTTCTTACTCAACACGGGCATCCAGTGGCATATCACAGTGAGACATTGTCCGACACGGTCTGCAAGCATCCCAATTATGACAAAGAAAAATATTCCATTGTGTAGGCTTGCCAACAATGGAAGCAATACATTTTGGGGAAGGAAATGATCATTCACACAAACCATCGACCCTTGGAGTTCATACAGACACAAGGGTATTTTTAGAACAATCACCATTAGAAGTGGTCCACATATCTTCAACAGTTTCATTTGGACATCAAGTACAAGAAGGGAAGCACCAATAATGTTTCAAACTGCCTCAGCCAAACACCGATCATGGTGCTAACCACCATTCTCAAATCTTGTAGGAGCAAGACTTTTGATTGGATGCTGCTCTACAAAAGCGATCTAGAATTTGGCCACACATACAATAAACTCTTGGAGGTCACGCAAGTTCTAAATTTTCACCTCGAGGATGCACTACTATGTTACTTGGGACACCTTTTTGTTCCTTCAATCAAGTGTACCAAGATGATTTTGGAAGCACATTATAGTCGGGTCACTGGGCATTTCAGGGTCGAGGAAATAGTGGCAGTCCTGCAGAAGTATTTCTATTGGACGAACCTTCGATAGGATGTCAGGAAGTACATCAAATCCTACATTTCTTGCATCATTGCCAAACTGACCATCAAGAAGCAAGGCATCTATACTCCGATACCTACCCCTAGTCAACCTTGGGAATCCATCTCCATGGATTACATTTCGTGCCTTCCTTCTACTAATAATGGAAATGCCTATGTTTTCATGGTCATCGACAGATTCTCGAAGACGACCATTACGATAGCCTGCAAGACGAATATCACAGCAGAAGCCACTGCTAAAATCTTCTTTGAATGAGTGTGGGTGCACTTTGGGATCCCACAGTCTATCATCTGAGATCAGGACAACAAGTTCCTCAACAAATTTTGGTCCAGCCTTTGATCAATGTTGGACACCAAGCTCACCAAGTACACAAATTTCCATACCAAAACTGATGGCCAGACATAGGTCGTCAATAGGATGATCGTACACATTTTTTGCATGTACAATTCAACTCATCCATGCACATGGGATGAGAGCCTTCCCTATGTACAACATAGTTATAACCTAGCTCTTCAAAGCTCAACCGACCACGACCCTTTTCAGGTGGGCTTGGGATTTCAGCCACTATGTCACATTGACGTAGCCATGCCATTTGTGGCTACTCACGATGATTAGACTCATGTCCAGTCTAAAGCTGACAAAGCAAACAATTTCATTGAAAGAATTACATCTACCAACAGGTTCATGACATATTAGATAGAGCCAATGCTAATTAAAAGCAACGACATGATCAACATTGGGTGCCACACAACTTCCAGGTGGGTGACAAAGTGTGGCTACATTTGCAAAAGGAGTGCCTAGTTAGACCCCACTGCAATATTCACCCACTCCAATATGGATCGTACACCATCACCAAGGTTGTAGGGGCCAATGCCTTCGATCTTAGTATTCCACCATTCCTTGGTCTGCACCTAGTGTTCAATGTGGACCTCCTTTAGCCCTACTTCCCACCTCTATTGGATACCTCCGACATTGCAGAAGAAATCACACCAACAAAGTTAAACCCAAAATACATGGAACATGCCACCACAGATCGTATCATGGACATCCAAATTAAGAACACTTGCCAGCAGAAGATCCAACTATATTGGGTTGTAAAAGCTGGCCAACTCGTACACCAAGGCAAGTGGTTCACCAAGGACCAAGTTCAGCAGAAGTTTCCTCATCTCATGGAGAAACTCAATGCAATGGGGACCATTGCTTCCTAAGGGGGCAGGAATGATCCAGGTGGATATTGGTGGCTACTTGCATATTCCACTTGGGGCCCCACCATTGTTTCTTTGAGTTTTTAGTTTGCTTAATTGTAGCACAATTTACTATTTTTAGAAGTTTTTCAGGTCCTAAACTTCTGAAATTGTTTTGAGGCCCTAAATGACATTTTGTGGGAACAAATTAGAGAAATATGGAAGTATCTTTGATGTTTCTCACATAAAAAGTTGTAGTCCTTGGATATATCTTTCTAATGAGGTATTGTGCGCATCAAACAGAGATTGCATGCAAATTTACATCCCCGAGAAGATGATGTACCAATTTACCCAAACGGGGCCCATAATATTTGATCTTCATCTCCTAAGGTTAGGTTTTTGGATGTTTCGGGTTTTCCATTGTTTCTAAATAATAAATAGGCCCTCAAGCCTCATTATAACATATTTCAGAGGCCCGTATCCGCCACGTCTCTTCTCATAGATAAGCTACCAGTGCCCTAGCTAGTGTATTTCCATTTTGTGTGTAAACAAATTTCAATTCTTTGATATTAATAAGATAAAGTGTTATTTCTGATGCATCTTTGTATTTATGGTAATATGTGTATTCTGTTGCATTCCTCACTAGTACATTTGGGGGAAATTCCAACACTTGGTTCCAACGCTTTTGACCAAATGTCAGAAATTTCCCCAAATTTTTTCAATTCCGCCCGAAACCGTCGCTATACCGATGTTTAGAGAAAAGTGTCGCAATGCTGAAAATTAGACAAAGTGTCACAATTGCGATGTTTGGAGGAAGATGTCGCAATTGTGACACTATGCCCTAAAGTGTCGCTATTGCGACGACTGCCTCCAAACGTCACAAGTGCGACACAATGTCTAAGTGTCACAATTGCGACGTTTGGAGGCACCCGTCATAATAGCGACGCTTTGTCCGCCATCTGTATAACGACACTTATATGCACGCTACATAAAAATATGAAACTTATATGCGCTCTACATAAAAATGATTTTATTAAAAACTACATTAACGTTTGATATCACGCGCGCATTCGCTCTCTGCTCTTGAAGAACAACATTCGCCCTCAGCATTTGCCCTCAGCTCTTGCAGAACAACATTTTCCCTCAGCATTCACCCTCAGCTCTTTCAGAACAGCATTCACCCTCATCTCTTGCAGAACAACATTCGCCCTTAGCATTCACCCTCAACTCTTGCAGAACAACATTCGCCCTCAGCATTCGCCCTGAGCTCTTGAAGAACAACATTTTCCCTCAACATTAACCCTAAGCTCTTGCAGAACAACATTCCCCTTGCATTCACCCTCAGCGTTCGCCCTCAGCTCTTGCAAAATGGTAAGTTCTTACTGCAGGCCGTTCCTCCTATGGTAGGGTTGACTCTATTTGGGTTTTTTTGGTCAATTCCATTGGATTGTGTTAGGCTGTAGGGTTCTCTCTAGATGTTTTCCAATGTTCTTTCAGATTAGTTTCAAAGAGGATGTGTAAGATGTGTTTGTGCTTGCATGAATTTGACTCCACCAGTTTCATGAAGTTTAAGCTATGGATTTTAGTTCGACAAACTCATCCATCTCAACACCCAGTAACGAATTTCCCTTGGTCTGATCTATATTGAAGGTGAAGTGAATAGTGGTAGAGAATGGGAGATCGAAAGTCATCAAATTTATCATAAGGGTAGTACTCCAGATCGAAAGTGATGAGCTTTAGTTCTCTAGATTTGGGGATTTTCTGATGACATACCAAAGGTCACATCCATACAACCATATCAAGGTCAATGTTGAGATCATTGTCATATAGATATAGGTCACTGATATATAGGGTTAATATCATCATCACTATCCATGGAAACCAAATGGTTACAAAATCTGTGATTGTGGTTGGCTCATTAATAATTATTACCCATTTACAGTAGAGCACAGAAACACTAAATATGGCCTGAGCAGAGCCTTTACAACAGGCAATGGAATTGCAGCTACTTCATCGATAACCAATAGCTCCACTTGAGAAAACTTTTCATAATCTTGGGGCTGGATATACTGCAGAGCAAACAATTGTAGCTATCATTCGTGCTCCAATATATTAATATACTTTTTACATTGAACTGAAGAAAGGGAAACAAGCAAATGCTAGCCATCATACAATGCTTTGACATAAGAGTTTTGAGTGACATACTTGAAAAAAAGAACTCATCCACTTATATTTATAATCATTTGAGTTATTCAAGTTAAACACAATGTCAAGAATCAAGATTCAATACCCTCTATTATCTTCATCACCCAATACAAGATTTAAATTTTTCCCAAAGAAATGCTTATTAATTTGGCAGCCATTATTTCTCCCCGCTTTAAAAACCCTACATTTAAATGAAAACAAGCATTGCATTTCAACTACAAAAATCTATTAGTGTTCAAATGTACATGTGTGCATCACTTGTGTAGGGTATTCCTTTTTCACTTTCACATTATCCAAGAATGTGTGTAGTATAGTTCATATTTTTTGTGATTTAGATTATCTTGAAAAAGGAAAGGTAAATTATTTCCCATGGAAAAAGAAGGTTTTCCCTTTTTACTACTGGAAATGGTACAAAAAAGTTCCATTTCTACCCGAAACTCCTATGAAACAGGAACCAAATAAGGCCATGTCCTCAATGGACATCATTTGGCTTTGAAAATGGCCATTGCACCGTGTTGTTTAGTATATTATATCACAATGGTTTCTTAGGTCATTTATTGTTTCTTGAGATGAAAAACAACCAAAGAAATTGTGAAGATCCTTTCAAGAAATAAATGACCATTTATCAATCATATCTCAACTATTTTTTATTTTATTCAGTGGTTGCTTACTTTGAGAGAAATTTGACACTTTTATAAGGAATATAACATAAAGACACAAAATGGGATGGAATTGATGAGGTAGATGACCTTTAGTTGTTGTCAATTAAGAATTGATAATACACGATGCATGTTCTATACTACAAACTAGATTCCTTCCTGGAGTTAGGACACAGAGTATTGAATCAAAGTTGTAGTTTCTAACTTCTTGTATTGGTTCATCAATCTTAAAATTCAGACATTGCATGTCTTCATTGCTTCATGTTTGAATAATTTGCATCATATCGTACAATATGAAATTAAGAATTATGATTATTATTACTTTATGGATATGTTAAGTTACTTTTAAGTTTGCATGGTTTAGTGTGAAATTATTCTAGTGTGCCCCTAGGCCCAAGTGAAGGAATGCCAAGGACTAAGAACCCTAGTTTTTAAATGGTATTGTTTCTTATACCCAAAAACCCCTCAACATCACTTCTTATTAGTTCTTAACAATAGTGTTTTAAACAATTTGAGAATTGATATAGCAAAATCTCGCACTTCTCAAGATAAACTCCTAAAGCTAAAGTGTGATACCACGTGTAATTCAATAGCCCCATTGTCACCTCACCAACCTCTTTTCACTTCGGGCTAGCTCTCCTCCAACTCAAGGGGGGTTCTCCCTAGTAGATGTTAGGGATCTAATGGCCCAACCAAACCAAGTCAAGAGCCCCCTAAATCTCTATGTTTACTACTATCAATCAAAATATTGAACAATAGGGTCAGACATGCATCCTGAAGATAAAATTGCCAGGGTATTTTTGGGTAATTTCAAAGGGAAAGTCCCCAAACACATATAATCAAGGAGTTTTAACGTGATTTCAAAAATTAAATATCAAAAAAATAATTTAAAGGATATATTGAAAGGAAAAAGGTGATGGAAGATAGAAAGTGCCTTCCTTAAATTCTCTAAGGATTTTTCAATAGTTGCTCCAAAAGCTTCACTTCAAGGCCCTTCAAGATCATCTCCAACAATGCTATACCATCAGCTTCAACAATGTTGCTCCAAAAATGTCCTCAAGGTCTTCACAACAAGTTTACTAGAAGTTGCTCCAAAAATATATTCAATAAGGTCTTCATTGTCAACTCGTCTCTTGTTTGGGTGCCTTAATGTGCAATGACATGTTTCCAGGACTGAATTCAATGCAAGGCATATTTGAAACTATAACTCTGTCTTCCGATGTCGTATTAGAAATTATTTTAGTTTTCATTTTGTGTTTTCAAGTTAGATATTGTTTTCAAGTTTTTATACTTATAATTTTATTGAAATGTGGTAGACTGATCAGGCAGTACAGGAACAACCCTGAGACGGGATGATCGTGGAAAGAGGCGAGTAGAAAAGTGCCAGCATTGCTCTATCTTTAGGTATTTTAGCTATTTACATAATTGAAATAATATTAATTTGGTTCAAATATGCAGACACCTAGCCATGGTACGCCTGATGATTTCCTCTTTGAGGAAGAGCTTTCTTCATCCCTATCTCCAGTGTTCTTGTTGCGAAAAAAGGCACAAGATGCAAGGTCGGAATTTAATACTTTGATAGACGCGCCTCAAACACCTGAAACAGAAGAGAGGATAAAATAATTTATGAGCCAGCTAGAAACATATCAGGTAATAATAAAAAGTCAAAAGGATATTTTTTTTGTTCTGCATGAGATGAATTGTGATAGTTTGATTTTTAATTTTTACATTGACTAAACTAACAAAAAGTTCTTTTGTATGTAGCGTTTTCTGGCACTTGCTGAACCCGGTGTTGGTGGTAGTGGGACATAAGGGCAAGAGATTTCCTAGCAACCCTCTCGTACACCTATTACTCCTTTAGGTGCCAGCTAAGAAACACACCCTGCCCAAGCAGACACCCAGCCAACCGCTGAATGTGTTGGCAGTGATGAGGCTGATATGGCCAACTACATTATTGCGTTTCCTGGAGCTACACGTGCCAGCTCCACAGGGACCATTAATGGCACGTTTTTGGTGAACGATGAAGGTGTCCCTATAAAGCATGCACAACTCCCAGGTAAATTTTAATATTTTAACTATTTCATGTACTTTATCTAAAACATATTTATCATGATTTTTATTTTTAAATTAATGATAATATCTTTCTTTTTCTTCTTCTTCTTCTTTTTTTTTTTTTTTTTTCTGTGTAGGAAACAATGAGTTCTATAGGTTTTTGGAGAGCCATGCATTGGTAATTTTTGGCCCAACCATACGCACAGTGTGGAATTCCCAGAATTCCAACCTGAAAAAAGAACTTCTAGATTATCTAGAAGCCCTTTTTGGGGTCGGCACATTTTATAGAACAACGGTGGCTCGGGTAGCCGGCAAATATTTGAAATATACCAGGGACACCTATAGGACGGAATTTAAATTTAACCCTAGATACGAGTGTCCTCTCACAGTTCCAGAGAGTGAGTGGAGAGCACTCATCCATGACGGAAAAGTGAAAAGGGAAAAGAAATAAGGAAAAATGCCAACTGGACCCGTAAGGTAAATTACAACTTTAATTCAATAGCTTTAATTTTCTCTGTCTAAAATAAAAGTGTGCTACGTCATATCTGACTTCAATCTTTTGATGCTAGGTTTCCTAACACCTCAAAGGCAACCAAAGCTAGGATTGAAAAAAAGGGCCATCACAAGCTAGGCCAGGGCGGCTACTTGAAATTAGCCGCAAGAATTGTAATTAAGTAGCTAAACATATTATAATTAATTGTATCGCCTTCCAACATTTTTGTAATCCTATCAAATATGATTAAAAATACACAATCATATGTAATGTAGGGTGATGAATTCGGAATAGAAACTACAGAGGAAGATAAAAATATCACTTTCCATTCGGTTATCAAGCCGTAGTTGAACGTCACAGAAGCTTGGGGCAGGTCCCAAGATCCAGAATGCCTGATAAGGTAAAACATTAACCTTTCAATATGTTTGTTTTCGTCCATAAATTTAATTTCTAACAAATTTGTTTAAATCAGGGGAGCAGCACTACCGACGAGGCAAATAACCCAGTTTTAGAGCCAGATGTAGATGATCCTCACGTGCAACCTGATCATTGTAGTGGGGACCAGGCCAATAATGCTACTATCAGTGAGGGCCGTGATGGTAATTAATTTCCACTTATAATTTTTTCTAATTATACCTTGATGGTTGTCCTTATAACGTTTTTTGTTTAAATGACAGAGAATGTTTCCCTTGAGGATCTTACCACCAGAGAGAAAGATAGGGCAACAGTCCCAACGACGACAACTGGTGCACCAGGTAAATAATCTCATTGCAATTTTTTTTATTAATATTACTGAACTAGTTCAATGATATTTAAAAACTGACAATTAAAATTTAATATTATCTGTTTTTGTAGGCGATGCCTTGTCACTGGATGAGACCAGACATTGTGACTACGCAACTAGGTCAACGGCGACAACTGGTGCACCAGGTAAATAATCTCATTGCAATTTTTTTTATTAATATTACCGAACTAGTTCAATGATATTTAAAAACTGACAATTAAAATTTAATATTATCTGTTTTTGTAGGCGATGCCCCGTCACTGGATGAGACCAGACATCGTGATTACGCAACTAGGTCAGCGGCGACAACTGGTGCACCAGGTAAATAATCTCATTGCAATTTTTTTTATTAATATTACCGAACTAGTTCAATGATATTTAAAAACTGACAATTAAAATTTAATATTATCTGTTTTTGTAGGCAATGCCCCGTCACTGGATGAGCCCAGACATCGTGACTACGCAACTAGGTCAGCAGTGCGGGTCGAAAGGCACGAAACAGGAGCAGAGCACGATGATATTGATGATGTAATTAGGAGCTTTAGAAATAGGAAGAAGAAAAGAAAATTTGATAATGTAAAATATTGTATTATTATAAGACAAACGTTACCATACTTGGAACGTTTTTTGCGTTATATAAAAAACTCATTTATCATACTATTTTTATGTCAAGCATTAATTGCAATGTTTCCTTGCGTAATTTTTGTTGAATTGTTTTTTTATTAGTTATTGAATTTTTTTTTTATGCTCATGAAAGTAAAAAATGAAATATAGATTGGGTATTGGGGAATTGAGAGTGATGTGAGGGGGTGGGGGAGGGGCCATAAGAGCTTCCACCTTCACGTGGTTGGCCCTGTTTAGTAGAGAATAATTTATTGGAGCGATTTAATCTTGGAGCAAACCTCCCTCGATCCAGCGTAGCAACAAAAAAGTCACTTTTGACTTAGTTGCTACTCTTTCAGATCGTGGGAGGCTTGTTCCAAGTTCATGCGACTCCAATAAATTGTTCTTGAAACGAAGAGGAGCTTATTCAGGCATGTTTTGACATTTTCAACATATGTTCTAACATTATCATAAGAATGCATCTTAGAGTAAAAAATACTACATCAATTACTTGTATTTATTGTATAGATAATGATGGATTTTGATCGACTTGGCAGTGCAGGTACAAATCCTCTTGCATCATGAGCAATACAACTTGTCAACCAGGGTCATGTCCAGGATATTTTTGCTTGTGCGCTTGACCAGGTTCGTAATGTCACATTTTGTAAGTTCCTTTACAGTTCATAATTCAATATTAAGTTTGTTCATGATTATTATCTAGGTTTTTTGTATGTGTTTTTTCATCTATTTGATTGTAAGCAACTCTGCATGTTTCTTGTTGTTCACTATGATTTCTCCCATTACCACTCCCAGGATGAATCCAAATTTATTGTTACATAGGTTAATTTATTGCTACTATGATTTCTGCATTTAGGATTTCATAGGTTACATCATGTAAAGTTGTCAATCTCAGGTTGGTGATGAGCTTTAGTTCTCCAGATTTGGGGCTTTTCTGATATTTTCTCCCTCATGTAATTCCTGCATCACCTTGTTGTTTGAGCATGCCAATTTTCTACCACTTGTACCAATTGGCACATGTCAATCTCTGAGTGGTGCCACATTTATCCTATTTTCAGTGAGAGTTTAGGGTTTCTCTAACATAGCTTCAGAAATCCGATTCAGTGCCTGCTTGAATATCATCACATAATACTCATGGTTTGGATTGATGAGCATGTTCTGAATGGTTGGTTGATTCATAAGAACCACCCATATAGTCATCTTGAGATATTTCAGAAGTTTTCTCGGGTTTCCTTTTTCACCATTTCTAGTGGGTGGGATGGTGTGGGGTGATCCATCAATACTAGTGCTCTTGTAGTAGGGAATTTGTTTTTGGGGATATAAAGGATAATTTGATGTAGATATCCAATTGGATGCATTCATAGATGGGCACGAGAGGTCAAGAATTTAAATTAAAGATATGCAACCTCTAGCATGGCAACCTGAAGGCCGCGAGAGACACTGGTTAAATATTGTTTTGTGCTGGCCTTAATATAGTCGTGATTTCTTTCTATTATCTTAATGCAAATATATAGTCTGGTCTCATTAAAATGAGGATTTTGGTTGTATTTCTCTTTGGTTGTTTCTCTCTTAATGCTCCAGAAGTTGCCAAAAGTTGCAATAGTTGTTTAGTTTGCCTGTTACAA
This sequence comes from Pinus albicaulis, assembly GCA_034641835.2. Taxonomy (NCBI): domain Eukaryota; kingdom Viridiplantae; phylum Streptophyta; class Pinopsida; order Pinales; family Pinaceae; genus Pinus; species Pinus albicaulis. The sequence goes on along the minus strand of CM076583.1, from coordinate 1,027,614,842 downwards.
CTTAAAAGTGGTTTTTAGCAATGGGAGTCATGTTTTTTAAGGTTCATACTAATATGAAGATCTTGTAATTCTATATTCAAGATAAGAGAAGATGGCCTCTGCTTTAGGTAGTATGACAACAATTGCCACATCTACCTCATTGGGTAACAATGGAAAGGGGAAGAAGTTGGGTGCAATGTTTGATAATTATGGTAGACAATTGTCTTCTCTTTCAGTTTTTTCACCCATTTCCTTTAATCGCTCAAGTAGAAGAGGGACTCTGAGATTACGCGACAGAGAGAAGGTAGTTAATACAAGAGCTATGGAAAAGGATTTGTACTTCAACAAGGATGGCTCAGTGACAAAAAAATTGCAGGTCAGAGAAAAAATTATGTTTAAAGGAAGGTCACTTGCACGTGAAACTTCACTGCGGTGGATCTTTCCTTGTCCACTTATATTTGATTTTAATGTGTTATTTTAATTTTTCATGGAGGGTTGTTTTGGCATATGGTCTGGCATTCAATTGCACACTTACCGAAAGCATTGTCAATTTGTCTTGCAGGCGGTGTGAACAAACTTGCTGATCTTGTTGGAGTCACCCTTGGGGCGAAGGGAAAAATGTTGTCTTTGAGAGCAAGCATGGTTCTCCGAAAATAGTTAATGATGGTGTGACAGTAGCTAAGGAGGTAATTTGTAGATGTGTGCTCTGGTTTTCTTTTTAACGTTGTATTAGTTCCCCATCTTAAATGTCTTAGATTTGGTAGGCATAATTTGAAAACTCAAAGGTGAAAGGAAACATATTTGTTACCCAGTGGTCTACTTGGCCTATGGAATAGCCACATTAGAGTAATGCATAAAGCTTTTCACAAAAATAAAAGGAAAGGGTTATGGTTGAGTCAAATTTTATTGTTATTGACAGTGTAATGAAATGTATCTCAATGCTATGGTTTTGGCCTTTTTATTGGTTGAATTAGAGGACCCATTTGAAAATATTGGGGCCAAGTTGGTAAGGCAAGCTGCGGCAAAGACAAATGATTTAGCTGGGGATGGAACCACAACATCTGTTGTTCTTGCACATGTTGGAATATTGAAAAATTCCATAACAATGAATGGAGAATAAATCTCCTTTCCTCTAACACAGAGAAAATAAAAATTTCTTTGACAGGAGACAGAGTTTCAATACTTTGAAAACAAACTTCTATTCCCTTCAATAACTCAAAAAAAAAACTATTACACTTCTTCCTCACTGAGAGGGATTACAAAATTATGACTGCTACAACACGAAGTGCATAAAACCAACTCACTGTCTGTTCAAAACAAACATACTCTGTCTCTAAAACACTCTGCTGTGTTTTTCACTTTCGTACTGCTGTGCATACACACTTAAAAAGTTACACTCAGTCTTTCAATTTTTACACACTATTGTGTAATAAAAAATTTACGTACTGTATATAAAAAAAACTACCAAGCTTTTTTGTCCTTTTTATTTTTAGATGCCGTAACATATAAAACATATTATAATAAACCCTCTTTTAAAAAAAATAAAATTAAAACTAAATTCTATGGCCCACCTTTCATTTCGCATATGATATATATATAACATATGTTTAAAACATATGTATATATTAAATCATACATAAAATTAAACTATCAAAAAATTAAAAAACCCTTTCCGTCAGACTTCAAAAGCCTGGATAGATTGAATTTCAAACCAAATTCGTGTTCCAAAATGGGATACTGACGTTTGCCTAATTTGTAACGCGAATTCTCAATACAATGTGCCTTATAAAAAATTTGGGTCCGGTTTTCAGGTTTTCAGATTCCCTTCAATTTCATGCGATCCAATATTAATGCTCCACATGTCCTCCTTTTGAATTTACAAAACTGGGGGGTAAATTTCTGTTTGTTTAATTCTGGTTGGTGAATTGCGTTAATTCTGGTTGTTGTGTTTAAATACAATCCTGTACAGAAATATGGCTGCGGCTGTCTACAAAAAAAACTTGCAGAAATTTTAAATGCTGAATTAAATTTCCAGATGGCGTGCAAGCAACCTCCAAAAAAAAATGTTGCTGCTGCATCCGTCCTTCTGCTGCAGCAGTTGAAGTTAAAATTCAACAACATAGGGTTTAATAAGTGAGGGTGTAAAGGTAACTTTTTGTCGATAGTACTGGATTAAGATCATCTATTCATTTTTGTAGGGTCTTATGGTGTTTGGTTTTTAGTTTTGGGTTGGGCTTATTAAGTCTAAGATATTTTTTGAGTGAAAAAATTGCTATCAGGTATTAAAAAATTTTGGTTCTTTTGTCAAAATTTATGAGCTTGTTAGGAAATACAAAACTGACAATGCTTGTATCTTAAATTTGTGGAAAATAATTTGAAATGAAACCTTTTTGTTTAGGTTGTTGCAGCAGGTGCAAACCCCATTCAAATTACTAGGGGCATTGACAAGACAATAAAGGCCCTTGTTTCGGAACTCAAAATTTTGTCAAAGGAGGTAAACGCTTGCCTTTTGAGTAGGCTGGTTTTCCTTTTTGCCGATGGTTTGGTGTATCTAATTGAATTAGTTGCCTAAGGTATTTTTGGTTGCAAACTCCTTTCATTTTTCATACAGTATTGGCCTTGTGGAATACATTTGATTGTGTGGTCTTGTTAGATCTACAACATTTGTAGTTGTTTAGTCTTATGGCCGAGGTGCACTTTTATTATGGAAATATTTGATGCAATATTGTCATTTAATCCTTACTGCAGGGTAGCATGTTGAGAAGTTCTTGTGAAACATTTGGTATTCAAAATGACACTTGATCCTATACAGCATCATGCACTTGACTTCAAAATTCATATTCAAAGTGTGCCAGACAATTCTTGCAAAATTTCAAATATTTATGTTGTTTTAAACCATTATTTTTTTCATGTATTGGATGCTGAAAATGAGAAAAAGACTTTGGTATGAAACCAACTGGTGAATAATTTCCAGCAAAACAACCACTTCCAAGACATGATTTAGAAGTAGAACATATGTACTTATGAAGCATAGAAAGATATCCTTGATGCATTGTCAATGTTTGGCTAGGGTTATTTTTGGAGAAAATAACTCCTATTCCTAGAATAGTGATCTTCAATACAGGTAAATGCCAGAGAAGAGAGATCATCGTGTGACATAAACCTATTAACAAAAGTGAACAGGGAATGATTATTAATTATGGCATACTAAGTTGTCAGTGATTTTGACTATTTGTCTTTAACATGTAAAATTGTTAAATTCCAAACTTACATCATCATGGTTTGGCATCATGAGCTTGACTAATTGTCCACCATGCTCATAATTTCATTGTTGTATTCATATCTATAAACAATGTTTCAAATAATAATAAAAAAGTTCTATAAGAAAAATCCAGACCTCCATGCTGCTGCTCCTTGTGAGACAAAGTCAAAATTGCATTACACAATCTGACACATAAGAATATCCTATATCCCGGTGGTATGTATCCAAATTATTATAATAGTGTCTTCAAGACTTATGTTGACATTGCCAATGAGATATTTAAGCAATGAAATATGGAGCCTTCTTCATTGTTGTATATGTAACAGTCTTTTATTAATATAAAGATTGATGGTTTTGTCTTTTTGAAAATGAAATGTAAAAATAATTTATTGTGGTCAATTGAAAAGTTTTTTTTTAAAGCTTTTCATTATGGCAGGGCGACATAGATATATGCCCTTCTAATTGAAATTCAGACCTTCCCTTCAAATTTGATCACTGTGTGGGACCTTAACAAACAATAAAACTACTCTGCCGCGCGTTATATAAAACATATAACAAAACCTTTTTCAAAACTTCAAACGAACCCTTTAGCCGTGGGTATTTCATCACGAATTGATCATTTTACCATGTACCTTCTTCTAGAGGAATATTCTTCCACTTGATTAGGTACTTCATAATGGTTATATGTCAAAGAGATACAGAATTTTTATCTATAACTTTTTGTGGTTCAAGAATCACCTTTCATTCTTCATCTAATTTTGGAAGTTCTATTTACATTGGCATATTTTTTCCCAAAACCTTTTTTAGGCAAGATACATGAAAAACCTTATGAATGCAAGAAGAAGGAAAATATAACTTCTATACCACTTGTGCAATCCTATGAATAATTATTTAGGGCCATAACATTTTTAAGCTAATTATTTATTCTTCTTTTTCTTGAATGAAGATTGCTTATAATGCTATAATCTAAAAATACCCAATTACCCTCCTCAAATTATCTTTCACTTCAATGTTGTTCCCCTTGTTGTTTTATCATGTTTCATGTCATTTGAAGGTTTTCCATAATAATTTTCGAAGTTTCTTTAGTATTTTCCATATGTGACTCAATTTCCTATACTTTGGACTTATCTTGCAAAAATTATGAGATACTAGGAGTTGGATATCCATAAAGGGCCTTAAATGGGGAAATTTTAGTAGATGTGTGATAGGCAGTATCATATTACCATTCTTCCTTGACGAACCCACTTCATCCATTAAGATTTCTTTTCTAAAGAGTAACATTGTAGATAACCTTAAAAGCATTTGTTAACTATTTTTGTTTGACCATTTGATTGTGTTTGATATGTAGAACTCATGGTAGCTAGTGTTTCTCCACTCATATTAAATAATTATTTCCAAAAGTCTCTTGTTACTATTACTTTAGGAAAACCATGAAGACTATGAATTTCTTTCACAGACACTTTTGCCACTTGGCTTGTTGTTTATGTACTTTGAGCTCTACAAAAAAAAATCTACAAAATTTTTCTATATAAATGACCACAAAAATGTAATACTTACCTTTATATTTCAGTAACCCTATAATAAAGTCTATTGATATATCTTCTAGTCTTTGAATATGTATGTGGAATGGTTGAATTAACCCTAGAGATTTTACTATCTCTCTTTTATTTATTATGCAAACCTGACCTTCTCTTACAAAATTTTGAATATCTTTCTTCATTCCTTCCAAAAATATATTTTTTGATCCTTTGAGATGTTTTAAGGAACCCCGCGTCCTACCATCAGAGAGACATGGGACTCCCTTAATATTTTTTTATTCAAATATGCTTGCGTGCATAAAAATATTCTACATTTGCACCAAAGTATATCTCTCTTTCACTCCCAATGCTCCATAGAGTTCATCCCATCCTTTATAAATTTAGTTTTTGTTTAGTACTATTGTCATTTTTCAATTATGGCAAGCTTCTTCTAGCCACCTAGGAATAGAAAATGTAATTGGATATAAATTTGAGGCCACTTCTATTTTAGAAAGAGCATCATGTACTAAATTTTCCTTACCCCTTTTGCAGATTATCTCAAAATTAAAACTTTGCATTTTTTCTCCTCATTTTTGTTAATCTTCTAATGAAAATCATAGCTTCAAAAAATACTTTATGCTATCATGGTGTATCTTGACTTTAAAGTACCTCCCAATGATATACTATCCCCATTTTTTATTGCAAGTAATATTGCTTCCATTTATTTTTCATACGTAGATTTCACCAAATATTTTCTTTGAATTCCTTGCTTTTAAAAGCCAATGATATCCCTTATTGTGTTAATGTTATGTAAATTCCTTGTCCTAGTGCTTCACACTCTACTATGAATGTTTTACCAAAATTAGGTGCAGCCGATGTTGGTGTAGAAGACATGGCATCATTAAAAGAGAGAATGCCAAAGTAGCCTCATCATTCTATATAAATGATATTTTCTTCAAGAGATATGTAAGTGGACTTGAAATGCATGCATAATTCTTAACGAATTATCACTAATATCATGTAAGTCTAAAAAATCTTCTAAGAACCTTGATTTTCTTAGGAATAGGTCATTTTGTAATAGCTTGCATCTTTTGAGGCTCCAACTTCACTCCTTCATTTAAAACAATATGAACCAAATGCTCAAATTCTTATTTCCCAAAAGCACATTTGGATATTTTTACATAAAAATGATTGTTCTCAATAATTTATATAACTTTTCCACATGTTTAGTGTGGTATTCCCATGATTTATTATAAATATGTGTATTATCAAAGAAAACCAATGCAAATTTTATAAGATGGGATCAAACAAAATTGTTCTTAAGTCGAGCCCGCTAGACTTCAAATGGCGATAAACCATAATTCAAACCAAATTCATGTTCCAAAATAGCCTGCTGACGTCGGTCAATTTTGTGACGCGAAAACCAATTGAATTCCGCCCTAATATTTTTTGGGTCCGAAGTTGGGCTGGCGTACGGAGGGAGAGTTGTGATGTGAATTTCTTATCAAATTCGCCCTAATATTTTTCGGGTCCAGATTTCCACTGCGCGAGCGGCCCAAACAAAGATCCAATCCAATCAATTTCTGCCATGTGTCCTCAATCAAATGTTGCCCTGTTCCCGGATGCGGGTGCATTCGATGGCGTTTAAGGTGATGGGACATGGATGTGGCGATTTCATATCAATCGCTAAGTTTTAACGCTATTCAATTAAGTTCCAAGGTTTTCACATCAAATCGCATTAAGTTTTAACACTGTTCAATATCGGACCTCCACTCCTGTTAGCGATTCCGCATGCTCCAATATGATCTGGCCTTCGGCTCTCATTAATGATCAGAGATTAATTATGACGGGCGTCCTTCGATTGCATTGCAGTCGGGTCGATAAAATGACGTTTTGCTATGGTTTTTCAGATGAGCTGGTTGTTGGGTTACACTGCCTGCTCACTGTGACGAGAAGGAGAAGTGGCCAGCTGAACTGCTACTTAGACCTTGCTGCATATCTGCATTTCTCTCAGTTTGGTCCTTGTCTGTCTTCCTCTGTTTCTTGGAATTCTGCTTCTCTGTCTCCTCTTGTGCCCACTACTGAGACTGCACCCATGCCTCGCCTGCATCAAAGGATGCATTACCACAGGGGGAGGACTAGAAGTAAACCCCTGCGCACTCCCTCCAGCCCCTCAACCGAGTCATCTTCCTAGTCCAATGATTATCACGTAGGTCGCTATCCAGATACTAGAAGTGGGCGGGGTCGGGTTCTAGGATCTGGCCATCGTATGGGCTCCCCTTCTCCTCATTTCCCCACCGCTTCCACTTCTCCCACGATGCGAACTGCACTTTTTTCCTTTAATTGCTCTATGAACCGCCCATGAATCACAGCTTCAATTACTGTGGTTTTTTGTGAGGAGGCCCAAATGGAAGAACAATGCACCCATCCAGCGGGTCTGAGCTCAGAAAAAGCCGGCCAGCATTCGGGCCTTCAGGAGGGGAGCGGTGACATGAATGTGGAGGTAGCACCTGGTGATCCTGGACCTTCCGAAGGATGGTGCCGAATCGTCGAGGAGCCGGAGGAGTAGTTTGGCTAATTTTTTTTTCTTGCTTCGCGGCCCACTTAATTGGGCTGCTTTTAGATTATATTATTGTGCTAGACCTCTTTAATATTTTTGAATTCTGTAAACGTTCAAGAATGGTTTCCCCGTATGAGGGTAGTCTTCTTAATTTTTTTTATCTTTTGTTGACAAATTTGCCATGAGTCTGGGCAATGTTTTTTACTTCGGTGTAATTTTATTCCCACTGTTAATAGATTAACTTTACTTAGAAAAAAAAATGTTGCCCTGTTTCTATTTTAAACCTGTTTTTTGAAATACAGAGCCATGTTTATATGATTGTTTATAGTCGAAGCGTTGTGGGGTCGTTTATTATATTAATATTTCACGGTCGAATTATGTTCATAACAATTGGAAAAAAAATATGTTGCCCTGTTTCTATTTTAAACCTGTTTTTTGAAATACAGAGCCATGTTTATATGATTGTTTATAGTCGAAGTGCTGCGGGGTGGTTTATTATATTAATATTTCATGGTCGAATTATGTTCATAACAATTGGAAAAAGAAAATGTTTCCCTGTTTCTATTTTAAACTTGTTTTTTGAAATACAGAGCCATGTTTATATGGTCTACGTATTATACTCTTTCTCTGTATATCTACAGGAACCTTTTTGTTATGAACAGGGTGGATGCTGTAGTGGTCTACTAATGGAAACAAGCGAGCCTAAACCTTACATCTCAGATGCAACAGATGGTTACCAATTTTGGAATCAAGTGAGCCTGATCTTACAAGCGAGCCTGGGTTTCTGCAGATGGTTTTTATTTCTGGGAAGAAGCGAGCCAGAACATACAATCAACCCTGGGTTTATACATATTTTTGCTCTATCATGGATGCTTTTTGTGTGAGGCGTATATCAACAGTACATGTCACTACACATTTCCTGTATCCGCTTTATGATACTATTTTATGTGTTGACAGGTTATCACTCTGCCTTCAAAACTAGCGATGCTGGTTTATTGATATGGTCTGATGGTCTTTTTATATTTTGGACATATCACACTCCTCACATGATTAGCGTTTTTCTCTATTCAAGGATTTTGGGTACTTTAATTTGTATCTGGAACAATGGACGTCGGTACTCTATCTGTTGCTTTATTATTCTACATACTACTATTTCACTTTCTTATAGATGCCTCGGCATATTTGGATGCTTTCTCAGATTGTCGATAATCTCCATGTGGACCGTTACTGTGTTTTATATCAAGTCCCTGTATGTGACATGGGGTATTTTTCTATCATTGTCTGGGGTGGGACTTCCACTTTTCTGGATGGATATTTGGGTTCCAATCTTGAGATGTGAAAATGTAATGACTTCATGGACTGTTTTACTTCATACAATATATTCAAAACATCGTTTTTTCTCTTGTGAAAAAAAAAATGATTAATGTTTATCACTCTGCTTTCAAAACTAGCGATGCTGGTCTATGTTGCTGGTTTATTGATATGGTCTGATGGTCTTTTTATATTTTGGACATATCACACTCCTCACATGATTATCGTTTTTCTCTGTTCAAGGATTTTGGGTACTTTAATTTGTATTTGGAACAATGGACGTCGGTACTCTATCTGTTGCTTTACTATTCTACATATTACTATTTCACTTTCTTATAGATGCCTCGGGCATATTTGGATGCTTTCTTAGATTGTCGATAATCTCCATGTGGACCGTTACTGGGTTTTATATCAAGTCCCTATATGTGACATGGGGTATTTTTATATCATTGTCTGGGGTGGGACTTCCACTTTTCTGGATGGATATTTGGGTTCCAATATTCAGATGTGAAAATGTAATGACTTCATGGACTGTTTTACTTCATATAATATATTCAAAACAACGTTTTTCTCTTGTGAAAAAAAAAATGATTAATGTTTATCACTCTGCCTTCAAAACTAGCGATGCTGGTCTATGTTGCTGGTTTATTGATATGGTTTGATGGTCTTTTTATATTTTGGACATATCACACTCCTCACATGATTAGCGTTTTTCTCTGTTCAAGAATTTTGGGTACTTTAATTTGTATTTGGAACAATGGACGTCGGTACTCTATCTGTTGTTTTACTATTCTACATACTACTATTTCACTTTCTTATAGATGCCTCGGGCATATTTGGATGCTTTCTCAGATTGTCGATAATCTCCATGTGGACCGTTACTGGGTTTTATATCATGTCCTGTATGTGACATGGGGTATTTTTCTATCATTGTCTGGGGTAGGACTTCCACTTTTCTGGATGGATATTTGGGTTCCAATCTTTAGATGTGAAAATGTAATGACTTCATGGACTGTTTTACTTCATATAATATATTCAAAACAATGTTTTTTCTCTTGTGAAAAAAAAAATGACTGTTTATATTCGAAGCACTGCGGGGTGGTTTATTATATTAATATTTCACGGTCATTGGAACGCCCAAAATTCATAACAAATATTGGAGATTTACTGTCCTGTTTTAAAGTTTCATTTTTTTTTAAAATTGAACCTGCCGTCGGTATACCGACGCCTTGTAAGCGTCGAAATTGCGACAAATTAAAAAATCAGAAGAGCGACAGTATAAAAACGTCGGACAAGTGACGTTCAAAACGTCGGACCACATTCGTCGGAATTGCGACAGTTTACAAACGTCGGAAGAGCGACGTTCAAAACGTCAGACCACATTTCGTCAGAATTGTGACAGTTTACAAATGTCGGAAGAGCGACATCCAAAACGTCGGACCACATTGCGTCGGAATTGCGATAGTTTAAAAACGTCGGAAGAGCAACGTTCAAAACGTCGGACCACATTTCATCGGAAGTGTGACAGTTTACAAACGTCAGAAGCGCGACGGTTTGGGAAACGTCGGAAGAGCGACGCTTGTTTGGAAGCGACGGAAAAAGTGTCGGCAGTGTGACACTTTTTAAGTGCGTTAGAATTACGACGGGATGGAAAACCACGTTTTGCCCGTCCTCGAACTGTCGCTCTTGCGACGACTATGTGTCGGAATAGCGACGAATTGGCCGTCGGAAATTCCGCCAAATGTTCTAGTGCCTACATGAATTTGGATCACCTCATCAGATAGTTTTGTCCTTTTTTTTGCTCCATATACATCTTCATCTAAATCCATGATTTCATCCCTACCTCTCTTGAGATTCTTTTCACTTTGCACAGGGATTTCAACTTCTACTCTTCTTGTTGAAACTGATTTTCCTCTATTTTCCATTTTCTCAATCTCGGGTCTAGCTTCATGTAAAAATGGAGCATATCCATTTTCTACCCTTCTATTTGAAATCATATGAAAGGGATCATAAGCCCATTTCTCGCCCAATAAAAAATCCATCCCTTCAAGTAGTCTCTGAAATTCTCTTGCAGATTTCCTACAGTTGACAATGAAAGGACCTACAGTAATTGGAAGTCTAAATAGATGGAATTTATTGGCTGTAACAAAATGAATCTGATTCACGTTTAAAATCTTTCTTATAAAATCTAAATCAAACAACCTCATAGGAATAAAAGTTGGTAACCTGTAAGTTTCAATGTCAGCGCCATACAATATAATCTCTCAATAATATTCAAAAGAATACGAGTCCCCCAACTTCATATCCTTGCTCAATTGAAGAAAGAACTGATCTTTTGGAAATAAAGAAGGTGCAGGCAAACTATTAATGATTGAATAAACTACAAAAATAAATGAAGCAAAAAACTCCATTAGGCCTTGATTCTTTGGGTTACCCCTCACTACATTAGTCCAAAAGAGTATTGATTTTTTGTTCTTGATGACATCCATGATATTTAACCCCAAGTGCATAAAATTTTTCACATGAGTATATAAGAACAAATAGGTAACTAAGGAAGGCAACTTGAAACAACCTGTGAGTGAGAAATTCATGAACTGGGCATTAACTAACCCCTCCCAAAAATTTGGTATATCTAAAACAACCTCAGGATTCACCATCAAACTAAAAAGTCCCAGAGTGGCCTTATCAATGACTCATGCATTGTCTTTCCCCAATATTTTATTTAAAATTTGAAGAATAGGTTGAAATTCTTTAGCAAATGTATCTAAGGGGAACTAATTTGATTCTAAATAATATGGCTTCCCACTTGGCATAAAGTAAAATATAGATTGGGCATACTCCTAACCTGTCAAATTTTCAAAATAAACTTGCAGGGTTTCCTCAGAGAAGGAAGTATATGAATTTGAGATGGGAAACAGAGTTCTTGCTGAATTAGAAGTGAGGACACTTGGAAGATATTTTCTCCTGACTTTTCCTTCAAAAACATTTATGTGGGTACATCGTAGACACTAACCATTTGATAAAATTAGGGAAAATATGAGTTTTAGAGATAAAGGCTATAAGAACCTCGGACCTGACCATAAAAACATAAAATGGGACACTAGACTAGTTCACAAGGACATGCTGATAATTTTCCAAATAATTCAAAGTGGAAACAATATTGAAAATGCCCCTTTCGATGTCCATAAGTGGAATGTGAGATGACGAGCCCACTAAAACAAATTTCTTTTAATTTGAGTGAAATTGGAGTAATGAATGATTGTGATAAATACCTGGAGGTGGTAAGAAATGTTTATTGGGATTTGTTGCTGGTGAATTTGAAGGTGATGAAATCACAAGCAGGAAGGAAAAGTACAAGAAAATGAGTTAAAACAGGATTTTGTAGGCTCAATGTGTAAAAGGGAGGGGAGGAAATCGAATTAAATGATTTTTCAAAGTGCATTGAATGTAGAAATGATGTGCATGACTGAGAGGTGGTGGAGGGAGAGGTAACATGGTGGGATGAGTGGTTGGGTCTGGCTCGCATGATGACGACATCAAGCTCGCTTGCTAACGTCACTACAAGGGAATTCTTTGGTACGATTCATCATTGGGGGAGTACCTCCGCAGACAACCTGAGCCGTAGATTTGAGATCAACAGGTGTGTTGAAATTTTTTTGTGGAGGCACCTCCACTGTTATCTGTTGAGTGGTTAGTGTTGTCGATTTTGTCCCATCTCACGAGCCCCGACACATAACCCATCTTCGACTCCAAACTTGTGCAACTTTTAATATTTTTCAACTATTCATTCCAAGTCGCACCGTGAGGATTATTGTTGCGCTAGTGCTAATTAGCATGTTAAGCAAGATTAATACTTCTTAAAATGGATTTCATAATTAAATCAAAACCCAAGTGCCTTCTAGCTTTTTTTTTCCTTTTTCTTTGATATTCATTTTTTCTTTTTACAAAAATACATTCTAAACACCTTTAACTAGAAAAATTTAAAACTAGTTACAACATCTGGCTCCACCTGGGGATAGGGATTTTCAAAATAAAAACACTAAGAACCGCATATTAGTTCCTTCACCTTGGGCATGGAGTCAAATTCCAACTTGGCACATTGAAATGAATAACTCATCAGGATATTAACAATGGCACACTGGTATGTACAATGATGAAACTAACTTCAAATCAATGTTGGAAGTGATGTTTTAGGTACTTCCCATTCACTAGCAGTTGTATGAGCTCACCATCCATATTCTCAAGAACAAAAGCGTTGTTTGCCCTAGATTCTACTATCTTGAAGGGACCAAACCATAAAGGGTCAAAATTACCATGTTTACCTTTGTCTTCCCTCCTTGCATCCCATTTGAACACTAGATATTTAGGTTGAAAAAGGATAGCATTGACCTTTCTGTCAAACACTAGTTTCATTTTCTCCTTATAACTAACTAAATTTTCCAAGAATTTTTCTTTGTTTTCATTTAGTTAAATAAATCAGGGGACTTGACTCTTTTTGAATATCTTGGACAAATGTTGCAACAGGTTTTACAAATTGGATAGGAAATAGAGCAACTGTCCCATAAACAAGCTCAAAAGGATATTTCCCAGTGGACCTCCTTGGAGTTACTTGACTTTCCCACAAAGCAAACTTTAATTTAGTATCCCAATTATTTTGATTTTCTGCAATAGTCTTCTTGAGTATCTTCACCAAAGTTTTGTTAGAAGCATTAGAGGAAATTTATACCTAAAAGTGCCCTCCTAAGGAAAAATAATAAAACATAGTTAAAATAATAAAATAAGAGTTATCAATTTTGGAGGGAAAAGAGAAAACTATTTTTTTTTTTTTTTAAATTGTATGTTTGGCTTAGCTCCTTATAAGTTTAATCAAATTTCAATTGTATAAACTCATTGGATGCTGAATTAAATCATGCATCAAACCATTATTCATACTTTTGAGAAGACCCACATTGATAAAAATTGAAGATACATAAAAAGATCGTGTTCAACACATTTTTTAATGTATCTTCAATTTTTATCAATGTCGGTCTTCTCAAATTTATGCATAATGGGTACTCATTGGATGTAAAATTTAATTATGCATCCAACGAGTGTCTACACTTGAAATTTGAGTAAACCTATATGGAGATAATCGAAAAATACAATTAAAAAATGTAGAAATTTGAATAACTGTTAAATTATTCATCGAGATTATCCTGATCACACACTATTTGAGCTTCATGCATAATACATAACCTCTTCTACTATTGATCATTAATTGCGGAAATATAAACAATCGGATGCGCACATTAAAACCATAAACAATCACACATATAAACACAGTATTTATGGGAAAGCTTAAAGCTGAAAACCCCCAACTATCTGTATATTATAATGATAGAGATCATGTAACAATCATTGTACAAACTCCTCACAAGCTCTCAGTACAATCTCCAATTGTTACACACTACATAAGCTCAGATCTAACAAAACACATGCTCCAATCTGCTCCACCTGTTAGCCTGCCTCTACTGCGCAATCCAAGATGAATAATGGCCCAATCTGAGTTCGAATCCACCTGGTATGCACTACGCAATCCTCATTGGCATCTCCATCAATGTGTGGTGCAAACTCATGCACCAGTATAGTCACAACTGATAGTCACACTTGCTCTTTCACCTACCTCTCCACTGGTCTCCACTAAAACTGTCCATGCACTGAAGTTAACTGATGTATTCTTTAGTTGATTTATGAGTTAATAATTAGTGAATTAATTAATTATTAATTCACACCACTCTCACTAGTGTATCAATCAGTTAGACTAGATACAACTAGCTCAACTATGTTTAACTGAGTTAAACTGAACACAACTCCATCAACTCCTCAATCAACTCCACCAAACTCTGTCACCTGAGTTCTAACTGAATAGCGTAATTCCTTATGTCAGCTGCATGTGCCACATCTGTGCACTTAACTAAAGTGCTCCAAGATGATAAGATAATGTTTAGAGTCCAAATATTATTAAGAGCTAATAATATTCGACATTTCTATTTTTAGACTGGCAATCTAAAAATAGATTCCGCCCAGTATGTCTAAAAATAGAAGTCCATCTATTTTTTCCAAGTTGACCAACCATCCACAAATAGCATCCTGCAACTCATAGAACATGATCCATATGTCTAAAAATAGACATAGTCTAAAAATAGACTTTTGCGCCAGAATTTGCCTGCGGGCCCACTTAGTGAAGGCGACTTCATTTCACTAAGCTCCATCATCTTGCTGCATTTTCAACACTCCCTCTCAGCAAAATATGGATTATCTGCAACCCCTATCCTGCCTCTCTGTGGTATTGAATTTTCCTCTGCAGTGAAACTTTCCTTCGTCGAGATACTCCCGACGTCCTGATCTCTAGTAGGAATGTGTGAAAATAACATGACCTTCGGCGCACATAATCTACGACCTTATTGATGATACCGGATGTCAATGTGTTTAGATCTATCATGAAATATTGGATTAATCGAGAGTTTGATGCAACTCTGATTATCACAATAAATCACAGTAGGATCCAAGTGTGAACCGAACAACTCGACCAGGATCTTCCTCATCCATATAGCCTCGCATGCAGCCAAACTCGCTGCCATATACTTGGCCTCTGCTGAACTGAGTGCCACGGATCTATGATTCCTGCTATACCAAGAAACTGCTGTCGACTCGATATTGAAAATCCCTCCAGATGTGCTCTTTCTATCCGTTGGGCTCCCTGCCGAATCTGCATCTGTGAAGCCACATAGCTTCACCTCATTCGACTGTCTGTACCACAATCCATATCCCGATGTGCCTCTGAGATATCTCAATACATGCTTCCCTGCCTTCCAAAAGAGCTTGGTAGGCTTAACCATAGCTTGTGAAAGATGGTTAACTGCATAGCATATTTCGGGTCGTGTGTTGACCAGATACATGAGCGACCTCACCGACTGTCGGTAAACAGTGGCATCCACTACCTCCGCCGAAGTAGCATCCTCCTTCCTCCAACCACCAGGAAGAGGAGCATCAACAGGCTTGCAGCCATGCATGTTGAACTTCTCCAGTATCTCCCGGGCATACTTACCCTGAGAAACAAACAGTCCATCACTGCGCTGCCAAATTTCCAATCCCAGGAAATAATAAAGGAGGCCCAAGTCCTTCATCTCAAACTCTTTTGCAAGATCATCCTTGCATGAGAGTATCAATAGCTCATCACCTGTAAAAATCAAATCATCTACATAAAGTACAATGATCAGCAACTTACCCTCCACCACAATCTGGTATAGGTTAGGATCTGCCTCACTCTTGGAGAATTCAAGTCCGATGAAATAACTGTCTATCCGTGTGTACCAAGCACGAGGTGCTTGTTTCAACCCATACAATGCTCTCTTGAGCCTGCACACATGCGACTCGCTACTGAAGATCTCAAAACCTTTGGGCTTCTCTATGTACACCTCCTCCTCAATCACCCCATTGAGGAATGCAATGTTCACATCCATCTGATGAACGTGCCACCCCATCTGCGCTGAGAGAGCAAGAATCATCCGTATGGAAGAATACCTTGCGACAGGTGCAAAGGTCTCCTCATAATCGATCCCCTCTATCTGTGAAAAGCCTCGGGCAACAAATCTTGCATTGTACTTCTCCACACTCCCGTCAGCTGCCTACTTCACTTTGTAGATCCATACCGAACCCACCACTAATTTCCCCTCCGGCCTTGGGACAATCTCCCATGCATTGTTTCTGACAATCGAATCATACTCTTCCACCATGGCATCTACCCATCTGGGATCCTCCACAGCTTCCTCGAAAGAGGATGGCTCTGTCACGATACACTTGCTCACAAGAGCCATGTATCCAGTGTACCGATCAAGTGATTGTCTCTGTCTGCGCTGTGCTGTAGGTGGTCCTACAACCTTCTCTGCATCTTGAGCCAGTCGCTCAGCTTCTGTAGTGCGCTTCCGCCCTCTGATGGTTGGCGCTGCATGAGTGGTCCCTTCCACTCCATGAACCTCATCTTGTGGCTAATCCACATCTTGCGACTCATCCTTAGGAACTAATAGCTCCTCCTCTACATGCAAGTGTGGCTCCCTCTCAAGCGAACACTTCATGGCTTTCTCCTCATGAAATTTGATATCCTGTCGCACAACAGTCTTGCGACTGTCTGGAAAATACACATGATAGTTGTGGGGCATATCAGTGTACCCCACAAATATCCCAACCTCTGCGGTCGGCTCCTGCTTCTTCCTGGCATCCTTCGTCACATGAATGTAAACAGGTGAACCAAAAATCCTCAAATGGGAAATATCAGGCTTCTTACCAGAAAACGCCTCCTTTGGTGTACTCATGCCAAGTATCTTGTGAGGACAATGGTTCTGCACAGATACTGCAGTATTGCATGCCTCTGCCCACAAGTGAATGGGTAGGCCCTGATCATGCAACATCGCCCGTGCAACACCCACGATCGTTCTGTTCTTCCGCTTAGCAACCCCGTTCTGCTGTGGGTTATGAGGTGCTATGAGCTCTCTTCGAATTCCTTCTACACTGAAAAAGTCCTTGAATTCGCCAGAGATGAATTCACCACCATTGTCGCTCCTAAGAGCCTTCACCTGCTTCCTCGATTCTTTCTCAACCAGTGCCTTGAACTCACAGAACTTTGAGTATGTCTCACTCTTCTTCTGCATGAAGAAGATCCAGCACTTACGAGAAAAATCATCAACAAAGATCACATAATACCTGTGCTTTGCTGTCGAAGCTATTGAGAAAGGTCCACACATGTCTGTGTGAATTCTCTCAAGGATCGTTGTGGCGCAACTATCCTTCTCGTGAAAGGTGGCTTTCACAAATTTTCCCAAGGTACACCCCTTGCACTGATCTGACTGCGCAAGAGTGCCTTTAGGAAGCCCAGTAGAAATCTACTACAGTATCTTCAAAGCTCCATGGTGAAGGTGGCCCAATCTCCGGTGCCAAAACTCGCCATCATCCCGGCTCACCACTCCTTCTGCCTTGCCTACCATTGCTGCACAACCATCTACCTGCAATTGATAAAGGTTCTTAACTCGAACCCCTATCCTCCAGGTCTCACTAGTTGCCTTACTGCGCAGGAAAGTCTTTCCCTCGCTAAAGACAACATCATATCCCTTGTCTTCTAACATCGCCACAGAGATAAGATTCTTCTTCAATCCTGGAACATGCATCACATCCTTCAATATGAAGGGTTTACTAGACTCCCTCTCAAAGGAAATGGTATCGATACCAGTCACACTGTATCTACCATCATCGCCCATCTCGATGTGCACTCCAAGATCTTTTTCATCTAGATCAGTAAACAAATCTCGATCTCCTGTCATGTGAAAAGACACACCACTGTCCAAAAACCACACTGAACCCATCACACTTGAGACCAAGCATGCGATCAGCGAAAAATCCATCTCAAATTGCGAGGCTAAGGCCTCTCCAACTGTAGATCTAGCAGCCTACTTATTTTTCTTCTTCTGCGGACAATTTGTGGCATAATGTCTGTGTTGGTGACAGTGAAAGCACTTCACCTTGGACGTGTCTTGCTTCTTGCCTTTCGCACAGGAATGAGAAGCTTTCTTATTCTTCCCCTTCTTTGCTTTGGTAGCCAAAGCGAAATTCTCTTCATCAGAGTTCCTTGATGAAGATCCGTCCCTGGTACTCCGCCTTATCTCCTCTTGCACAAGATCCGACCAAAGTCGCTCCCATCCTGGCAATTTCTCCCGACCATTGACAGAGTCCTGATAGGAATTCCAACTCTTTGGAAGCCCAAGGAGAGCCAAGCTCACCAATTCCTCATCATCAATAGTCATCTCCACACTTCCCAGCTTATCCCTACATTGGGTGAACTTCGTGAGGTACTTGGCCATACTGTTGCCTTTCTCCATCTTTATGTTTCTGAGTTTATCCTTGAGCGCCAACTTCCTCTGGTCGCTCTTTCTTTGGAATAAATCTGTCAAGGCTTTCCACATCAAGAATGGAGAAGCCTTACCATGAAGGCTGGACACTATGTGATCCTTCACGCCCTCCAACAAAATCCTTCGACACTTTACTGTCTTCTTTTGCCATGCGTCAAGTACGACAGCATCAGTAGAAGTAGGCTTTGGAATTTCTGCATCTATGAACTCCTTCAACCCATTGTCATCTAGCACTGCCTCCATCCTGTCCTTCCATGAAATATAATTCGATCTACCCTTAAGGGCATACTCCAATAGCAATCCGTTGAAAGACATCTCAACTTCGACACCAAGAAAACACTGCTGCAAATTCGAATTCCACCAGCACAAAACTCAACCGCTTCAATGTCTTGCAATTGATCCAATGATCAATATCGCTCTGATACCATGTAGAAATTTGAATAATTGTTAAATTATTCACTGAGATTATCCTTATCACACACTATTTGAGCTTCATGCATAATACATAACCTCTTCTACTATTGATCATTAATTGCGGAAATATAAACAATCGCATGCACACATTAAAACCATAAACAATCACACATATAAACACAGTATTTATGGGAAAGCTTAAAGATGAAAACCCCCAACTATCTGTATATTATAATGATAGAGATCATGTAACAATCATTGTACAAACTCCTCACAAGCTCTCAGTACAATCTCCATTTGTTACACACTACACAAGCTCAGACGTAGCAAAACACATGCTCCAATCTGCTCAACCTGTTAGCCTACCTCTATTGTGCAATCCAAGATGAATAATGGCCCAATCTGAGTTCACATCCACCTGGTATGCATTGCGCAATCCTCATTGGCATCTCCATCAATGTGTGGTGCAAACTCATGCACCAGTATGGTCACAACTGATAGTCACACTTGCTATTTCACCTACCTCTCCACTGGTCTCCACTGAAACTGTCCATGCACTGAAGTTAACTGATGTATTCTTTAGTTGATTTATGAGTTAATAATTAGTGAATTAATTAATAATTAATTCACACCACTCTCACTAGTGTATCAATCAGTTAGACTAGATACAACTATCTCAACTATGTTTAATTGAGTTAAACTGAACACAACTCCATCAACTCCTCAATCAACTCCACCAAACTCTGTCACCTGAGTTCTAATTGAAGTCTCCATGCAATAGCTCCACTAAACCCTCAAGAATAGCGTAATTCCTTCTGTCAGCTGCATGTGCCACATCTGTGCACTTAACTGAAGTGCTCCAAGAGGATAAGATAATGTTTAGAGTCCAAATATTATTAAGAGCTAATAATATTCGACATTTCTATTTTTAGACTGGCAATCTAAAAATAGATTCTGCCCAGTATGTCTAAAAATAGAAGTCGATCTATTTTTTCCGACTTGACCAACCATCCACAAATAGCATCCTGCAACTCATAGAACATGATCCATATGTCTAAAAATAGACATAGTCTAAAAATAGACTTTGTGCCAAAAATAGCCTTCGGGCCCACTTAGTGAAGGCGACTTCTTTTCACTAAGCTCATCATCTTGTTGCATTCTCAACAAAAAAATGAGTTTTTATTATTTTCCCTCCAAAATATTTACATGTACCTCTTTTCAAATTTACAGTATTTTGATTGGTTTACATCTTATGACATGGAAATTATGTGAAAATTTCATGGGCACTTTTAGGCTAAAATTTCCTCTAATGAATCTGCTAACCCATTCCCTTGAGGGTGATAGGTAGTAGAGTGAGAAAAAATGACATTATACTTTTGAAAAATATCAATCAAACTTGCAAATTTAAAAACTTGTGCATTGTTTGTTACCAACCTCTTGGAACAACCAAACCTACTGAAAATATTCTCCTCTAAGAACTTAATCACCTCTGCATCATTTTCTCTTCTTTCTGGGACAACTTCCACCCATTTTTTAAAATACTATATGCTTGTCAAAATCCACTTATACTGTCCACTAGATGATGGATTGATCTCCCTTATGAAATACAATCCCCACTTCCTAAGAGGTTCCTCCACAAACACAATAATTATAGGCAATGGTGCTAGTAGTTTCTTTTCAGCAAAAAATTGACATTTTTGACAATCCCTTACCAATATATAAACATCTGAAAATAGAGAAGGCCAAAGAATTCAACTTTAAAAAAAAATTGAGTTGTTAGCTTCCATCCATAGTGGCCACCAGAAATACAACCACGATATTCATTTACTATATCAATTGTTTCTCCCTTTGTTAAACAAAGTAAAAGGATTCCAATCGGATGTTTCCAATATAGCTTCCCATTTCCTATCACATATTTATGAGCCTTTACTCTGAAAGCCTTATAATTTGATCTATTTAAAGAATGGGGGCAACAAAGGAAACATAAATAATGCACAATATCCTTATACCATTTAGAACATAGGTATTTATACTGAACCCTGTTGTCGGGTTTTGTATTCTTACCTCCTACTGTTGTGGATTTATTCTCCTCAACTTCAGCCAACAAATTAATTCCCATAGCCTAAAAATTTGTTTATGTTAAAATATTTTCCAGATCTTGTCCTTTCACCAGCTTGGTTAGCTTTATATCCATGTCATATTTTTGAATCCTTGCTATCCACTTTCCTCTCTTTCCTTCAACATGGCCCTAAGTTAACACATATTTTACAGTAGCATTTGGAACATAAGAAATAATTTGTGATTGAAGAATATAGACCCTGAAATAATTAAGTGATTCAACCAAATCATAAGCTTTCTTTTCCAAGATATTATATTTTATTTCTTTATCCCTTAACACTTTTCTAAAGAATGCCACAGAATGTTCTTTTCCCTCTTCATTTCTCTGTAAAAGCACTGCTACAATGGTTGTAGAAGATGAAAATGAAAATATATGAAAAGGCTTTGTATAATCAGGATTTACCAACACAAGAGCTTCTTTAAGGGCCTCCTTGATCCTCGAGAAGGACTCTCTAGCATTTTTTTCCATCTAACCTCCACACCTTCTCTCAACATATCATTTATTTCTTTAACAATCTCTGCATAATTAGGGACAAATATTCTGAGGAAATTTATTTTTCCTAGGAAGCTCTAAATATCCTTTTTACTCCTTGGTAGAGGTATTCTTTTGATTGCTTCCACTCTTTTCAAATCTATTTTAACTCCATCTTTTGATACAATGCGGCCTAAAAATTTCCCTTCTTTCAAATAAAAATGTGAATTTTTGGGACTTAAAGAAAGATCATACTTTCTACACTTATGAAAAGGCTGTTCTAAATGTTCCATATGCTCCTCAACTGATTTTGAGAAAACTGTTATGTCGTTCAAGTAAATTACTACGAACCTATATTTTTCTCCTACAAAGGCTATATCCATATCCATTTGAAAAGGGGCACCAAAATTCATTAGCTCAAAGGGCATCTTAGCATATATAAAAGTGCCCTAAGGAGTTGTAAATGCTTTCTTCTTCTGATCTTCTTTCTTAACTGAATTCTAGTTATAACCAGAAAAACCATCAATCATTAATAACCAGTATGACCTTTTCACCTTCTATAGGATGTGATCCATTTTGGGAAGTGGATAGTTGTCCTTCAAATATGATTTATTCAGATTCCATAAATCAAAACACAACCTTATTTGTCCATTTTTCGTTCTCACGAGAACACGATTTTCCACCCAATCAGAGTACCTTAGTGGGACAATTATTTTTTCTTGAAACAATTTTTTGACCTCCTTTTCTACAGATGGAAATATCAAAGGGTTAATCTATCTCAATTTCTGTTTAGAATATTTTACCCCCGGCTTTAAAGGAATCATGTGCTGAATAATACTAGTTTCATATGTTTTTAGATCTTCATGTGACTAGGAAAAAACATCAACAAGCTTATTAAAAGTATTTACATACCTTTGTTTAAAATTATTTGGGACATCCTTAGCTAATCTCACCATCTTTGGTTGTTGTTGTGTACCCAGATTACAATCTTCAAGGTCTTCTTTTGAGTTTGTATTTTTTGGATTGAATGCAACATCACTCGAATTGAACAATCGCTCCAAAGGTACTAAGCCTTTTGGTATGACATTTTCCTTAAGTTGTAATATATTCTTATTTCCTATATAATATTTAAAAGACAACCCCCCCTTCTAAGTTTTCTTCAATTTCTCCTTCCTAGTCAATCTCCAAATCATCAAACTCACTAATCATTCATAGAAAATATTTAATTTTCTCTTCATCCTCGAACACCTGCCAATGTTTAATATTATCTGGAATAGATGGCCTTTGTCTAATCTCAACTTCATACTTCAGTCTGGGATTCAAGGGAGGCTTACAAGTACTAGTTGCAATTGCTAGAGAATCAAAAAGTCTATTACCTTATCTAGGAACAAATTGTATATTGAAAGCAATAAAGAAATTTTATATCAAATCCCAAACTTCATTTCTATAATTTTTCAATCTTGGATGCCTTGGTTGATAGTGATTCTTGATCTATTTAACTACCAATTTTGAATCTCCGAAAATAGAGATACATTGAATTCCTAAATGGTTAGCAATTTGTAGTCCGAGAATCAAAGCTTCATACTTTGTAATGTTATTTGTGGAGTCAAATTATAACTTATAAGAGAAAGGCATGGAATGTCCTTTTAGAGAAACCAAAATTAATCCTACTCCACTGCCATCCTTTGAATAGACACCATGAAAATATATCTTCTAGACTCCACTGATTATTTTCTCCTTATCATCTATTGCTTAAGGGAGTTGCAATTTAGTGTCTTCAAAAATATATTATGTTTCTTGCAACATAAAACAGGGAAATTCATCCTTTTCCTGAATATAAACAAGAGAATTAATAGAACCCTCCTTTGTAACCATCTTAACAAACCTAGTATCCCTATATAACCTCCTTTCTTCACCACCAAAAACAGGGGAGATGGCATATGTAAAATCCGACTCCAACACTCCTCCTAGCTTGGCGCCCCGGGACCTAGATAAGAGCATTCTAAAACATGCTATAATGTCTACAACTACTATGTCCATCACAATGCTTCTAGTTGGAATTTGATCCAAAAAAACCACCAAGCCTTTAATCAACCTTACACACTTAAACTTCTTAGAATCAAATGAATATAGATCTTTGTAAGGCTTAGTAATCTATAAGTTCAATTGATTCATAACTGAAAGAGGCATTAAGTTATGAGATCCTCTAGAATCCAACATTTAATTATGAAGAATAAATGTATGTACCAGTAGATAAATATAAAAAGGAGTAGAAGAATCCACTTCCTCTACATGAGGACCGAACATTACCACTGGTCTATCCTCCTACAAATTGACTGTGTTTGCTGCATGATTGTCCCGTGAAAGATTTATATAATCAAATACTTGCTTCTTATATGTTGGAGTCTTAATCAACTCAGTT
Organism: Pinus albicaulis; assembly: GCA_034641835.2. Classification (NCBI taxonomy): domain Eukaryota; kingdom Viridiplantae; phylum Streptophyta; class Pinopsida; order Pinales; family Pinaceae; genus Pinus; species Pinus albicaulis. The sequence continues at coordinate 1,027,590,849 of CM076583.1, read as the reverse complement.
AAAGGAACTGGTACTTTGATATATTTCAACTCCTTTACCAAGTTAAAGGAATGACTCTGTTTTATCAACTTTTCATGTTCTTCTTCATTCATTTTTTGCTTTGAAACCTCATGAGAACTGTCAAGAGGTTTTTGAACTATCTTATTCAATGCTATTGTTTTTAACTTTTCCTTTGAACTTTATCCTTGTTGAAATTTAACTTTTGGAGGTGAGTTGACCCGTTGTTTTCCTTTTTCGAGTTTTTTTGGGGGTTGTTGTGGAGTTTCCATTTGTTGAGGTGTCTGATATTTCTGTGCTTCTTCACCATATTGTGTTCTCGACCTTTTTCTTGTTCTAAGGTCATACTTCCTATTTAGCTTTGCCTACATGAAATCTGTGAATTTTTTACAATAATCTTCAATCTCCTCCTCATCTAGAGAGACCTGATATTCAAAACTTAATTATTCACTTCTAAACATATCTTCCTCTTCTCCATACAAAATAGAAATTTGATTATCATGTTCTTTAGCATTATCTTCCGCTACTTCTTCTGGTTCATATTCTATATATAGAGGCGGCTGGTTCGGATCTTGATCCTCTCTCTCCCTCATCATTATTTGTAGTGGTTTTTGCCTCCTAAATTGAGGATTAAAATTTCTATTTTTTCCTTGTTGAATTTGTCTAGGAGGATTTTTATTTTCAGGTTCTAGCTTTACAATTTTATTTGACAAATTTCTAATAACTTTGGTCATATCTTCCAACTTTTGTTCATGTGCACATTTGGGCTAGGTCACAACATTTACTTCTTCTTTTCCCTTTCCTCTTTCATCAAATTGCTACTTTTACTTAATCTTCCTAGCAACAAACATATTTGCCTAGTTTTCTAGTGCATCGGTTTGAATCTGATCTAAAATAGAGGATCTCCTTTCGCGCAATGTGAATCCAAAATCAGACTCAAAATCTCCTACAAACACCACCTTTGCTCTAGTAGGTGGAGGTTTTATCTCTGCTGGAAAACTATTATATAATTTATTAAACCTTTTATTGAATTCATTTACATACTCTTCTGATTTTCTTTTAAAAGCATTGAATTCTGTTAGAAAATAGTTGTGATATTTTTTCTCTCCCCATCTCTATATAAACAAATTTTATAACTCCTACCAAGTATTAATACAATTTTTAGGAAGAGTTTTGAACCACTTCCTTTCTTCTCCATCAAGTGATTGAACGAACAATCTCATCACCACATCTAAATGTTCAACATTCATATTTTCAGCAAAAGCACAAAATGTAGCAACATGTATTTCAACTGTAATTTCATCTTCCCCTATGAACCTAGGTAGCAACTTGAGATAGTATTGTGGGAGAGAATTAATTTGTTGAGAGATATTTAAAGTGGCATATCTATTCATAAGAAATTCAGGGACAACCATGTTTAAATTTGGGTTAATTACATAAGAACCTCATTCTTGAAACACAAAGGACTGAGGAGGTTGAACTGAAATGGGAATTGGTTGATTAATGGAAGAAACAGATTGTTTTGAGGTTGAAATATCAACCGCCTCAACTTCTTGAAACTCTGGAAAAGATAATGAAAATGACTCCAAATATTTATCTTCTAAAGTTGGTTCAGGGAAAATATTTTGAGGGGATATTAAACCTTCTTGGAAAAAATCAATATTTTGAACAATTTATTCTGAACAAAAACTAGGAAACTGTTGATTAGAATGGGTTCCAGGAGCAAACAGAGTATGATTTGGGGTTACTGGTGACTTAGATTTCCACACTCTCTAAGCGACTAACTTCTCATGGCTAGAGAGGGTAAGGGTCTTCTGCTGCGAGGTATCAAACCTCATGTATTGTATTCTTGGAGCTAGGACTGTTGTCTTGGTGAGAGACTCAGTCTAATCACATTAATAACAAAGGCATTCTGATGTTGAGTATAAATGACAGAGAGAACATAAATAAGTGAGGGTGGAAATTTTCTGATAATATATTGTCTTGCATAGAATATTTTATCTTTAACTTTAGAGGAAATATGACTGACATGAAATAGGAAATAGAAAATAGGAGCACATCATTAAGTATTTTAACTTTAACTTACAAAATTGTAAAATTAAATACCAACAAATTCATTACTCAATTCTAAGATAAGAATATTAAGACAAGATGTAACATGGAAAACTTATCATACCCAACAAATTCTGGAATCTCTGCGAAAAAATTATTCATAAGCATATGAAAGTGAAAGTACAAAATTGTAGTTGCTTCTGAGGTCCAAAACTCTAGAACCTCACTTCTTGTTTCAAAGTATTTTTTATAAAAATTCCAAAAAGACTGTTATAAAACTGCCAACTTCCTAACTATCCTAAACATATTACATTTAGAAAATGAAATTACATTGAAAATAAAATAATTTTTGCCAAACATTATGAAAATAAAAATAAAACTCCATGTTGGAATATTCTCTATCATTGGATGATTTGTACTTCAGGAATAGTATAATGCCCTGCTCTTGCATCAATTTCTTGGGGAGACATCCATTCTCTGCACCTCTTCCACATATCTGTGTTTTCATTTGGGATTTTAATGAACTTGACATGATCCATCCTGAATTCAATGATGTTGTTGTAGGTTGGATTTTCAATAAATAGTGTTCTCATCATCCAAAGAATGTGTAATTATTTGTGTAAATAATTAAAAATAGTAGCCCCTTTTAATACTGTTGTCTTTTCATAAGTGGTACCAATTTTTATTTTGGCTTCTATGAACAATGTTTCAAAAGTCACCCAAGGTAATAAATTTTTTTGCTGATCCCAGTAGGATGGTAATCCTGCCCTGGTTCTTTTGTCAAAAGAAGTATTAAACTTCATTACAGATTCCTTCACTTCTTTTAATCTCTTATTAGCCAATTTCCTATGCAAATTATTCACTATCATCTTGTTGATTTCAATTACATCCTCAGAGCTGTTTTCAATCCCAAATTCCTTTAATTGTTGTGCAGAATTGGAATTCAAAAAGTCGATCATATTTTTTGCAAACAAGGCCCTTTGTTGTAATTAATACTTAGGAGCCACAAATTCACCCTCCAGATCTCTGCCAATTATTTTCTCCTCTTCCATAATAATCAAGAACTCCCAAATGTTTTTTACTGTAGCTATAAATTCGTTCCATAATATCTCTCTTGCTTGGATAAGGGACATATTCCCTTTCACCTTTTCTTTCAACTCTTTGATCTCCTCATATGCAAGCTCGCAATCCTTTCTATACTTTTCGACAGTTTCTTTTGTCATGGAAAATTCATGCTCAATGTATTTAATGATATTCATTGCTCTGTCAGAGTCACTCTGGTTCTTTTTCATTTCATTTTCAGCAATTTTCAACTTATACATGACCTAAGTTAGTTTTTTTGTTGGTTCCTATGAATATGCATGTACCTGAATTATTCAAACATGTGAGTCAAGTTTTTTCTACAAGGCATCATTCATTTCTTTTAATTTAGTTACCTCTTCATTTCTCTGCAGCAATTCATTTGTCAACGCTTCCTTCTCTTTCTCAACTTGGGCTACCTCTGTAGCCATTGAATTCTCTACAGAAGGTAGTTTCAATTTATTTTGAAGTACTTTAATTTCTGTTTCAGCTCCATGCAAAAAAATTTGAATTTCACTTATGTCTTCAGGATTTAATCCAACTTTGATTACTAGTTTCTTCAACTCTTCATTCCGAGTGGACAAAGCTCTTGAATTTTCCTTTTCATATTTCAACTGACCAACAACCTTCTCCAACATGCCTTCAACTTTGTTGGCAACTGATAATGTTTTATTTAAATAATTGTAAATTAATTCTCCGGTTTTCCTATGGAGAGAAATCTTATCAAGTAGAGGAATATTCTTGGCATCTACAGTCAAATTAATAGTTCTAAAACTTGTCGAAGAGGAGACAGATAATGCAGAAGGATGAGAAAATGAAATTTTGAGTTGATTCCTTTCTAAATCCATGGATGATAGAAATCTTGTTTGATAATTAGAAGATGATTGAGTTTCAGTTGAGATTCCATGTTTTCTCTGATCTTCCTATTTCTATTTTCAATCTGTGCAAATACTTGTTTAATTACTGGTACTGAGCCCTGAGTAGTCTCATCAAGTTTTGGAGAGGATGGTTTACATATTGTCACCCACAACTAAAATTGAAAACCAAAAACTAATGATGTGTTTCCCTCATCAAATAGTTTTTTCCTTTTTGTTGCTCCATTTTCATCTTCATCTAAATCCAGGATTTCTTCCCTACCTCTCTTGACATTCATAGGGATTTCAATTTCTACTCCCCCTATTGAAACTGATTTTCCTCCATTTTCCATTTTCTAAATCTCGGGTCTAGCTTCATGTAAAAATGGAGCATATCCATTTTCTACCCTTCTATTTGAAATGATATGAAAGGGATCATAAGCCCATTTCTTGCCCAATAACAAATCCACCCTTCACACAGTCTTTGAAATTCTCCTACAGCTTGCCTGGTGTTGAAAATGAAATGACTTATAGTCCTTGGAAATCTAAACAGATGGCCTTTCTTAGCTAGAACAAAATGAATTTGATCCATGTTTAAACTCTATCTTATAAACTCTAAAGCAAACAACCTCATAGTAGTAAAATTTGGTAACCTGTAAGGTTTAATGTCAGCTCCATACAATCTGATCTCTGAATAATCTTCAAAATAACACTAGTCCCCCACTTTCATATCCTTTCTCAATTGAAGAAAGGACTGAGCTTTTGGCAATAAAGAAGGTGCAACTAAAATATTAATGATTGAATAAACTACAGAAATAAATGAAGCAAAAAACTCCATTAGGCCTTCATTATTTGGGTTACCCCTCACTACATCAGTCCAAAAGAGTATTGATTGTTAGTTCTTGCTGACATCCAGGATATTTAACCCCAAGTGAATAAAATTTTCCACGTGATTAATAAGGACAAATAGGCAACTAAAGAAGGAAACCTAAAACAACATGTGAGTGAGAAATTCATGAACTAGGCATTAACTAACCCCTCCAAAAAAATGGTATATCTAAAACAACCTTAGGCTTCATCATCAAACCAAAAAGTCCCATAGTGACCTTATCAATGACTGATGCATCATCTTTCCACAATATTTTATTTAAAATTTGAAGAATAGGTTGGAATTATTCAACAAAAGTATCTTATGGGAACTGATTTGATTCTAAGACAATGGCTTCCCACTTTGCATCAAGTAAAATACAGTTTGGGCATACTCCTGACCTATCAAATTTTCAAAATAAACTTGCAAGGTTTCCTCAGAGAAGGAAGTATATGAATTTGAGGATGAGAAATAGAGTGCTTATTGAATTAGAAGTAAGGAAACCTGGAAGATATTTTCTCCTGACTTGTCCATCACGAAACATTTCTGTTGGTAAATGGAAAACACTAACCAATTGATAAATTCAGGAAAAAGATGAGTTTCAGAGATAAAGGATGTAAGAACCTCGGACCTGACCGCAAAAACATAAAATGGGACATTTTAGGGTCCCGTGATTTGGCATATTGGCAAGGCAAGTGACAGGGTAACATCAAACCAACTTTGGAGCCCAATGACCTAGCCTTCCTGGACTCAGAGAGGGCTCTCTCTATTTGTGCAAGGGATGTAGATTTATTTGCTTCTTATGTATTTGATTTTAGGATAGTTTTTAAGTGTGTTTTTAGTTTGTTTTAGGTTTTTGAGGGAGGAACTGATCAAAGATTAAATAGATAAAATATTGTTAGATCAACTGGGCTATGGGGTCGAAAAGGTCGAGAAAGCTTCAAATGGTGGACAAGGTATATTGAAGGGCCGATTTGGTCGAGGTAAAAATGGATTCTTAGGTGGAGTGAAATGGAATGGACACTAGGTTTTGTGAATGAAAAAGAGTTTTAAACATAAATATTTTTACAGTAGACATCCATGTGGTAGGGCTAACCATTAATCACAATAAATGAAACTTCAAACTAATAGATGCATAAAATAAACATTCAAGTGATACATAGAAGTATATGACCCTCTAACTTTGGGAAAATCGCCTTCATACTTTGGGAAAAACAAACAAGACAAACAAATAACTCAATATATGAAGAGGGAACTCCTAGACATCATATTTTGAGCTATTGGGAACTTTGAACTAAGATTGCAGAGCATAGGCAAAGGGCAAGATCAACACAAGACCTATTTGGCTCAACTAAGACAATAAAACATTCAGAGAAAGGTTTCAGTAATGGGTTTTTGGTTAGCTAGGAGTAAACAGGGCTTACCATGAATCATACTATTTAGCATACATTAGAACCATTAATGAAATTGAGAAAAAGTTCTTAGGGTATCAAAGAGCATTTAAGAATTCATTTGACATAACTAAGAAAGAAGACAAACATAGAAGCTGTAATGAATTAGGAAACTTGAGGTGCCTCCATGGGCATGTCTCAAATCTATTCTTTACTGTCCTACAACAAGCAAGAACATGAAAATATGTGTGATAACTAAGGAAACATAACAGAGAAGGAACACTATACCATTTTACCAAGTCAAGGAATCCTACAACAGTCCTCTTCCACCATCCAAAACACACAAGAAATTATCCACTGCATGAGACAAAGTATTTCTTCCAAGCTTGTATAACCATGTATTGCTCTATAACATCAAGTTCAGCCTCTTCATACAATGAAATCTCTTGGAATATATAGGCTAAAGAGAAATAACCTATCCAAGAGCATCTAGAAGGCCATTGACCTATTACAAATGTCTGATTTTGTCCTTGAGGCTTTGCAAATCCCAAGGCACAAAATACCTTTAAAAATAACTTAAAATGCTAAAAATGGAAATAAAATTGACTTTTCATGACTAACAATGGCCAAAAAAGGCTAAACGCACATTTGGAAAAGCCACTTCAAAAAACTGTCTTTTTTGCCAAAATTCTACAAGAATGTAGCAGCAAAAAATTCCCTGTCTTGTAGACAATGTTTGAGAGACCTCCTGATGTCAAAACGAGGCCCGTGATGGCTCGTTGGAAAGCCCTAGATATCTAGTTTCTATAACTACTTTATTTTTCCCAAACTGATACCTGAAAGTATGTCAAAGAGTGGACTAAGTGGAAAAAACCAAAAAGGCAGCTCTTGCTGATATGTGAGGCAGAAAGTAAAAAAATCACTGTTTTTTGCCTCTTTGGGGGACCAAAACACATCCTTTGGATCTGAAACATTGTGAGTAGCTGCCCCTGAATTTATTCCATCCAAAAAAATGAATTTCATGAGCTGAGGATGTTCCTAGCACCCATGGTTGCGCCTTGAAAAATGTGCAATTATGGCCAAAAAACACAAAAAACAAAATCTTGTCAAAATTTGCTCAATTTTGGCAAGCAAGCTCCTCATGGGTTCTTAGAAGCGTGTAAGGAAGCTGAGGCCAAGATTTCAAGCCTTGATGTGCCTTTCTCCATTTTTTCTACCGGGCACCCTCTTTGGGCATTTTTGAGTTTTTCTTGGTTTTCTTCCTTGTGGTTCGACATTTTAGCTTTGGCGAAGAAGTCATGGCCCCTTGCCTAGGGGAGGCAGCTAGCACATGATTTGGAGAATATTCTTTATGCTCTATGTTTCCAGTGTCTTTATTTGGGCTGCTTTGATCTTTTTTTTTCATGCTGCTCCCTTCGGAATGCTCACTGTTTTGTGTTTGTTTGCCATCATTATTGCTTGCTTTTTGTCACTTTGCCCTTCCTTGGAGGCATTTTTTCTTCTGATACCCTTTACTGACTCACCAAGACAAATTGTTTAAATGAGCATTGAAATAGGTCCTCAACCAAAAACACTTTATCCTCTTTGCAAGACTAAGTTTGTGCTTAGTTGTTAAACAAGTTTTTGTTAAGTGAAAACAAGCTCCCTTCTTATGAACTTTGTTGTGAGCAAAGGGCTTTTAATGAGATCTATTTTTGGTCTTTTAAGACAAGTCCCCCTTTGTTTTTGACACAAAAACTCTTTCCTTTCAATCACTGTTTTTATCCTTTGCTATTAACAGCAAGAAGACCTCCTTTAGACTGTCAATAAGCCCTTATCTTTTATCACTCTCTCTGTCGTTATTTGAAGCAAAAAAGGGTGCTCTTTGGAATCATTGTTTTGATCTTGATAAACATGGTAGGTTTGAAAACAAGATGTGTTTTTTCCCTTAACCACCTGAAAACTCCTTTTAAATTGTCAACAAGCCCTTGCACCTTTTAATCACTGCCCTTGTGAAATCACTGTTAATGGGACTCCTTTAAACTGATCATAAGCATAACCTTCTCCCTTACTGTTTCTATGTGATTTTGGCAAAGAGGTCTTTCTTGAAAACAAAAAGGTTCCTCCCTTTCCTTTGGGCACCAAAACTCTTTCTTCTTTGAAAACTGTTTCTCTGTGATTTTTGAGCAGACAGGCTACTTTGAAAACAACAATGTTTTCCCTTTTGAAATATCACTGACCCTTTGATGATTATTGTTTTATTCAGGCTAGAATAACAATCCTTTTTGGATGAAGATCATTTTTTTTAATCAAAACAATAGTCTCCCTGTCACTGATTAAAATGCCTTCTAAACAAAATTTGTCCCTCTTTAATGATCATTGTTTCTTTTAAAGGAAAACAAATCTTTCTTGATGAAGATAAGACTACTTATCTGACTGTGTTCCTTTTCACAAATGTGCAAACAAATTTCCTTTACTTTTGAAGACAGACTTCCTCTCCTTTTACCATAACAAATGCTTGGTTCCGTGTAGGACTGATTTTTATTTTGAGCAATGAATCTACTTTTCTTTTAAGCAAAAAGGTGTTCTTTGAAATCACAGTCTTCTCCTTTAAATCAAAATTGGGCCAAGAGCTGTAAATACCTTTGAAAAAATATGTTTTGCTGTGTTTGGAGGTGAGCTTGTTGTGTAAAAATCTGGTCTTTAACACCTTTGATGGCCTCTTTGAGTATTGGCCCTAGCTGGCAGAAACCTTGTTCAGAGATGGTTACTAGGCGCCCATTGAACGTCGGGTAGCTCTGAATGGAAAACCACGTTCAGAGATGGTTGGAGCCTGAACGGAGAGGTGCGTTCAGAGTTGGTTGCTGCCTGAATGGAGAGACGCGTTCAGGGTTGGTTGCTGCATGAACATAGAAAGGACTATGTTCAAATTTGGTTGCTCCCTGAACCAAAAAACGCATTCAGGGTTGGATGTTGCCTGAACGGGAAAAGGACCGCGTTCAAAGTTGGTTGCTCCCTGAATGAAAAAACGCATTCAGGGTTGGTTGCTGCCTGAAAGGGAAAAGGACCGCGTTCAAAGTTGGTTGCTATCGGCCCAGGTGGGTTTGAATGGAAACACAACGCGTTCAAACTTGGTTGTTGGGTGCCTGTTGAACGATGGCACAGGTGTGCCACGCCTATAATAAAAACCTTCTATAGATGATTACAGGTGTGCTGCACTACTGTACAAGCGTGTCGCACATGGATTCAAGCTTAAATGCGTTTAAAAAACACTCCTTCTTTCGTGAACTCACCTGCATGGTGGTGAATGGAACTGGTTCGTGATGCCTTTTATACTTTTAGGACAAGGTTTTCTCCTTTGTCTTTTGAAAGAAACTTTTTAAAGAAAGTCTATGTGCATTTGTATTTTGAGGCAGGCTTTTAACAACTGTTTCACCTTTTTTTAAACAATATTTTTGAACCTTTTGCCACATTCAATAGAATGCTTCTAAAAAATGATATTGTAATCCACAGTTTGTGAGGTAAGAGGTTCTCTAAACCATGATTTAATCCTCTGATTTTAATCAAGGAGATCATCCACTTAAAACCACCAATGCAGCCTCTTAGAACCTAATATGCAAATCCACTTGTTTATGAAGTGATGAAGGTCATTATCCTCTCATTGAAAAAATTTCAAAATGTAAATTTCATGTGTCCTTTAAAACTCTGTCCTTTATCATTTGATGGAGGCACCCTTTGACTGAAAGCGAATTATGGCTTCATCACACCTTTAACCCTTTGAATGAGCTGTTTCATGGTGCAAAAATTTGGAGAGCTAACCCTCTGCCTTTTGTGAAGGAGGCCATTGTTGAAGTTTGCCAAACCAACTGCCCTCTTCAAAGGAGGTTTTCATCACTGTGTTTTTCTAACCATCTGCTCTTGAAGGAGGTTATATTAAATTGTCTTTAACCTTCTACTCTTTAAATAGATCATTTTAAGGAGTAGCTGTGTTTTTTCCACTTGTCATTTTGAATCATCTCCTTTCAAACAGTCCCTTTGTTCTTCATTAAGACTTTGCCTGTGATATATGTCTCTCTTATCACTGTGTATCTTTGAAATTTCAGACAAAAAACATGTTTTGATTATGAAAGTGCTCTTTTTCTATCCATAGGGAAAGGCACTTGGATAGATTGCAATGGTCTTCTCCAAAACTGTGACCTAGCACATTATCTAAAAGGGTCTCATAAAACCATTCTCACTACAGCCTTTGAAAACACCATGTATCCATTGTTTTTTTTTTTTTTTTGAAGTAAGGAGGTACTTTTAAACCAATTTTTGACCTACTGTTGTTCATCAAGGAGGTGACCTTTAAAAATCACTAATGCAACTTCTTAAAACCATATAAAAACAACAGTGTTTGTTCTTATTCACATTGAAGGTTTTCTCCAATACCATGATGTGTTTTATCTCCTCGAAGTTTGTCTTGAAACATGGAACACTGTGTTATGCCCTTTCTCATTCACACTGTCTCTTTGTATTCAGTTGCAGAAATCACTGTAACACCAAGCTAGCTCTACCTTCTTGGCCATTTAGATGAGGTTTCTCTTTAGTTAAAAACTATAACTTCTAATTTATCCTTTGAAGGAAGGCTTTTGTAAACATAAGAACAGAGGCCTTTAGCACCATTATGCCACTGTTTGGTTTTTCATGTGAAAGAGGCCTTTAACTTATCATCTCTCATTTGTTTCATCATTATTTCTCAACTTGTTTTTTAAACAGGGACCTTTATCAAAAACAATTTTGAAACCCTTCTAATGCATCCATTGTTCATCTTTGGAGGAGGTGGTGCAAAACAATCTTTGAAGTTACTTAAGAACATGTTGGCTCTCTGCTTGTTTGTGAAGGAGGCCACATCATGTCTTCTTAACCCTCTGCTTTTTATGAAGGAGGTTATCATCACTGTTTCTAACCATCTGCTTTTCATTGAAGGAGGTTATCATTATACACATGAAATCTCATCTATTTCAACACTGTGTTAATTCTCTGCAGTATATGTGTCTGCTTGAAGAATACCAAGAGGAAACAAAGTGAACTTTGACATTTTTCATTGTTAAAATCACTTGAACCTAAAGTCCACTTTGCTATATGAGACATTGTCTGAGATGTATATTCTTTTTGTAAAATATCAATGAGAACACTAGATCAGAAACAAAGTGATTTGTATATGGAGAATGCTTACTGCCAAACATTATTGACTGTATTTTCCCCCGAATGTGTTGTCAAAGGTTTATTGAAATCGCCTTTGCCTACTTTCCAAAACCCAGTTTCAAGGTAACATAAGAAGCAACTGTCTTTTCATGCCCTACATGATGATGCTATTTGGAAGATTATGTAGTACTGCTGATCAGAATTACGCAGTCCTTGTTATTCATTTTGACTTGGAGGATGATCTCTATTCTTCATGCAGTTTTTGGATTTACAACCATACATATCAGTTGCTCTTTACTTACTACACTTCATTTGCTTCATTGATGGCAAAACCCTTCAACATGAGAGACCTGTTCGAACTTGTCCCTTTGCTCTTTTTGCACACTGATCATCATTACAATTACACCCCTGCAGAGATGTAAAAACGTATGACTTTGAACCTTGGATAAATCCTTTGGTGTTTCAAGGAGATTATGCCTGAGCTAAGCATACTTCTTCAGATAGTGAACATCTTTATCTTTTCCTGATCTGGATCTTTGTGAACTTCTTCTAAAATGAGACAAAGTGACCTCTTAGTGGTGTGCGACCTATGGATAGACCAATGCTTGCTTTGCAGAATAGGGAAATTTTTAGGGTTGACTGGTATTAGGCACATGCTTTTTGGCTTAAGATATCTTAGCCAAGAAAAAACTCCCTAAACACCACTATATAACTTAGGGACAATTTTGACAGATTCTGAGTGTTTTCTTAGGCATGATTAGATTGTGATATGACAAGATGACCAGGTATAGAAGAGCAGATACTTTGTCAACCTTCGGATAGGGAATGGCTTGAGAAAACAAGGGTAAATGACAGCAGACAGACCAAGCTAAGATAGCTCTAGACCGAGATATTTTTCTAAAACAAGATAGGACTTGAAAACTGGAGATTTTTCTTATCACAGACTGACAGGAAGGGTTAGGAGGACCAAAATTGTTTTGGGGTGTTTTCTAGATGACAAATTGACAGTTTTGAAATCAGCTTCTAGAAAAATCAGTGAAGGAAACTAGTCATCAATAACAGGTAAAAATATTAATGACTAATAGTGGCTCCATTTCGGGAGGGCAACTCCTTTTCAGGAGGTGTCCAACTCTACAGATCTCTGGCTTGTGAAGACCAGTGCCTTATCCATTGGCGCAAATTTCTTTCTTTCTTGATGCTATTTCTGAAAATTGACAGCATGATTAGCGTCAAAGTCATCTCTACCTACCCAACTATATTTCCTAACATTTTTCTTCTTTTAGACTAGCAACCCTTTGACATGATATTTTTTTTGGAAAAGACACTACCTAATTCTACACTTATATCTTCCGGGAGTTCATATTAAATTGATGAACTCCTTTGATTCTCTACCTATGCTAGATCGACTGTCAAGGTTAAGCTATTTGACAGGATTTCATTCACTACGATAAAACATAAAATTGAAAAATGACCAAATCAGGATTAGGCGGTCTGATTTGTCATGTGTTTGTGGCATAAAAGACAATCTGCACATAAATATTATTTTGCATGAAAACAAGACTTAGAAAAATCAGGGCTAGGATACATAGTTTGTTTTTCATCCTTGTTTTCCTCTTTGGCTCTGTTTTGAGTGTGTGGAACCAGTATCTTTTCCTAATCTTCTTTCTTTGACAAGTCAAGCTTACACAATTTTACTACCCCTTCTTTCACTAACTTATCAGCAATAAATTTAAAACATGTTCAATTATGATTAGGCTAGATAACTGAACAAGACATATTTTGAGCACTAGTAGTGGCATTTAGACTTGCGAACTTTCAACATGACTATTTTTTTAGCATGGGGCTTTTCTGCTATTTTGTAAAACTGCCCTCTTTTCAACTTTTCTACTGTTTTGGTATTTTATGTTTTTTTGATTTATTTCTTGAAACATTGATATGTACAATGAGTGAAAATGTTTAAAACTAGATCTCTTGACAAAATTAATGTTTTAGTGTCCTGCCATTCACAGGACCTCCAAAAGTTTCAGTCCCATCAGGTTCTTGTAGGAAAAAAGCATTGTTTCTGCTAACTGAACAGATAATGAAAGGCCCTTTCCATAAGTTTTCAAACTTACCATGCTTTCCTTTATCTTCTCCTCTGGAATCCCATTTTAACACTTTATCTCCAATTTGAAAATCATTTTCCTTGGTCCTTCTATCAAAAATATGTTTCATCTTATCTTGCGCTAACTAAGTCCTTTGGTAAACTTCTTCTCTTGTTTGCTGTAAATGGATAGTCTAATTTATCCTCCTTTGCATGTCATTTTCTTCTATTTGAACTTCTTGTAATAGCTTCATTACTGGAACCCCTAAAGATGTTGGGAAAATGGAATCCATGCCATACACTAGTTGGTATGGAGACATACGGATTGATTTTTTGGTGGTTATTCTATCAGCCCATAGTGCATGCACTAGTTTTCCATGCCATGCTTTTTTATTTTGTTCAAGAAGCTTCATAATGATATTGAATAGGTTTTTGTTAGAGGACTCGGCTAAACCATTACCTTGAGGGTAATAAGCTGTGGAATGTCCTAATGAAATATAATATTTGTAACAGAAATCAACCATTCTTTTGGAGGAAAAGGCAGTAGCGTTATCAGTGATAATTTTCCTAGGACAGCCGAATTTAGATAAAATGTTGGTTTCTAGGAATTTAATGATGCTTGAATCGGTAGCATTCCTAGAGGGTATGGCTTCTATCCATTCGGTAAATTAATCAGTGGCTGTAAGGATCCATTTGTGTTGAGAAGATGAAGAAGGGTGAATCTCCCCAATAAAATCTAAACCCCATTGCTGGAAAGGTCCTTCAACTATGATGGGATTTAAGGGCAAAGGTAAAAGTTTTTTCTTGTCATAAAAAATTTGGCACTTATGGCATGTCATAACCAGTTTGTGAGTGTCAGGAAACAAGGTAGCCCAATAATAACTGGCTCTAAGGATTTTTTTGGATGTGGTTTTCCAGTAGAGATGACCTCCGCATTCTCCTTCGTGCATTTCATGCATAATTTTTTCTGCATCATCCTCAAGAAAACATTTAAGTAGCATACTAGTGGGAATTTTCCAATACAGAATTCCATCTAAAATACAAAACTTTAAAGATTTTTGTTTGAGGAATATTGCTTTGGTCTTTGATAAGGTTGGAGGAGCATTAAGATAAAATAGTACATAAATAATATCAGCATACCAAGGTGAATTTAGAAACACTTCTTCAACATGAGGGGCTGCACATTCTTCCTATTCTTCTAAGGTGTCAACAAAATTTATATCTAATGCTTGGATTTTGGTTTCAACCATTAGTATTGTGAGTCCTTGTCCCTTAAAAAGTTTGGTGGGTCGGATTTCTACGTCATATTATAAGATGATAGTGATCCATTTTCCCCTTTTACAATCAGGATCTTGATTTAATATATCTTTGACGATGGTATGAGGAACGAAAGCAATGATATGAGAATGCAAGATATAAAATCGAAAATATTTCAGTGCTTTTACCAATGTGAATGCCTGTTTTTCCATGATATTATATTTTAAGGGAGCATCTCTTAGGGATTTGCTAAAAAAGGCTATGCATTGTTCTTGCCCTGCTGAGTTCTTTTGTAATAACACTGCAGCTATCGTGTGTTCAGATGCAAATGAGAAAATGAAAAAATATTTGGTGGAATTAGGACTTATCAGTACTAGTGTTTCAGTCAGGTCTTTTTTAACCAATTCAAAAGATTTTTTGGCTTCTGTAGTCCATTTAGTCCCAACTTCCCTTTTTAACATGTTTGTGATATTTCTCTAAAGTTCAGCAAGATTTGGGATGAATCTTCTTAAGAAATTAATTTTTCCAATAAAGGATTGAAATTTCTTTATGTTTCTGGGGTGATTTATTTGCAGTATGCCTTCACTTCTCTTGGGGTCTATTTTTATTCCATCTTCAGAAATTATGTGACCTAGGAGTTTTCCTTCTTTGAGACCGAAAAGTGTTTTCTTGGGATTCAGAGATAAACCATATTTTCTACATTTTTTGAAAACCTTTCTCAAGCGAACTAGATGCTCTTCATCTTATTTGGAATATACTATGATGTCGTCAAGATATATGACTATGAAATAACCTATGTCTTTTGAGAAGGCTATGTCCATGGCTCTTTGGAATGTGGCACCAGCATTCATTAATTCAAAAGGCATTTTAACATAGATGAAAGTGCCCCAAGGTGTGGTGAAAGAAGTTTTGTGTTGATCAGTAGGAAAAACCAACACTTGGTTATAACTGGAAAAACCATCAAGTAATGAGATTCTTTTAGCACCCACCACTTTTTGAAGTATGTGGTCCATTTTGGGAAAAGGATAGTTATCTTTTAAAGAGGCTCTATTTAGGTTTCAGAAATCAATACAAAGTTTGATCTCACCAGTCTTTTTTCTAACTGATACTAGATTTGAAACCCACTCAGAGTACCTAAGGGACACTATTATCCCAGCATCATACATCTTTTTGATTTCCTTCTCAACTAAAGGTAGTAAGACTGGGTTTATTCTTCTCAACTTTTGTTTGAAAGGCTTCTAGTTTTCTTTGAGGAGGATCTTATGTTGAATGATGCTTGTGTCGTATGATTTCAAATCTTGGTATCCCCATGCGAACACATATCTAAACTCTTTAAACAACTCAATGTATTTCTGTTTTATGTGAGGAGGGAGAGTTTTGGACAGTTTGATCATTTTTGGTTCTTCTGTGCTTCCTATGTTATATTCTTCTATGTCAACCTCGGTAGATTCCATTTTTGGTTTTTTGGCCACATCATTAAAATCAAAAAATTCCTCTAAGGGTGCAAGCCCTCTGGGTATGGTGTCATTTTCACAGTGTAAGACTTCAAGCTCTCTTTGGTATAGGTCCTCACATGTCTCGGTTTCATATGGATGATTAATCAAGTTTACATCTGTTAAAGAAGGTAAATCTGGCTCTTGGTCTTCATTTTTGTCAAGACTTCTCTATTCATTTTCTAAGTCTATTTTAGTTACTTCAAACTCATTCCTAGATTGCAAAAAATCATCAATTTGTTCGTCATCTTTGAATATTTGCCAATGGTTAATGTTGTCTGGTACTGTAGGGCGATGTTTGACTTGGATACTGTATTTTTTGCTTAAGCATGGTATTTGGCCATTGCTTGCGGCAAAGGTGAGATCATTGGCTAGGCTATTTTGAGTCCTAGGAATATAAGTGAGTTCATATCTTTCAAAGGTTTTAAGGATGTCTAATGCTTCATTCTTGTATTATCTCACTCTTGAGTTTTTCGCCCAGTATTCACCTTTGATTTGTATAATTACAAGTTATAAATCTCCCTTGGTTGATATTTCTTAGCGCCTAAGTCTTTAAGTATGTGCAGACCAAGGAGAAGGGCCTCATATTTCGCAATGTTATTGGTACATTGGAATTCTAATCTGAAAGAATGACCTTCATTAGTATTGTGTATCCAGATTCCAACCCCCGAACTAGTTTTTCCACAAGAACCGTCAAAGCTTATACTCCAAAGAGTTTCTTTTTCATGCATGTTACTAAGCTGTTTTTCAAGTTTCTTAGAGCTTTGATCATCAGTTTCTTTATTTGGGGATGGGAAATATTGTTTTGATGGTTTGAAATCTTCTTCATTTTATTTTATCTACTCATTTATATCACTTTCATTGTATAAGATAAAATAATCTAAATTGGAATGAATGGAATAAACTGGAGTGTTGTTTGGCCTATCTAGGTTGCTCACCATATATTTCATGTGAGTTTCTCGGTACAACCTCCTAGTTTGGTTAAAAACTGGGATGGTAGCAAATGACATGTCCATTTGAAGGCTACCTTGTATTTTGGTGGCCCATGATCTTGATAATAGCATTCCATACATGGGAGGAATATCCGCCACTACTACGTCCATGACTAGGCTTTTAGTCGGTATTTTTCTTAAAGTGAAACATAGGTTCTTTATTAGGCCTAAGCATTTGACCCGACTTGAATCGAATGAGTACAAGTATTTGTAAGGTTTAGTTACCTCTAGACCCAAACTCTCCATGATTGCTTTAGGCATGAGGTTATGGGAGGCACCAGAATCTAACATGGCGTTATGTAATATCCTGTCATGGATGTTCAAACTTACGTAGAAAGGGGAAGCAGTTCCTTCTTGGTATTCACCTTCTATTTTGGGACCAAATAAAAGCTTGGGTTTGTCATCAGTCAGATTTAAAGTATCTACCTCATTTTCTATGTTTAAGAATTTAAGGATTTGAGATATGTACCTATCTACAGTTACTAGCTCAGTGAGGGGTATGGTTATTTTTATTTTGGATATTTCCCCTTCAAAACTGAATGGTGCTTATAGTTTAGATAGATATGTTTCAGTTTTTTCAGCCATGACTTTCTCTATAATTTTAATTTGCTAACTTTGATTTGGGGTTTTTTTCAATACAGCTGTCTCGGAAATCTTAGTAGAGGTACTATGACAGTTTGGATCAAGGCTTGCCTGACTAGCTTTGTTTTTGTTTTGGTCAGTTCTCTTAGACATGATTTTGTTACTATCTATTGTTCTTTCAAGAATGGTATCGGGGGATTTTGTAACAGTAGTGTCTGAGCTACCTTTCTTATATTTGTCTTGGTTTTTCTTACTCCTAAGATCATATTGCCTATGAGCTTCCATTATGGCATTTTGTAACCCTATTTCAGGATCTTCGGGGTTCTCATAATTTTTTTTGTTTTGGTTTGGGGAGAAGAAAACCTATTCTTCTTCTGTGAGGAAAACCTCACCCTCGTTATTGGAACCTATCAAGTTTAAGTGGTTTTCATCAAGTGGTTCCATATCTATTTCTACCTCACCAACATAGTTCTCATGGAAAGGTGGCCTGATCTATTGATCATTCTCCCTTGGTTTGTTCTGAGGTGGATCTCTTCTAAATTTTTGGTTCCGGTTTCTGTTTTGAGGGTTTGGCTGGTTGTCCTTAAGGGGTGTTTTTTCATTCAGATTCATTCTTTCCCACATTTTTTCCATGGATCTAACCAGGTTGTCTATTCTGGGATCTAAGTTGGAAACTGAAGGCATGGCCTCATCTTGGTATGTGACTTTCTTTTCTGATCTGATCCTAGCTCTCTTTTCAGCTAAGTTGGCTTCGGCACTAATAGCTACTTGTTGCATTTATTCTAAAGTTGCGGGATCTCTTTCTCTTATTTTATATGTCATATCCGGATCAAAACATTTGGGGAATTTTACTAGTGTTGAGCCAAGTGGAGGTTTCATGTGAGGTGGGAGGGCATTGTAAACACTGTTGAACCTAGTGCAATAGTCCTGAACACTTTCCCCAACATTCATTTTAAGATTGTTATATTCGGAAAGGATTTGGATGGGGTTTTTCTTGATTTCCCACCTTTTTATGAAAGTCTGGTAAAGTGATGGGAGGTCATGTATACTGTTAGGAGATAAGTTTTTAAACCATTTCTTGGGTTCGCCGCTTAGGCTTTGGGTGAACATTCTCATTTTTATGGTTTCATCTGCTAATTCCATATAGTCAAAAGCATCACTGATGCTATCTTCATGTTGTTGAGTAGTAGTAGCCTCAGTTCCGGTGAAGTGTGGGATTCAGGATTGGTAATCATTCCGCAAAGGTACCAAAGGTAGTGGTAATACTAAGGGCACATACCAAGTTACCATGGTGGGAACGGATGGTAGATTTACAGTATGAGGATTTGTAGTATGGAATGAGGTAATTTTCACAGTGGTGGTCTGAATGGGTGTGGCGGAACTACTTGGGCTTGTGGATTGATTCTGAGCAGATTTGGGGTGATAAGAGCCAAAATGGTGGAGAAGCTGAAAATCAGGAGGTGTAGTGGGTGAGGTTTCTCTGTTAGGACTCCGTTGCAAATCTAAGGGCTCAAGATTATCAAGGTTGATTTTACTTTGCGACTTGCTTCTAAACAGGGTCTTTGTTGAACTCAAGTCAAACTGGGAATCTTGCAAGGATGTAAGGTGTTCAACTAGAAATACTTCATTTTTCCCAAACTGATCCCTGGAAGTATTTCAAAAAGTGGACTGAGTGGAAAAAACAAAAAAGGCAGCCCTTGCTAATATGTGAGGTAGAAAGTCAAAAAAATCATTGTTTTTCGCCTCTTTGGGGGACCAAAACACCTCCTTTAGATCTGAAAAATCGTGAGTAGCTGCCCCTAAATTTATTCCATCCAAAAAATTACTTTCATGAGCTGAGGATGCTCCTAGCACCCATGGCTGCGCCTTGAAAAATGTGCAATTATGGCCAAAAAACACAAAAAACAAAATCTTGTCAAAATTTGCTCAATTTTGACGAGCAAGCTCCTCATGGGTTCTTAGAAGTGTGTAAGGAAGCTGAGGCCAAGGTTTCAAGCCTTGATGTGCCTTTATCCATTTTTTCTACCGGGCGCCCTCTTTGGGCATTTTTGAGTTTTTCTTGGTTTTCTTCCTTGTGGTTCGACATTTTAGCTTTGGTGAAGAAGTCATGGCCCCTTGCCTAGGGGAGGTAGCTAGCACATGCTTTGGAGAATCTTCTTTATGCTCTATGTTTCCAATGTCTTTCTTTGGGCTGATTTGCTCTTTTTGTTTCATGTTGCTCCCTTCGAAATGCTCACTATTTTATGTTTGTTTGCCATCATTATTGCTTGCTTTTTGTCACTTTGCCCTTCCTTGGAGGCATTTTTTCTTCTGATACCCTTCATTGACTCACCAAGAAAAATTGTTCAAATGATCACTGAAATAGGTACTCAACCAAAAACACTTTATCCTCTTTGCAAGACTAATTTTGTCCTTAGTTTTCAAACAAGTTTTTGTTAAGTGAAAACAAGCTCCTTTCTTATGAACTTTTTTGTGAGCAAAGGGATTTTAATGAGATCTATTTTTGGTCTTTTAAGACAAGCCCCCCTTTGTTTTTGACACAAAAAATCTTTCCTTCAATCACTATTTTTATCCTTTTCTATTCACAGCAAGAAGACCTCCTTTAGACTGTCAATAAGCCCTTATCTTTTATCACTGTCTCTCTGTGGTTATTTGAAGCAAAAAAGGGTGCTCTTTGGAATCACTGTTTTGATATTAATAAACATAGTAGGTTTGAAAACAAGATGTGTTTTTTCCCTTAACCACCTGCAAACTCCTTTTAAATTGTCAACAAGCCCTTGCACCTTTTAATCACTGTCCCTATGAAATCACTGTTAATGGGACTCCTTTAAACTGATCATAAGCAGAACCTTCTCCCTTACTTACTGTTTCTCTGTGATTTTGGCAAAGAGGTCTTTCTTGAAAACAAAAAGGTTACTCCCTTTCCTTTGGGCACCAAAACTCTTTCTTCTTTGAAAACTGTTTCTCTGTGATTTTTGAGCAGACATGCTACTTTGAAAACAACAATATTTTCCCTTTTTAAATATCATTGACCCTTTGATGATCACTGTTTTATTAAGGCTAGCAAAAAAATCCTTTTTGGATGAATATCATTTTGTTTGATCAAAACAATAGTCTCCCTATCACTGATTAAAAGGCCTTCTAAACAAAATTTGTCCCTCTTTAATGATCATTATTTCTTTTAAAGGCAAACAAGTCTTTCTTGATGAAGATAAGACTACTTATCTAACTGTGTTCCTTTTCACAAATGTGCAAATAGATTTCCTTTACTTATGAAGACAGACTTCCTCTCCTTTTACCATAACAAATGCTTTGTTTAGTGTAGGACTGATTTTTCTTTTGAGCAGTGAATCTACTTTTCTTTTAAGCAAAAAGGTGTTCTTTGAAATCGCTGTCTTTTCCTTTAAATAAAAATTGGGCCAAGAGCTGTAAATACCTTTGAAAAAATATGTTTTGTTGTGTTTGGAGGCCAGCTTGTTGTGTAAAAATATGGTCTTTAACACCTTTGATGGCCTCTTTGAGTATTGGCCCTAGCTGGTAGAAGCTTCATTCAGAGATGGTTATTGGGCGCCCATTGAACGCCGGGTAGGTCTGAATGGAAAACCGCGTTCAGAGATGGTTGGAGCCTGAATGGAGGAGCGCGTTCAGACTTGGTTGCTTCCTGAACGGAGAGACACATTTAGGGTTGGTTTCTGCCTGAACGGAGGAAGGACTACGTTCAAAGTTGGTTGCTCCTTGAACGAAAAAATGCGTTCAGGGTTGGTTGCTGCTTGAACAGGAAAAGAACGCGTTCAAATTTGGTTGCTCCTTGAATGAAAAAACGCGTTCAGGGATGGTTGCTACTTGAACAGGAAAAGGACCGCATTCAAAGTTGGTTTCTGTCGGCCCAGGCGGGTTTGAACAAAAACACAATGTGTTCAAACTTGGTTGCTGGGCGCATGTTGAACGATGGCACAGGCGTGCCACGCTACTCTACAAGCGTGTCATGCCTACAATAAAAACCTTCTATGGATGCTTACAGGTGCGCCGCGCTACTGTAGAGGCATGCCGTGCATGGATTCAAGCTTAAATGCGTTTAAAAAACACTCCTTCTTTTGTGAACTCGCCTGCATGGTGGTGAATGGAACTTGTTTCGATGCCTTTTATACCTTTAGGACAAGGTTTTCTCCTTTGTCTTTTGAAATAAACTTATTAAAGAAAGTCTATGTGCATTTGTATTTTGAGGCGGCCTTTTAACAACTGTTTCACCTTTTTTTTAAATAGTATTTTTGAACCTTCTACCACATTCAATAGAATGATTCTCAAAAATGATATTGTAATCCACAGTTTGTGAGGTAAGAGTTTCTCTAAACCATGATTTAATCCTCTGATTTTAATCAAGGATATCATCCACTTAATACCACCAATGCAGCCTCTTAGAACCTAATATGCAAATCCACTTGTTTATGAAGTGATGAAGGTCATTATCCTCTGATTGAAAACATTTCAAAATGTAAATTGCCTGTGTCCTTTAAAACTTTGTCCTTTATCATTTGATGGAGGCACCCTTTGATTGAAAGTGAAGTATGGCTTCATCACACCTTTAACCCTTTGAATTAGCTATTTCATGGTGCAAACATTTGGAGAGATGACTCTCTGCCTTTTGTGAAGGAGGCCTTGTTGAAGTTTGCCATACCATCTGCCCTCTTCGAAGGAGGTTTTCATCATTTTGTTTTTCTAACCATCTGCTCTTGAAGGAGGTTATATTAAAGTGTATTTAACCTTCTTCTCTTTGAATAAATCATTTTAATGAGTAGCTATGTTTTTTCCACTTATCATTTTGAATCATCTCCTTTAAAACAGTCCCTTTGTTCTTCATTAAGACTTTGCCTGTGATATTTGTCTCTCTTTCACTGTGCGTCTTTGAAATTTCAGACAAAAAACATGGTTTTGATTATGAAAGTTCTCTTTGTCTATCCATAGGGAAAGGCACTTGGATAGATTTCAATGGTATTCTCCAAAACTGTGACCTAACACATTATCTAAAAGGGTCTAATAAAAACATTCTCACTACAGCGTTTTAAAACACCATGTATCCATTGTTTTTTTTTTTTTTGAAGTAAGGAGGTACTTTTAAACCAATATTTGACCTACTGTTGTTCATAAAAAAGGTGACCTTTAAAAACCACTAATGCAAATTCTTAAAACGATATAAAAACAATAGTGTTTGTTTTTATTCACATTGAAGGTTTTCTCCAAGATTGTGATGTGTTTTATCTCCTCGAAGGCTGTCTTGAAACTTGGAACACTGTGCTATGCCCTTTCTCATTCACACTGTCTCTTTGTATTCAGTTGTAGAAATCACTGTAACACCAAGATAGCTCTACCTTCTTGGCCATTTAGATGAGGCTGCTCTTTAGTTAAAAACTATAACTTCTAATTTATCCTTTGAAGGAAGGCTTTTGTAAACATAAGAATAGAGGCCTTTAGCACCATTATGCCAATTTTTGGTTTTTCATGTGAAAGAGGCCTTTAACTTATCATCTATCATTTGTTTCATCATTATTTATAAACTTGTTTTTTAAACAGGGACCTTTATCAAACACAATTTTGAAACCCTGCTAATGCATCCACTATTCATATTTGGAGGAGGTGGTGCAAAACAATCTTTGAAGTTACTTAAGAACATGTTGGCCCTCTGCTTGTTTGTGAAGGAGGCCACAACATGTCTTCTTAACCCTTTGCTTTTTATGAAGGAGGCCACAACATGTCTTCTTAACCCTTTGCTTTTTATGAAGGAGGTTATCATCACTGTTTCTAACCATCTGCTTTTCATTGAAGGAGGTTATCATTATACACATGAAATCTTATATATTTCAACACTGTGTCACTTCTCTGTAGTATATGTCTCTGCTTGAAGAATACCAAGAGGAAACAAAGTGAATTTTGACATTTGTCATTGGTAAAATCACTTGAACCTAAAGTCCACTTTGCTTTATGAGGCATTGTCTGAGATGTATATTATTTTTGTAAAATATCAATGAGAACACTAGATTAGAAACAAAGTGATTTGTATATGGAGAATTCTTACTGCCAAACATTATTGACTATATTTTCCCCTGACTGTGTTGTCAAAGGTTTATTGAAATCGCCTTTGCCTACTTTATAAAATCCAGTTTCAATGTAACATAAGAAGCAGTTTTCTTCTCATGCCCTACATGATGATGCTCTTTGGAAGATTATCCAGTACTACTGATCAGCATTACTCAGTCCTTGTTATTCATTTTGACTTGGAGGATGATCTCTATTCTTCAGGTAGTTTTTGGATTTACAACCACACATATCAGTTTCTCTTTACTTACTGAACTTCATTTGCTTCATTGATGGAAAAACCCTTCAACATGAGAGACCTGTTTGAACTTGTCCCTTTGCTCTTTTTGCACACCGATCATCATTACAATTACACCCCTGTAGATATGTAAAAACATATGACTTTGAACCTTGGAGAGCTCCTTTGGTATTTCAAGGAGATTATGCCTGAGCTAAGCATACTTCTTCAGATAGTGAACATCCTTATCTTTTCCTGATCTCGATCTTTGTGAACTTCTTCTGAAATGAGACAAAGTGACCTCTTAGTGGTGTGCGACCTATGGATAGACCAATGCTTTCTTTGCAGAATAGGGAAAGCTTTAGTGCTGACTGGTATTAGGCACATGCTTTTTGTCTTAAGATATCTTAGCCAAGGAAAAACTCCCTAAACACCACTATCTAACTTAGGGAAAATTTTGACATATTCTGAGTGTTTTCTTAGGCATGATCAGATTGTGATATGACAAGATGACCGGGTATAGAAGAGAAGATACTTTGTCAACCTTTGGATAGGGAATGGCTTGAGAAAACAAGGGTAAATGAAAGCAAACAGACCAAGCTAAGACAACTCTAGACCGGGATATTTTGCTGAAACAAGATAGGACTTGAAAACTGGAGATTGTTCTTATCACATACTGCTAAGAAAGGGTAGGAGGACAAGAATTGTTTTGGGGTGTTTTCTAGATGAAAAATTGACAGTTTTATTCATCTTCTAGAAAACTCAGCGAAGGAAACTAGTCATCAATAACAGGTAAAAATATTAATGACTAACAGTGGCTCCATTTGGGGAGGGCAGCTCCTTTTCAGGAGGTTTCCAGAACTACAGATCTCTGGCTTGTGAAGACCAGTGCCTTATCCATTGGCGAAAATTTCTTTCTTTCTTGATGCTATTTCTGAAAATTGACAGCATGATTAGCATCAAAGTCATCTCTACCTACCCAGCTATATTTCCTAACATTTTTTCTTCTTTTGGACTAGCAACCCTTTGACATGATATTTTTTTTGGAAAAGACACTACCTAATTCTACACTTATATCTTTCGGGAGTTCATATTAAATTGATGAACTCCTTTGATTCTCTACCTATGCTAGATCGACTGTCAAGATTAAGCTGTTTGACAGGATTTCATTCACTACGCTAAAACATGAAATTGAAAAATGACCAAATCAGGATTAGGCGGTCTGATTTGTCGTGTGTTTGTGGCATAAAAGAAAATATACACACAAATATTATTTTGCATGAAAAAAAGACTTAGAAAAATCAGGGATAGAATACATAGTTTGTTTTTCATCCCTGTTTTCCTCTTTGGCTCTATTTTGAGTGTGTGGAACCAATATATTTTACTAATCTTCTTTCTTTGACAAGTCAAGCTTACACAATTTGACTATCCCTTCTTTCACTAACTTATCAGCAATAAATTTAAAACACGGTCAGTAATGATTAGGCTAGATAACTGAACAAGACATATTTTGAGCACTAGTAGTGGCATTTAGACTTCCGTACTTTCAGCATGACTATTTTTTTAACATGGGGCTTTTCTGCTATTTTCTAAAACTGCCCTCTTTTCAACTTTTCTACTGTTTTGGTATTTTATGTTTTTTTGATTTATTTCTTCAAACACTGATATGTACAATGAGTGAAAATGTTTACAACTGGAGCTCTTGACAAAAGTAATGTTTTAGTGTCCTGCCATTCACAGGACCTCCAAAAGTTTCAGTCCCATCAGGTTCTTGTAGGAGAAAAGCATTTTTTCTGCTAACTGAACTGATAATGAAAGGCCCTTTCCATAAGTTTTCAAACTTACCATGCTTTCCTTTATCTTCTCTTTTGGAATCCCATTTTAACACTTTATCTCCAATCTGAAAATCATTTTCCTTGGTCCTTCTGTCAAAAATCTATTTCATCTTATCTTGCGCTAACTGAGTCCTTTGGTAAACTTCTTCTCTTGTTTGTTGTAAATGGATAGTCTGATTTATCCTCCTTTGCATGTCATTTTCTTCTATTTGAACTTCTTGCAATAGCTTCATTACTGGAACCCCTAAAGATGTTGGGAAAATGGCATCCATGCCATACACTAGTTGGTAGGGAGATATACCGATTGATTTTTTGGTGGTTAGTCTATTAGCCCATAGTGCATGCACTAGTTTTCCATGCCATGCCTTTTGATTTTGTTCAAGAAGCTTCTTAATGATGTTGACTAGGCTTTTGTTAGAGGAATAGACTAAACCATTACCTTGAGGGTAATAAGCTGTGGAATGTCCTAATGAAATATGATATTTGTAACAGAAGTCAACTATTCTTTTGGAGGAAAAGGTAGCAGCGTTATCAGTGATAATTTTCTTAGGACAGCCGAATCTAGATAAAATGTTGGTTTCTAGGAATTTAATGATGACTGAATCGGTAGAATTCCTGGTGGGTATGGCTTCTAGCCATTTGGTAAAGTAATCAATGGCTGTAAGGATCCGTTTGTGTTGAGGAGATGAATAAGGGTGAATCTCCCCAATAAAATCTAAACCCCATTGCTGGAAAGGTCGTTCAACTATGATGGGATGTAAGGGCAAAGGTCAATTTTTTTTCTTGCCATCAAAACTTTGGCATTTATGGCATGTCATAACCAGCTTGTGAGTGTCAGGAAACAAGGTAGGCCAATAATAACCAGCTCTAAGGATTTTTTTGGCTGTGGTTTTCCAGTAGAGATGACCTCCGCATTCTCCTTCGTGCATTTCGTGCATAATTTTTTCTGCATCATCCTCAAGCAAACATTTAAGCAGCATAGCAGTGGGAATTTTCCAATACAGAATTCCATCTAAAATACAAAACTTTAAAGATTTTTTTCTGAGGAATCTTGCTTTTGTCTTTGATAAGGTTGGAGGAGCATTAAGATAAAATAACACATAAATAATATCAACATGCTAAGTTGAATTTAGAAACACTTCTTCAACATGAGGGGCTGCGCATTCTTCCTGTTCTTCTAAGGTGTCAACAAAATTTATATCTAATGCTTGGAGGTTGGTTTTAGCCATTAGTCTTGTGAGTCCTTGTCCCTTAAAAAGTTTGGCGGGTCAGATTTCTAAGTCATATTCTAAGATGATAGCGATCCATTTTCCCCTTTTACCATCGGGATCTTGATTTAATATATCTTTGACGACGATATGAGGAACGGAAGCAATGATATGAGAATGCAAGATATAAACTTGGAAATATTTCAGTGCTTTTACCAATGTGAATGCCTTTTTTTCCATGATATTATATTTTAAGGGAGCATCTCTTAGGGATTTGCTAAAAAAGGCTAAGGTTTGTTCTTGCCCTGTTGCGTTCATTTGTAATAACACTACAGCTATCGTGTGTTCAGATGAAAATGAGAAAATGAGAAAATATTTGGTGAAATCAGGACTTATCAGTATTGGTGTTTCAGTTAGGGCATTTTTAACCAATTCAAAAGACTTTTTGGCTTCTGTAGTCCATTTAACCCCAACTTCCTTTTTTAACATGTTTGTGATATTTCTCAGAAGTTCACCGAGATTTGGGATGAATCTTCTTAGGAAATTAATTTTTCCAATAAAGAATTGCAATTCCTTTATGTTTATGGGGTGATTTATTTGCAGTATGCCTTCAATTCTCTTGGGGTCTATTTTTATTCCATCTTCAGAAATGATGTGACCTAGGAGTTTTCCTTCTTCGAGACCGAAAAGTGTTTTCTTGGGATTCAGAGATAAACCATATTTTATACATTTTTTGAAAACCTTTCTCAAGTGAACCAGATGCTCTTCATCTGATTTGGAATATACTGTGATGTCGTCAAGATATATGACTATGAAATAACCTATGTCTTTTGAGAAGGCTATGTCCATGGCTCTTTGGAATATGGCACCAACATTCATTAATCCAATAGGAATTTTAACATACATGAAAGTGCCCCAAGGTGTGGTGAAAGTAGTTTTGTGTTGATCAGTAGGAAAACCCAGCACTTGGTTGTAACCGGAAAAACCATCAATTATTGATATTCTTTTAGCAGCCACCATTTTTTGAAGTATGTGGTCCATTTTGATCAAAGGATAGCTGTCTTTTAAAGAGGCTCTATTTAGGTTTCATAAATCAATACAAATTTTGATCTCACCGGTCTTTTTCTTAACTGATACTAGATTTGAAACCCACTCAGAGTACCTAAGGGACACTATTATCCCAGCATCATACATATTTTTGATTTCCTTCTCAACTAAAGGTAGTAAGACTGGGTTTATTCTTCTCAACTTCTGTTTGAAAGGCTTCTGGTTTTCTTTGAGGGGGATCTTATGTTGAATGATGCTTGTGTCGTATGATTTCAAATCTTGGTATCCCCATGCGAACACATCTTTAAACTCTTTAAACAACTCAATGTATTTCTGTTTTATGTGAGGAGGGAGAGTTTTGGACAGTTTGATCATTTTTGGGTCTTCTGTGCTTCCTATGTTATATTCTTCTATGTCAACCTCGGTAGATTCCATTTTTGGTTATTTTGGCCACATCATTAAAATCAAACAATTCCTCTAAGGGTGCAAGCCCTCTGGGTATGGTGTCATTTTCACAGTGTAAGACTTCAAGCTCTCTTTGGTCTAGGTCCTCACATGTCTTGGTTTCATATGGATGATTAATCAATTTTACATCTGTTAAAGAAGGTAAATCTGGCTCTTGATCTTCATTTTTGTCAAGACTTCTCTCTTCATTTTCTAAGTCTGTTTTAGTTACTTCAAACTCATTCCTAGATTGAAAAAAATCATCAATTTGTTCGTCATCTTTGAATATTTTCCAATGTTCAATGTTGTCTGGTACTGTAGGGCGATGTTTGACTTGGATACTGTATTTTTCGCTTAAGCATGGTATTTGGCCATTGCTTGCGGCAAAGGCAAGCTCATTGGCTAGGCTATTTTAAGTCCTAGGAATATAAGTGAGTTCATATCTTTCAAAGGTTTTAAGGATGTCTAATGATTCATTCTTGTATTCTCTGAGTCTTGATTTTTTCACCAAGTATTCACCTTTGATTTGTCTAATTACAAGTTCTGAATCTCCCTTGGTTGATATTTTCTTAGTGCCTAAGTCTTTAAGTATGTGCAGACCAAGGAGAAGGGCCTCATATTCCACAATGTTATTGATACATTGGAATTATAATCTGAAAGAATGACCTTCATTAGTATTGTGTATCCATATGCCAGCCCCCGAACTAGTTTTTCCACAAGAACCGTTAAAGCTTATACTCCAAAGAGTTTCTTTTTCATGCATGTTACTAAGCTGTTTTTCAGGTTTCTTAGAGCTTTGATCATCAGTTTCTTTATCTGGGGATGAGAAATGTTGTTTTTATGGTTTGAAATATTCTTCATTTTATTTTATCTGCTCATTTATATCACTTTCATTGTATAAGATAAAATAATCTAAATTGGAATGAATGGAATAAATTGGAGTGTTGTTTGGCCTATCTAGTTTGCTCACCATATATTTCATGTGAGTTTCTTGGTACAACCTCCTACTCTGGTTAAAAACCGGGATGGTAGCATATGACATGTCCATTTGAAGGCTACCTTGTATTTTGGCAGCCCATGATCTTGATAATAGCATTCCATACATGGGAGGAATATCGATCACTACTACATCCATGACTAGGCTTTTAGCTGGTATTTGTGTTAAAGCAAAACACAGGTTCTTTATTAGGCCTAAGCATTTGACCCGACTTGAATCGAATGAGTACAAGTCTTTGTAAGGTTTAGTTACCTCTAGACCCAAAATCTCCATGAATTCTTTAGGCATGAGGTTATGGGAGGCACCAGAATCTAACATGGCATTATTTAATATCCTGTCATGGATGTTCAAACTTACGTAGAAAGGGGAAACAATTCCTTCTTGGTATTCACCTTCTATTTTGGGACCAAATAAAAGCTTGGGTTTGTCATCAGTCAAATTTAAAGTATCTGCCTCATTTTCTATGTTTAAGACTTTAAGATTTGAGATATGTACCTATCTACAGTTACTAGCTCAGTGAGGGGTATGGTTATTTTTTATTTTGGCAATTTCCCCTTCAAAACTGAATGGTGCTTGTAGTTTAGATATATTTGTTTCAGTTTTTCAGCCATGACTTTCTCTATAATTTTAATTTGCTGACTTTGATTTTGGGTTTTGTTCAATACAGTTGTCTCAGGAATCTTAGTAGAGGTACTAGGACAGTTTGGATAAAGGCTTTCCTGACTAGCTCTGTTTTTGTTTTGGTCAGTTCTCTTAGCCATGATTTTGTTACTATCTGTTGTTCTTTTAGGAATGGTATTGGGGGCTTTTGTAACAGCAGTGTCTGAGCTACCTTTATTATATTTTTCTTGGTTTTTCCTACTCCTGAGATCATATTGCCTATGAGCTTCCATTATGGCATTTTGTAACCCTATTTCAGGATCTTCGGGGTCCTTATAATTTGTTTTATTTTGGTTTGGGGAGAAGAAAACCTATTCTTCTTCTGTGAGGAAAACCTCACCCTCATTATTGGAACCTATCAAGTTTAAGTGGCTTTCATCAATTGGTTCCTTATCTCTTTCTACCTCACCGACATAGTTCTCATGGAAAGGTGACCTAATCTGTTGATCATTCTCCCTTGGTTTGTTCTGAGGCAGGTCTCTTCTAAAGTTTTGGTTCTGGTTTCTGTTTTGCTGGTTTGGCTGGTTGTCCTTAAGGGGTGTTTTTTCATTCAGATTCAATCTTTCCCACATTTTTTCCATGGATCTAACCAGGTTGTCTATTCTGGGATCTGAGTAGGAAACTGAAGGCATGGCCTCAACTCGGTATGTGACTTTCTTTTTTGATCTGATCCTAGCTCTCTTTTCAGCTAAGTTGGCTTCGACACTAATAGCTACTTTTTTCATTTCTTCTAAAGTTGCAAGATCTCTTTCTTTTATTTGATATGTCATATCCAGATCCGGAGTAGATCTTGCAAGTGGTATCGAGGTCAGAAATGTTTTCATTATTGGATGGTTTCTCAGGATACATCCAAGTACTAGTGGCTGAACCCGACCAGCTGAAAACCACATTTAGAACTAAATGGGGAATGCTCGCATTCAGACACATGCCCTTCGGACTGATAAATGTTGGAGCAACCTTCCAAATATCCATGGACATCGCTTTCTGGGGCCTAATGGGGAAGTGCATAGTAGTATACCTGGAATACATCACCGTATTCTCAAAGCATAGGAGTGACCATTTACGTCACCTCAAGCAAATTCTTAAAAGATATCGAAAATACAGTATTTCACTCAACCCGAAGAAAAGCGTTTTCATTTTTTCTGAAGGAAATCTGTTAGGGCACATCATAACCCGGGATGGTATAGTAGTAGATCCAAAACGTGTGAAAGTCATTGCCTAGATTCCTCCCCCAAGCAGTAAGAAATCTATGCAATATTTCCTCGGGAAGATCAACTTCGTGCGAAAATTCATATCAAACTTTGCCCAAATATTCAAACCTCTGCAAGGGATGATCAAGAAGAATGCAAGCTTCAAATGGAATCCTCCTGAGAATTAAGCATTCGATAATATCAAGCGCGCCATCGCTGAAGCTCCTGCCGTTCATAGCCTGGACTTCAGCAAGGGTTTTATCTTGTACACCTTCACCTCAGACTCATCTCTTGTAGCTGTCCTCACTTAGAAGGATGCCAGTAATGATGAAAGACCTATATCATTCATGAGTGCATGTTTGCAGGGTGCCGAGCTAAATTACCTATAGATTGATAAGCAGACCTACACAGTGTATAAAGCAGTCAAATACTTCAGGCCATATATCTTGAAGAACCACGTGACAATGTTTGTACCACACCCAGCAGTTCGCTCACTCTTCGTCTTGCAGCAGCTAGGCAAGAGACGAGGAAACTGGATGACGTGCCTCCAAGAATATGACCTGGAATTCAAGCCAACACATACTGTCAAGGGACAAGGGCGATGTCGAATGGCCGCTGAGGCCGCAAACCCGGAAGGTGGTGAAGAAGGATGTTGGGACCGCGAAATTGACATGTATCAAATTAATGATATACCCCAATAGAATTCCGCCTCATGGTATGTCGATCTCCATCGACATTTGAGCTACAGTACCATGGACCCCGCTCTAACCGCCCAACATAAACGATAAATAAAATTGAAATTCGCATCCTATTAGATAGTTCAGGGTAATTTGTTCAGAAAGCACCATAACAGGGTTCTGCTATGCTATTTGGAACATGATGAGGCACAAAAAGTCTTGACATAGCTTCATGATGGGCCAGCTAGAGGGCACTATGCGGGGGACACCACCGCCCACAAGATCATGCGTGTTGGTTTTTATTGGCCTACTCTTTTCAAAGATGCACATGCTTATGTCTGGAAATGTGTATAGTGTCAAAAGTTTGCTAATAGGGAAATACGGCCAGACGCCCCATTACATTTCGTCGCGGTGGAAGAACTATTTCAGCAGTGGGGACTCGACGTGATCGTAGAAATATTTCCGCACTCTTCCAAGAAACATAGGTACATCCTCACGGCCACAGACTACTTCATAAGATGGGTTGAAGCAATACCGTTGCACTAAATTAATGATCAAGAGGTAATAGCTTTTTTCACTCAACACATCATGACCAGGTTTGGCATTTTGACCTCCCTTGTTTTTGATAATGCAACTTATTTTTCATCTTTTCAATTATATGAGTTTTCTCTAGAAAACGATATAGTGCTCAAACACTCTGCCAACTATTACCCCCAAGGAAATGGGTTAGCCGAGTCAACCAATAAGAACCTTATCCGCATCATCAAAAAGACTATGTTGTCCCAACAACAAAACTGGCAAAAGGCACTCCACAACACCCTATTGGTTGATCGGGTCACACCCAACCCATCGTTAGGCACCTCCCCATTCTTTATTATGTACGGAAAAGAGGCTATCCTTCCTCCCAACTTTTCTCTCCCATCCATTCAATTATCTCAAGAAACTCATGGCACTCCTTGCCCTGCCTTACAGGCCCAAATAGAAACATTGTTGAAACAAAGAATAGCCTAAGATCAAGTAAGGACTTTTAACCTAGCCTGCTTTTGGCATACTCTTTAGGGATCTTTTCAAAGCAACTGTTGGAGATAAACTAGAGGACAGGGCTAACCATAAGCTTCTCTAGTTCAATTTTAATTAGAATACCTTTCAAGAACTTTCAAAGACAATATCTCAAGTTGTACTCATGAAACATGGGCTCACCAACACTTCACTGGTTATACTCTATTGAATTATCTTCAAAATACAGTTAGAAGAAAACATAAAGATAAAGCTTATCAGTGAGATCTAGGGTACTTTAGAAGTAAATCCTAATCTATATTTTTTGTTCTTTATCAGAGAAAGTGGACAGTATGGAAAACATGAGAAAAACAACAATTACAGTAAGAAAAACATCACCATTGACATAGACCAGGATCCCATAAATCAGCGTGCATATTTGATGTTCAAACCAGTTACAATCTTCAAGTCCAGTAGGTCTTTACAGCTTCAAACTTCTCATCTCAGCCTATCTTTCTTCAAATACTAATAGAGCTTCAGCAACCTCAACAACTATTTACATTCAATAATTATTCAGCCAACAACAATACTAGGCTCCTCGTATGATATATATAGGTAAATTGAGGAGGTGGAGCAAAAGGAAGGTCTAACTATTCAATTAATACAAAGTAAATGCTTCTCGACCTTTGGGAGGCCTAATGAAGAAGATATATAATGTCTTAACTCTGTTAATTGATTTTTACATTAACTTTCATCTACTTTAGTCACTTTTGTTGACTTTGGAGGCTTTTGGTAAAAGCATTGATGGCCATGAAGCATCGATGGGAGCTTCGAATTGGAACCTTTTATCCCTTTCTTCATGCATTTGATCCTTGGATCGTCATCTAAGGGATTCTTTCCCACTTGAATTGGATGTGGGAGGGCTTTCAAGCCTAAGACACCAATAAACCTGCACAATAAGAAAACTTTTAAATTAAAACCTACACATTGGGGA
The DNA here is from genome assembly GCA_034641835.2 of Pinus albicaulis. NCBI lineage: Eukaryota > Viridiplantae > Streptophyta > Pinopsida > Pinales > Pinaceae > Pinus > Pinus albicaulis. The sequence continues at coordinate 1,027,556,679 of CM076583.1, read as the reverse complement.
TTGTCTGCTTTCAAAGGCTCAGTATGGTGGTGGAGGAGCGTTGTAGAGAGGCAGAATGTAGGCGGAGGAGGTTCCACAGGCATAACCATGAAAACAAGGTTTAAATTTGAATTTTGGCGCAAAATAGTGGAGGCAGTTTTGGAAAACCACAAATGGTTTTTGCGCAACATTCAAGCAGTTTGTGGTTTTCGTCCGAATGAACGCGATACCACACGTCGGATGACACATGGCTCCGAAAAACCACTGTTTTCATGTTGAAAATGCATGATCAGTTCTTTTGGAGAAACGAGCGTGAAACGAATTTGGGACCGTTAGATCTTCAGGTCGAATATCTGCAGTTGTGGAGGAGCACGAGGGTTAAAACGTTGCGTGGTGGGTGACGGTAATGGATGGTGGGGCTAGAGGATGATGTGACAATTTGTCAGTAGCGGGATCTGTTCGATTGGCGGGTTGAATGATCAAAGATATGTTGGTCGTTGGATCTGGGTAGATCACGGTGGATCGTGGTCAGAGAAAGGTTATGGAGCGGGGTATGTTTGGGAGAAGGGATGGAAGGCAGGAGCATGGTGGTCGTTGGATTAGGGCCCGAGGCCTATGATCTACCATCGAGATGACATGAAGAAAAAATGAAGCGGAGCGAAGGAAAAATGAAGTAGAGGGGCTGGGTGATAGCCGTCGGATCAAATACGATCGACGATGGAGATTAGCTGTCGAGGGGGTGAAGGCTAAGAGATTCGTCGATAGGATGGGTAATGGAAGGAAACCCCGACAACCGTCCAATATGGGAGATCGAGGGCTTAGATTCAACCGAGGGGTAAACATCATCGTGGAGAAAATATAAGTAAAGAGGCTTGGAGATAGCAAGAATTCATGAAGGAAAGGGGCTAGAAGGAAAGGAGCGGGAAAGGGTCCGGTGGAGGAGTAATGGGACCGAGAGCCAGGGAAAAAGGGGATGAAGGCTTGGCGCTTGGTCATAGTGCCTGAGTCATATGGCAGAAAAGGGAAGGGGGCTTAAGCCAAGGGGGCTTAAAGTCTATATATATAAAAAAGGTCGGAAAATAGGCCAAAAAGTGGGTTTTTGAGCCTTTTGGATGTTCAGATAGGGTAAAAAGGGCGTTTTTAAACCATAAAAAAGAGTTTTTATAGGTTTAAAGGGTGTTTCAAAGGGAATAAAGATAAATGGGAGGAAAGGAGGGATTTTTTAGAGGAAGAAATGATGGATAAAATGAGGATTAATGACCTTTTTTAAGGATTGAATGAAAAAGGAGATGAAGGGGTGAACATGGAGAATGATTATGAAGAAGATATGATGAAGAATAGTGGTGGGATAACAGGCTTTCAAAATAGTTTTCTTGGAACTAGCAAGGCTTCTTGGAATGCTCTTTTGAAGGAAATCTTAAGTCAGAGGACACCAAAAGGCTTCAAGAATGAGTAGTTTTCTATGAAAATAATCTCTTGAAGGCTTAAGAACATTTTTTGCCGTCATTTGCTGTAACAAAATTTACTGATGGATAACAGTGGCTCCACTTGGGGATGGCAGCTCCTTGGAGGTGTCAAGAACCTTAGATATAAATCTCTGGAAAGTAGACCAGTGCCTTTGTATTTTAACAACCTTTTCTTCTTTGATCATGCTGCTTTACAAAGATGATCAGTATTACATCAAACAGAATAATTCATTTCCCAAACAACTACCTACACAACCTAATTTCCTAACATTTTTTCTTCATAAGGTGCACTTGGACTTGCAAACCTTTTGACATCAACATTTTATTCTTTTATTGAAAGTAGAAAACTAATCTAAATCTACCCTTATTTCTTCCATGAGTTCAGATTAAACAGTTGAACTCATAAATTCTCTACCTAAGCTACTATTTGTCAAGTTTAAGCTGTCTGATAGATCTTATTCTCTATATTCTAAAACAAAAATTTAAATACAAACAGACCAGGATTAAGCTGTCTGATTTGCTATAAGACCATGACATAAAAACAAGCTACACATAGACTGAAATTTACACAAATTTAAAACAAAATTGTGAAGGCTTAAGATCTGAAAATTAAGAACATCCTTCTTTCTTTCTTTCAGCTCTAGTTTTGACTTGTTCAGAGTCATCCTTTCTCTTTTTTACCTGGTTCAATTTTTCAACATGTTAGATCCAATTATTTTTATTCTCTTTGGCTCAGGTTTTGATCTGATTAGAGCCATTCTTCATCAAAATTACAGGTTCAGGATTTAAGCTTGTTTGAACCTCTGTTTTTCTATCATAATTTAGTATACTGATAAGCCAAGATTAAACAGTTTGGAAAATCTTCTTCACTAACCTATCAGCAGTAAATTGAAATCTATCTAGTCATGATTAGGCTATATGACCAAGTAGTAGTGCTCTTTCAAGTTGTGGCATTTATTCTTGCACACTTTTAGACTTTCCTTTTCTTTTTTAGTATGGGTTTGTACCTTTCTTATTTTATTTCTGCCCTCTTTTCCTCTTTTTCTATTGTTTTTGTATTTTCTCTTTTTTCAAATTCAAAAGTAGTGTTATATACAATAAAAATGAAGAGCTCTAAAGTAGGATATGTTAACAAAAATAATGTTTGAGCATCCTGCCATTGACAAGACCTCAAAAATATTCAGCTCCATCCAATTCTTGCAGAAAGAATGCATTGTTTCCAACATCAGATTGAATAAGATAAGGGCCTTGCCATAAATTATCAAATTTTCCATATTTTCCCTTATATTTTCTCCTTGCAACCCATTTCAATACTTTGTCACCAATTTTAAAGTCACTTGCCTTGGTTCTTTTGTCAAACAGCTTTTTGATGTCTTCTTGTAGTTGTTGTGCTCTGATGTATACCTCCTCTCTAGTTTGTTGTAGATGTATAGTTTAGTGTATTCTTCTTTTCATATCATCATCTTTTAACTGTACTTCTTGGATCAGCTTCATGACTGGAACTCGTAGGCTGGTTGGAAATATTGCATCTATTCCATAAACTAACTAGTAAGGAGACATCTCAATTGACTTTTTAACTGTCAATTTGTCTGCCCATAATGTATGTACTATCTTGTTGTGCCATGATTTTTTGTTTTCTTCCAGCAAGTTCTTGATTATGTTCACTAAACTTTTATTTGAGGATTCTGCCAACCCATTACTTTGAGGGTAATAAGTTGTAGAATGACCCAATATAATCTAATATTTATGACAGAATTCCACCATATTTTTAGATCTAAATGAAGCAACATTGTCATTTATGATATTTCTAGGACAACCAAATCTAGACAGTATATGGTTTTCAAGGAATGAAATGATAACTGAGTCTGTGACATTCCTATAGGGGATGGATTCTATCCATTTGTTAAAATAGTCTATTGCTATGAGGATCCATCTATGTTGGGTAGATGAGGTAGGATGGATTTCCCCAATGAAGTCTAGACCCCACTGTTGAAAAGGAGCTTCAACAGTGATTGGTTGTAGAGGTAAGGGAAGCAAATTTCTTTTGCCTTCAAATATTTGGCATTTGTGATAGGCAATAATCATTTTGTGGATATCTTGAAAGAGGGTGGGCCAGTAGTAACCAACTCTAATGATTTTGTTAGCAGTTGAATTCGAGTAGAGGTGGCCTCCACATTCTCCTTCATGAAACTCGTGCTTGATCTTATCTGCATCATTATCAGACAAAAATTTAAGCAATAATCCACTAGCACTTTTCCAATATAAAAATTTATTCAAAATGCAGTAATTTACAGCTTTTAACTTTAAGAATCTTGCCTTTGTTTAGAAAAACTAGGAGGGGTATTAATATTGAGCAACACATACAAAATATCAGCATACCAAGATGAATTTAGAAAATGATCTTCAGTAAGTGGAGCTGTCAACTCCTCCTGTTCATATAATGAATTAAACATGTTTATATCAAGAGCTTGAAAGTTGTATTCAGCCATAAGTTTTTCTAGTCCTTGACCTTTTATGAACTTAGTGGGATTGATTTCTAAGCCGTATTCTAAAATTACAACAATCCACTTTCCTCTTTTGCCATCTGGATCTTGGGTCAATATGTATTTTACAACTGAATGGGGCAGAAATGCTATAATGTGGGAATGTAAAATGTAAACTCTAATGTCTTTTAAGGCTTTGACCAAGGAAAAGGCTTGTTTTTCCATGATATTGTACTTCATAGGTGCATCTCTTAATGCCTTGCTGAAAAATGCAATTGGCTGCTCTTGTCCCTTCAAGTTTTTCTGTAATAGGACAGCAGTTGTTGTGTGTTTTGATGCAAATGAAAAAATGAAGAAATCCTTTGTAAAATCAGGACTGATAAGAACTCGTGTTTTGGTAAGTTTTTTACTAGCTCAAATTATTTCTTTGCTTCTAAGGTCCATTTAACTCATTCTTCTCTCTTAAGCATGTTTGTCATGATTCTAAGGAGTTCAGCTAGATTGGGTATGAACCTTCTCAAGAAATTAATCTTCCCAATGAAAGATTGAAGTTTCTTGATGTTTCTAGGATGGTTGATTTGCAATATACCATCGATCCTCTTTGGGTTTATCCTTATTCCTTGTTTAGATATGATATGTCCAAGAAGTTTATTTTCTTGGAGACCAAACAATGTTTTCTTTGGATTTAAAGATAACCCATATTTTCTGCATTTCTCAAAGACCTTTCTCAAGTGTATTAGGTGTTCTTCATTTGTTTTAGAATAGACAGTGATATCATCAAGGTAAATTACAATGAAGTAGCCTATTTCTTCTGAGAATGTTATATCCATGGCTCTCTGAAATGTGGCACCAACATTCATTAAACCAAAGTGCATTTTCAAATACACGAAAGTACCCCAAGGAGTAGTAAAGGCTTTTTTAAGTTGATCATTAGGATGTACCAATATCTGATAGTAATCTGGGAAGCCATCTAGAAAATAAATTCTTCTAGAACCAACTACCCTTTGTAAGATATGATCCATTTTTGGCAAGGGATAGTTGTCCTTTAATGAGGCTTTGTTTAAGTTTCTAAATTCAATGCAAAGCCTTATCTCTCCTGTTTTATTCCTAACTGATTCAAGATTAGAAACCCACTCTGAGTATCTAACAGGGAATATAATTCTATCATCATACTTTTTTCTAATTTCTTTCTCTACTAGAGGTAATTGAACAGGGCTGGTTCTGCACAATTTTTGTTTAAAAGGCTTCTGGTTTTCTTTGAGGGGTATCTTATGCTGGATTATTTCTGTATCATATGATTTCAGATCTTCATAACTCCATGAAAATACATCAGAAAATTCTTTAAACAACTCAATGTATTTCAGTTTAATGTGAGTTGGCAGTATTTTAGATAGCTTGATCATTTTAGGCTTGTGTTCACTGCCTATGTTTCATTCTTCCACTTCAGCTTAAATAGGTTCCAGTTTTGGCTTTTTGGCAACATCATTCAAGTCAAACAATTCTTCTAATAGGACCAGTCCTTTTGGAAATCTTTTATTTTTAGATTACAACACTTCTAAGTCTTCCTTTTCTAGATCTGTGCTATTTTCTGTTGTATGTTTGGGTCTATTAGTCAACAGATTTATTTCAGCAATCTTAAGAGACTTTTCTTCTTCAAAAAGTGGGTTTTCTTCAGTAGGACAGTTTTTTTCATACTCTGAATCTGAGTTTGGTATTTCAAATTCATTTTTAGACTGCAGGAAATCTTCTATTTGTTTATCTCCTTCAAACACTTGCCAATATTTTTCATTATCCGGGACAGCTGGTCTGTATTTGACTTGGATGGTGTATTGTTTTCTTTCATAAGGTCTTAGACAAGTACTAGCAGCAAAGGCTAATCCATTGGCAAGAATGTTTTGGTTCCTTGGGACAAAGGTAAGTTGGAATTCAACAAATGTTTTTAACAAGTCCATGGCATCATCTCTATAGGCTCTAAGTTTGGGATGTTTAGCAATGTATTCCCCATTTACTTGCCTAATTATTAATTCTGAATCCCCATGAACTGTTATTCTTTTGGCCCCTAATTTTTTTAATAAATGTAGGCCTAAAAGGAGAGCTTCATACTCTGCTATGTTTTTTGTTCATCGGAAGTTTATTCTATAAGAATGACCATCAGCATGATTATTCACAGTGTTTTGTACCCATATGCATGCTCCTGAACCAGTTTTAGAGCAGGACCCATCAAAACTCATACTCCAAAGAGGGTTGTTTTCAAATTTTTCATTCATTTCATTGTTGTCCTCTCTGTTTTGTTTGCTTAATCTGTGATTGTGTTGCTCCTGTAGGTCTGTACTATGTTGAATTTTATTTTGTTCCTCAGGGTTTTCAATGTTTTGAGGATTTGTTCTTTGATTCCTTGATTGGTACTATGTTTATGACTGTTTTGGACCTCAAGACCTTCAATTTGTTTGCTGTAATTTTTGAGTTTGCAAACTAATCTAATAATTTCTCCTACTCTCTTTTCCCTCTATGGTTGCCACTATGCTTGAATGTGGAGTGACCACTATCTTGGTTGATGTTTCATTGATTAATCCTTTCTCATTAGAAATCTCATCATTATAAAGAATAAATGAGTCAAGGTTAGTATGTATGGAATAGAGAGGAGAGTTTTCTGGTCTTTCTTGGTTACTCACCATGTATTTCATGTGTGTTTCCCTATAGAGTCTTCTAGGTTTACTGAAGACAGGGATGGTGGCATAAGTCATATCCATCTACATAGTACCTTGCAACTTAGAACCCCATGATATTGAAAGGAGCATGCCATATTTGGGGGGTATATCAACCACTAAAATGTCCATCACTAAGCTTTTGGCTGGAATTTGGGCTAATTTAACACATAGATCTTTTATTAGGCCTAGAAATCTCACTCTGCTTGAATCAAATGAATATAAATCTTTATATGCTCTAGTTACCTCTAGGCCTATTTTTTCCATTATTACTTTGGGCATGAGATTATGTGATGCTCCAAAATCAAGCATGGCATTCTGCAAAATATTATCATGGATGTTCAAATTGATGTAGAATGGAGGGGTAGTTCCTTCTTGAAATTTTCCTTCAATCCTAGGACCAAACAGAAGCTCTGGTGTATCATCATTCAAGTTAACAGTATCAAGAATATCTTCTATGTTAAAAGCTTTCAAAACTTGACATCTATATAAATTTTGAGTGACTAACTCAGTGAGTGGGACAAAGATTTTGATTTTGGCAATTTCACTCTCTAAGATAAAAGGAATCTATTTTTTCAAAATGTTTGATTCAGCCTTCTTAGTCACTGATTCATCAGAAAAATCAGCTTGCTGATTTCTACTATTTACAGTAGTAAAAATGGTTTTCTCAGGAGCAATAGCTGAAATGCTAGTGCTCCTAGGGTCACCACTTTGTTTTTCATTGATTTGGGTGTTTTTCCCCTTGTTGGATCAGAAATTTTAGCCCATATGTTATGGTTTCTTGTTGTCTTTTTGGGAGTATTTACAAGGTTGTTTTTGGTAGAATTGTCAGAGGTTTTCTTTTTGGGAGTTTCTGGGTTCTTTTTACTTCTTAAGTCATATTTTTTAGGTGATCCTATGATAGCATTTTCAAAGTCTTGTTCATAGTATTCAGTTTCTTGTCTGTTATCATCATAGGGTGTATATAGACCGTGTTTTCTTTCATGGAGGAAATCAGAATCCTCATTGCTTACTCCCAGCATGTTTATGTTATCATCCTCTGTTTGTTCAATTGTTTCTCCATCGTCATTAACATAATTTTCTTGAAAATGAGGTCTGATTCGTTGATCAACATCTCTTTGTCTGTTTTGAGGTTGATTTCTCCTAAAGTTCTGATTTTGATTCTGGGACAGATTTCTATTTTGAGGAGCTGCTTGATTTTCTCTAGATTGAGCTCTCTCAAATATGTTGATCCTCTCCATCATCTTCTCCATCATCCTTTCCAGTTTTGAGTCAGAGATGGAAGGTGTAGCTTCATCCCTATATGATACCTTCTTCTCAGTCTTCATTCTAGCTCTCTTCTCAATCAGCTTTTCTTCCACACTAAGAGCTCCCTTCTGCATGTGTTCTAAGGTTAAGGGATCCCTTTCTCTTAGCTGATAGGCCATTTTGGGATCAAATCCTTCAGGGAATTGGCCAAAGCTAAGCCTTGTGGAGGTTCAAATCTGGGGGTAGTGCATTATAAATAGTATTAAATCTACTGCAATAATTTTGAACACTTTCCTCAGTGTTTCTCTTGAGGTTGTTGTAATCTAAAAGTATTTGGAGAGGGTTCTTCGTAATTTCCCATTTGTTTATGAATGATTGATGGAAATATTGGAGGTCATTAATACTATTAGGGGTTAAGTTTTTGAACCATTTTCTTGCTTCTCCCCCTAAACTTTGAGCAAACAATCTGAGTTTGACAGTTTCATCATCTATCTCATTTCTATCAAAATAGTCATTCATCTTGTCCACATGTAGTTGAGCAGTAATAGAACCACTAGCATCATATAATGGAATCTTGGACTGATAGTCCTGTGGAAAATTTTCTAAAGGTAAAGGAAGGATTAGAGGAGAATACCATGCTGCCATGATAGGAGGTTGTGGAAAAAATGGGGGGTTTACAAGTGGAGGGTTTATGAAAGGAGGGGGAGGATGGAATGGAGTAGTTTGAATAGTGGGTTTATGAATACCAGAAGTACTTGGACCAAAAAGAGACTGTTGAGAAGATCTAGTATGAGAGAAACCAAAGTTATGAATGAAATGCAGATCAGGTGGGGTGGTTTCTCTGCTATCAGTATGTGCACCACTATGTTGGGGTGAGTGTGGAGGCTCAAAGTCTATCTGATCTATATCACTAAGTGACTTAGTTATGGATGGGTTTCTTATGAATGGTAAGTCAACTTGTGTATCTTGTAGAGCTGAGAGATTTTCAGGGACATAATTAGCTCTATGAATTGTTTTGACAACAGTTGAAGTCTTGGATTTAGGATATTTCCTAAGGATACTTTCTAGATTATCAACTATATCAGGAGGATTTGGGTCAGGATAGGCTCTAGTATAAATTCTTCTAGAAGCCACTATGTGGTGTTTTTAGACCTAATGATGAGAAAAGTTCAGCCAAGTATGAGAGTCTTTTAAAAGGCTAACTAATATTTTTCAAAGAAAACTCAATCTTGAAAGTCTTCTTAATTAGGTTTGAATGATGTTTGAAGGATAAAAGAACTTCCCAGTGGAGTCTTAGGAAAAACCAGTGGGGTTAGCAGGCCTACTGAATACCAATGGAGTCGCAAGGTGAAGGATTTTTTACTTGTTTTCAAGGTTTGGTTGTTGTTCACCATCAACAATCAATAATAACTAGTCTTGGTGACACTTGATTCATTTAGGAATAGGGGTTTGTTGAGTTGTGAAGTTATCTATTACTCAATGCTCCCCAGTATGGTCGCCACTATGTTAGTGTCCCCGTAGTTTGCAATATTGGCAAGAACAAACACTGCAGGGCCTACATCAGAACCACTTTGGAATCCTAGGATCTAGCCCATCTGGATTCAGAGAGGGATCTCTCTATATAAGTTTTTTCAAAAGATATTTCTTTATGCTTAGTTTATGATATTATGCTAGTTATGAAGTACAAGGGTTTTGTTTGTTTTTGGTTGGGTAGGATACCATCAAAATAAAGGAAGTCTTTTGAAGGGTAAAGGTGTGAGCAAGTTGAAAGAATGGTTCAACTGATAGGATAGGTAAGAGACAATATCAATCCATTGGGCTATGGAGTCACAAAAGGATTTAATTGCACAAAAAGTTTCAAGTGTGGTCTATGGGGAAAGTCATCTATATCAAAGGATCTCTTTAAGTTGATTTTGTGGTATGGGACATTAAGAAGTGTGGTGAAAAGAAGCAAACATATGAGAAAACAAAGGGCAGCCTAAGATTAGGTAAGGAATTTTAACCTATCCTACTTTTGACATACTCTCAAAGGAAAACATTTAGGACAAAAAAAAAATAATAGCCTAAGATCAAGTAAGGACTTTTAACCTAGCCTGCTTTTGGCATACTCTTAAGGGATATTTTCAATGCAACTGTTGGAGATAAACTAGAGGATAGGGCTAATCATAAACTTCTCTAGTTCAACTTTAATTAGCAGACCTTTCAAGAACTTTCAAATACAATATCTCAAGTTGTACTTAGGAAACATGGGCTCACCAACACTTCACTGGTTATACTCTATTGAATTATCCTCAAAATACAGTTAGAAGAAAACATAAAGATAATTCTTATCAGTGAGATTTAGGGTACTTTAGAAGTAAATCCTAATCTATATTTGTTGTTATTTATCAGAGAAAGTGGATAGTATGGAAAACATGAGAAAAACAACAATTATAGTAAGAAAAACATCACCATTGACATAGACCAGGATCCCATAAATCAACTTGTATATTTGATGTTCAAACCAGTTACAATCTTCAAGTCCAGTAGGTATTTACAGCTTCAAACTTCTCATCTCAGCCTATCTTTCTTCGAATACTAACAGAGCTTCAACAGCCTCAACAACTATTTACATTCAATAATTATTCAACCAACAACAATACTAGGCTCCTCATATGATATATATAGGTAAATTGAGGAGGTGGAGTGAAAGGAAGGTCTAACTATTCAATTAATACAGAGTATATTCTTCTCGACCTTTGGGAGGCCTAATGGAGAAGATATCTAATGTCTTAACTTTGTTAATTTATTTTTACATTGACTTTCATCTACTTCAGTCACTTTTGTTGACTTTGGAGGCTTTTGGTAAAAGCGTCGATGGCCATGAAGCATCAATGGGAGCTTCGAATCAGACCCTTTTATCCCTTTCTTCATGCATTTGATCCTTGGATTGTCATCCAAGGGATTCTTGCCCACTTGAATTGGTTGTGGGAGGGCTTTCAAGCCTAAGACACCATTAAACCTGCACAACAAGAAAACGGTTAAATTAAAACCTGCGCATTGGGGATTGACTGCTTTTAAAGGCTCGGTTTGGTGGCGGAGGAGCGTTGCAGAGAGGCGGAATGTAGGTGGAGGAGGTTCCATAGGCGGAACTGCGAAAACAGGGTTTAAATTTGAATTTTGGTTCGAAATAGTGGAGGCAGTTTTGGAAAACCACGAATGGTTATCGTGCAACATTCAGGCGGTTTGTGGTTTTCATCCGAACGAATGCGATACCACACACCAGGCGACACGTGGCTCCAAAAAACCATTGTTTTCACATTGAAAATGTGCGATCAGTTCTTTTGGAGAAATAAGCGCGAAACGAATTTGGGACCGTTAGATCTTCAGGCGAAGATCTACGGTTGTGGAGGAGCGTGAGGGTTAAAAAGTTGTGCGGTGGGTGACGGTAATGGATGGTGGGGCTGGAGGATGATGTGACAGTTTGTCAGTAGCGGTATCTATTCGATTGGTGGGTTGAATGATTGGAGACACGTTGGCCATTGGATCTGGGTAGATCAACGGTGGATCGTGGTCGGAGAAAGGTTATGGAGCGGGGTATGTTTGGGAGAAGGGATGGAAGGCAGGAGCATGGTGGTTGTTGGATCAAGGCCTGAGGCCTATGATCTACAGTCGAGATGGCTTGAAGAAACAATGAAGAGGAGCGAAGGAAAAATAAAGTAGAGGGGCTGGGTGATAGTCATTGGATCAAATACGATCGACAGTGGAGGTTAGTTGTTGAGGGGGTGAAGGCTAAGAGATTCATCAGTAGGATGGGTAATGGGAGGAAATCCCGACAGCCATACGATCTGGGAGATCGAGGGCTTAGATTCAACTGAGGGGTAAACATCATCGCGGAGAAAATATAAGTAAAGAGGCTTGGAGATAGCATGAATTCATGAAGGAAAGGGGCTAGAAGGAAAGGAGCGGGAAAAGGTCCGTTGGAGGAGTAAGGGGACCGGGAGCCAAGGAAAAAGGGGTTGAAGGCTTGGAGTTTGGTCATAGTGCCTGAGTCATATGGCGAAAAAGGGAAGGGGTCTTAAGCTAAGGGGGCTTAAAGCCTATATATATATATAAAAGGTCGAAAAATAGGCCAAAAAGTGATTTTTTGAGCCTTTTGGATGTTCCGATAGGGTAAAAAGGGCGTTTTAAAACCATAAAAAGGAGTTTTTATAGGTTTAAAGGGAATTTCAAAGGGAATGAAGGATAAATAGGAGGAAAGGAGGGATTTTTCAGAGGAATAAATGATGGATAAAATGAGGATTAATGACCTTTTTTAAGGAGTGAATGAAAAAGGAGATGAAGGGGTGAACATGGAGAATGCTTATGAAGAGGATATGATGAAGAATAGTAGTGGGATAATAGGCTTTCAAAACAATTTTCTTGGAACTAGAAAGGCTTCTTGGAATGCTCTTTTGAAGGAAACAACAGTGAATATTACTATTAAGTCAGAGGACACCAAAATTCTTCAAGAATGAGTAGTTTTATATGAAAATAATCTCTTGAAGGCTTAAGAACATTTTTAGCCATCATTTTCTGTAACAAAATTTACTGATGGCTAACAGCTGGCAACGGAGAAATGTCTGTGACTCCTAGGTAGTGACTCTGCCAGGACCACCAGGTTCGCTGGCAGTAGAGTAACACAATGAGGATGAAATAACTATACCAAATCATAGAAATCCTTGAAGTTACTCCAACCTTTTCGGTCCAGTCTCCAGAAATGAAAACACGGTGGACCAACGCCCTGAGCATGCAAACAAGTGGAGCAATCACACAAGGTCTGAAGATGAAAGTGGTGGGACCACAGGGTGAAAGGAGAAACCTTCTAATTCCCCCTGCCCCCCTCAAATATAAAGCATTGACAGAGATCCTGGGCCCTACCAGTGAATCGCCATTTGTTGTAACCGCTACAACACCCTCCAACATTTTTCCCCTTTTAAATTTTTGAGCCCCTAAACTTTTGAAAAAATAGAGTCTAGCCTAAATCCAATCTTTCAAAATCTCAAGTTGCTAAGTCACAAAATTGGTCAACTCAACTAATTTGTGGCCCTATGACCTTGTGACCCCTCAGGTCGCAAAGTCGCAAGGTCGCAGATAATCCCAAAACCAAAAAATTGCGAACTTGTGACCTTGTGACCTCGTGACCCCTGGGTCGCAATGTCGCAGAGTCGCAAGGTAACATATCTCATCAACTCAACTCATTTGAGACCCTGCGACCTGCATTTATTGACCACATGTGCGACCCCTTTATAAATAGAAGGGCCACACAGGTCACATTCGACCTGCGCGATGGAGAAATAAAACACCTATGACAAGCCCGCTGGAGCGCTTTTTTCCCGAGTAAGTTGCCTAATCCTCCTGTTATTTCCTTTTGCTTCATTGTTGCCTCGATTAACCTCACCATGTCATATTTAAATCTCATCCTAGCCTCTGTTTAAACCTCCCATGCATTTAATTGTTAAGCTTTCTCCTCCCCACAGCTTGACTTCCCTATTAACCCCTCTAAGAAGCTTCCCTTGCATCAGTCTGTCTCAGGTTCCCTTCCCAGAACCCTTCAATGAGGAGCCTCATGTATTCTTTCCACTTGATATGTTGCCTTGCCTCCCCTTTTTGTTTAAAAGCAAGAAGAAAGCTTTTGTCGCCATGTAACCCATCTTCCAAGCCCTAGAGTGACCCCGTGACTCCGCGACCTCATGACCTAGCGACTTGGTCGCTAAGTCGCAGGGTTGCTAGATTGCATATCTGTGAAATTTCAAAGTGCCGTGACCCTGCGACCTCGTGACCTAGCAACTCAGTCACTAAGTTGCAGGGTTTCTAGGTCGCATTTTTGTGAAAATCCAAACCATCACGATTCGGAAACCTCGCGACCTAGTCGCAAGTCACTAAGTCGCTAGGTTGCATTCCTACGAAAGCTTAGAACAACGCAACCCTACGACCTAGCGACCTAGTCACAAGGTCACCAAGGCACAGGTTCATCCATTTCCTTGAAAAATAGTTGAGCAGAGATAGGAGCAACCCAAGTATTTATAAATATGACATATGTCTTATCGTGGGATTGTTTCATGAATATGCCAGGGAACCTCGAAGCCAAACTCAAGTGCATATCCATCTCATCGGCCTCAAGTGATATGGGGCCTCCAATAGTTCAGAAAAGGAACAAAAGCCTTGAGATATAAATCTCAGAAGAAGAAATGCCTCTGTCTCTCCCCCCTATCTATGGAGATACCGCTTGCACATTTGGAAAAGGGGATAGTATGAGTTGGTATCAGGTGTACCAAGAATTCACAAAGCCTGAATTTCTAGGAGACCTCCCAGACCGACAGGTGTATATCCAGGCCAAGAGGTCCAAGCTTCACTATGCAGGGGCCCATCCGCCTATATTCCCATGTGTAGAGTTGATCGAATGGATCTTGCAAAAGGTCGACCCCAAGATCTAGGTTATTCGGGATCATGCAGGGAAAACATTTGCAAACCTGAAGGGTTAGGATACAGAATTCTATTATGCACTTCTTGCTCGAGAACAAACCTTCACCGAGGAATGGGCCACCACTCATGCAGTTCCCATACCCGAGAACTTAAGGGGATGGTGGGAGGACCCAGAAAAATTTAAGTTCAAAAAGGACCAGGAATACAAGACAGCAGGTCTACAAGCTTGTGGAGGCAATGTTATGTAGGATGTATGGTCGCCAAGACGTCACAACTTTCAGCAGCACTTGATTTTATCTCATGTACGCTGTTACTGTATACGACACCCGCTTCAACTCGGCCAACTTGATAGTGGTCGCCCTCAAATTGAAAATATCTTCAGCACTAGCGCCTGATGAAGGGTGGGCATCAGAATTTTATATGGCCTCCTATCTTTTGGATGTGGTATGTTCAAGGTGCCATTTTGAGGGGTGGGCACACAACTGGGCTCCAGAGCACAATGGTCCAATTCACAAGGAGTTGAAGGTGTTTTGGGACTCCAGGTATAAGCAGGATATAGAGTCAATCTCACACAACTGCATCCCCATGCTCTACGGAAAACTATTTGGAAAATACACCCCGTGCATGTTCGGGCGAGCCATGGAGCCAATAACTCGAGTGGCCCACTGGTTTCTTGTCGCGGATAGCACTTTCATCCGGGTCTTCGAGTCACTCAAGGCCCCCCATGCATTGCCCCAGTTTGTCACCAACAAATTGCTCCTTTAAGAAACATGTCACTAGATGTCAGGCATTTTTTTAAAGATTCTCACTAAGGGCAAGAAGAAGCCATGGCCCACTCTTCCGCTCACTATAGGTTCCTACCAGACAAAGATTTCAGGGAATTAGAGGGAGAGGCTGAGTAAGTCAAAGGGTTTTTCCTACCTCCCGTGACACATCGGACGTATCACCCTGAGAGAATCATCCCCGCCCATTGTAAACATGCCAAATTTAAATGGAGTTACCAACATAAAAAATGCCCGGCTGAAGATAGAATCAAGAACTGGTACAACAAAGACAGGGAGGCCGCTCCAGAGGAATCAACCGATCAGGAAGATCAAGACAATCAAACTTTGGAGGAAAGAATCCATACATTAGGAGGAGCCTCGTCTTCCAAGGCCAAGAAGCAAATGATTGGTACGGGTGGTAACTCTTCCATAAAATGAACATAAAAAGAGGCTAAATCACAACAAGAAGCTAAGGAAAAGGCAAAGGAAGAGGAGGATAAACGAAAGAAACAACAGAAAGAAGAACAAAGAAAGAACCGAGCGAAATAAGCCCGCAAGAAAAAGGAAGAGGAACAAAGAAGGAAAGAAGAGGAAGGAAAGGTAGAAGCTGAGCGCCAGCTAAAGATAAATCAAGATAAAGCAGAAGTTGAGCGCCAGCTGAAGCAAGAGCAAGATAGAGCAGAAGCAGAGCGCTAGCTAAAGGAAGAGCAAGATAGAGCAGAAGCAGAGCGCCAGCAGAAAGAAAAGTAGGATGAAGCAGAAGCTAAGCAAAAGAGGAGGGAGGAAGAAAGTCAGAAGTCAAGGGAAGATTCCTCTAAGGGAGCAGAAGGAAAAAATACACCTCCTACAGAGACAGGGAAAAAACAGAGTTGCCACACATCGAGGTGCCCAAGACAACTACTGCAACCAACATGTGTTTTTCTCTCTCAGAACTAGGGGGCTCCGAAGATCGGGATGAGGAAGTGTTCGATCTGATAAGATTAACATATGATTAGTTCACGCATAATATCAGGCAGGAGAAGAGAATATGCTTAGCACAAAACCCTGCTTCACCTCTCATGGCTACAACAGAAAAGGATATAGTCTTGGATACCAGGACCAATCCAGTCATGACTGCATTAGCTGGCACTGCTTTTGCAGCAGCCACAGAGGAAAACGTCAGCAAAATGAGTAGAGAAATTTTGTCCCTGCAGAACAGACTACAGGCCTCCAAATAAAAGACAGCTCAGTCATAACAAGAAAAGAAGGCTCTAGAAGAAAAAATCCAACAGCATCAGGTTAAGAACGCCCCTGCTAATGAAGTGTTGCTCACTATTCAGAGTGAGCTAGTCACTTTGGATGCCACCATGAAGCAAGTATATGAAGAACTATTTACAATAAAATAGACCATCGTGCTGCTACTAAAATCACAGGCAGAAACCAAGAAGAGAAACACACAGCTAGAGGAAGCCTCTATTGCCTTGGAAAAAATGCTAGAATGGTTGAACAGGTATCCACAGGCTCTGGACACCTTGCCTAGAAAAGATTGGATTAGCACCCAAAATGATAAAGTTCAAATCCAGATAAAGGTACAGTCAAAAGAGAAACTTATCAAGGATTTGGAGAAAGTAATGTCTGCCTATGAACTTCTAATTCGTGGCATTGATTTGATGGCCGAAGTACACCACATTCCATCTTTGGGTGCACTAGGCGAAGAAATAACATGGGAAGAGGTCGCCCAAGACATTCAAGCATTTCTACAACCCATAAGGCAAGCAGCTACTTCTCAAGACCTTCTAGCATCACAATAAAACCTTGTCCAATTCATCGTGACACCAATCCAGATCTATACCAAGCTGGCCTCCCTCTCCAATCATATCATGATCAAAAGGGGAAATTTGATCCCAAACGCTCTCGAATGCCTACATAGGTTGAGAGAAGATACTCCTCAGGTATCTCCAGTGGCAGCAGATGATCAAGCGTGGCGAAATTACCTCAAAGAACAGTAGCAAGTAGATGTCCCTGATCTCACATTCACCCAATTTCTCCCATAACTAGGTTGCAAGTCGCAGCAGATAGGAGGGGTCGCAGGTCGCAGTCAGATGCAAGGTCACAAGTCACAGATTCCCAGTAAGTCGAAAAGGGATGTCAACGGTCAGGAAGGCGAAAAGCCAAGGATACCCAAGGGTCAATTTTGTTCTATAAATTCTCCCTCTGGGGAAATTTAAAGGATATTTTTTTTTGGAGACTCTAAAGGAGCACAGAGAATTGTATAGCATTGAATGCATATTTTGGTGAATGAATACAAACAAATTTTTTGATTCCACTGTTGGATTTGATGAGTGCTCGTGTACTAACATTATGAATATTCTTGTATCTTCTATCAGATGCTATTATCTGCTTAAATAATCTGCATTTTCTTCTTATGTCATCTGTATATTTCAGCTTACTTAATGTATGAATGATATTGGGTTATCTAATTAAGAAATTGTTAGCAAATTTTGTTAATAGCATGATTTTATCTCTGAAAACGCTTAAGGAATTGAAGGGTGTTTGAACATAAATAACTATTTCTTGTGTGGTTTGAACAAGCTTTATTTACAAGCATGACCTTAATTATATTCTACTAACAACATCTCCATCGGCTACATGATCTAATTCTCTTTTCTATTCATAGTGTTTTACGTCACGAGAGCTCATCAATCATTTGTATTTTTTCTTTCAAATAATTATGTATTCATAAGTTTGTAGGGCTCATTTTTTCTTTGAGAAAAGGAATATTCAGTGGTAGCCGGACCCACACCCCGGACGGGATCCCTATCATAAACGGTTTAGAGTCTAATTGGGAATTTATACTGGGGAGATCCCTTGCAGTTGGCTGGACACTTTTGCCCGTCAACAAGATACAAAAAATCAAACAAATTCCAAGTATTTCAGCTCCAGGTGAATAGGACCGGACACCAAAATACAAGAAAGTGAAGAAAAGGACATCTCGAAGGTAGTTTGGGATGATGAGGGCCCAAGCCTACCAAAGAAGGTATCAAAAGTAGTTACGCTAACCTCCAGACAATAACCTTTCCTGGTGCAATACCCAATATTCGCAAGGGAACCCTCCATAAGTGCTATGAAAGTGATACAACCTCTAAATTAGCTACCACGTGAATTCCCCCCTACAGTCACCTATATGGTCCCCAGGAAAGGAAACTAAGGTCACTAGCTCATGATCAAACGCTGAGCAGAATAGTCGTGGGCATGTGATCCAACAAGTAGGAGAGGGGGTATCTCTCTTTGCCTATCTTCACACATCCTCGTGCTTGACTCCCATGTTAGAGGAACTTTCCTAGACAACTTAACGACATTGGATTTCCACTCTTTAATCAACTTCTATATTTTTCAGTTTGAGTGGCCTTGGAGAGTTTACTCTCCACACACCTATTCCAAGTCCCTAAAATTCCCTAGATAAGTTCATATTTCTATTACAAAAAAAAGGTCTAGTTTCTTTTAACTTAAGTGCTCATTTTAGTTGGTTGTTATTTAGGACAAGGGAAAGGAAAGTGCAATTGATGATGTTTTGATGAAAAATAAATCAATAGAAAACCTAGGCTACATGAGAATGCAACACTTCTTTTTCTTCAATGAAATATATTTCTACAAAGGTTCTACGAGAAAGTCGATAAAGAAAAAAATATTTTTTCTTTTTCCATTTGGCACTCAAATATTCAAACTCTAACAAAAAGGAATAAATGATGTGCAAAATGCATTTAAACTAATGCACACTAGCATGAAAATGAAAGATTCAAAGAGAAACTTAAAGGTAAAAAAATGTGATCTAAAAGGTAAAGGCCAATCCAAATTGCAAAGAGAAGTAAATCCCAAAGCAAAGAGCACCCCTCAAAGAAAAAAGGCCATTTAACCTTATCACAACAATTTACAGATTTGTTAAAACCCAAAATACTACTGAAAAAAGAAACAAAAGAAAAGAAAGAAACAAGAAAATGTTTTTATTTTTTATTTTAAGTATCTTGAAAAACTAAAAATTAAAAAAGAAAAGGAAATCAAATATCTTAAATCCAAAAGCATAAATAAGACTCAAATCCTCCTACCACAAGTGCAATCACAAAGATTAAAAGACTAGAGCAAATGAGAAACTTAAAACTTCAATATTTTGGCCAACAATATGAAAAATATTCTGAAAATCAGAAAGACTTTGAAGAACTAAAATCTCTCACTCACCAAAGAATGAAAATCCCCTTTCAAAAGTAAGAATGATAAATAAAAAATGGCAACATCTAGGTCACAAGAGAAGAAAATAAAATACTGGGACATAAACAGGTTCAAGAGAAACAAAGCTCTGTTCCAGATCTAGAGAAAAACTAGATACCTCACAAAGAAGATCTGGAACCCAACTTCTGATACAAAAAGATTCAAAAACCGCAAACCCTAGGTTGACAAAAGAATTTATCTAACAAGAGGAAAGAGATCAATAGAAATATCAAGGAAGCATAAATAAACTTGGTCAAAGCCTCAACAAAATCAAGAAATGGTATTTTTTTCATTTTTCATATCTGTGCGAGACTGTTCAAATACAATTTAGTGTATAGTCACGATTGTATGTGTAGCAACATGCATATACGCAGGTTTCTTTGGAATAAATTGTGTATGTACGTGACTATCTATAACAAGAAGTGTGAATAAAATGAAAACTGAGGGAAAATAAAAAAGAAAGCCTAGATTTAGAAGTTTGGGTTGAATGACCAAGTTACTAAAGACTTAAGAAGACTGGAAAAAACCAATAAAAAACAAACTAAACTCAAATCAAATAAAACAATCCTTCTATGAAATACTTGATGGTATTCCCCAACAAAGTCACCAATTGTGTTGGCAGGAAAAATTCCCTAAGGAAAGGGTTGAAAACCTCAACAAATCAGGATAAAAAAATCAACAAAGAACACTCGATAAAGCATGCCAAACTTTCCTACATTTGAAGATGTTATCGTAGGGTCCAAACCATTTTCTTCCTCCAAGATGTGAAGACCTGAAAATCAATCACAAAAGCATATACATAATATATAATTCAAATTGCATACATAAGAATATGATATCTCATCATATATAACAATTCCCGTATAGGATAAATACAACCTGATCCAGGCCAAAGGTACTGATGAAGCCTTCCTCTGGATCCGTCCAGCCTGAGCCATGAATACAAATTCTCTAATAATTTCAATAAGATTCTATATAAGGAGAGTGAGCATCTCTGCAAAGGAAACCATGGTTTCCTAGAGATTGGGAGTGCAGGAGGCACGAGAAAAGTATACTTGATCGAGGGGAAATCGAGTATAATGTTGATATGTCTCTTCTCTTATGAATTAGGCCTACCTAAGGGGTGTATATATACCACCTCAAATTGTTTATTTTAGTTAGGCCACAGGTTCCTGTAGGTGGGATCTCAGTAAAACCCATAAACCTCACCCAAAAAATAGCATTCTATTTTATTTTTTCATATTTAAAAATGTATACATGGGTATAGTGTTCTGGGACCTGCGTATGTACGTGTTTTTATGTGGGTAGAGTCACGTATGGAGTTTGAAGTATATTTTTTTAATATAAAGTTAAGTCTTCATGGGTAAAGGTGTTTCAGGGAAAAAGCACCCTAGAGGTTTGTTGGGTCAAAACCTCCACAGATCAGGGCATGCTATTCAAAAGGACTCACACACAACCACACTTAAATGCTAAAAACTAGATAACAATGATAGTAGAACTCACTCGTAGTCCTATGTTTGATGTAGATCCCACGGGGTCCAAACCCCCAGCAACCCTTCTTCCTCTTCAACCTGGAAAACAAGAAAGAACATGCACGGAAACCTAGTTGTACAACATATATTACTCCTAAATGTTAGTGTAATCCATGTGAAACATTATATAAACAACAATAAATTCTTGATAATCAATCTTTTCACATATGCAAATAGATATTAACACATAAGTTCAGGAACAAGATGGTTCTTCATTATTGCGAACAGCATGTACAGAAATAAAAAGTGGAGAGATCACTTGAATCCTTCCACGATCTTCGAACAGACTGTCGTCTGGATCCGTCCCACCCTTGCCTCACTAAGATACTTTCAAGACTTGTGCACTCGAGATGGCATATAAATGGATGAACATCTCCAGGAAACAAGGGTTTCCTATAAAAATCTGGGAAAGTGCAGGAGGCACGGGAATTCAGACTTGAATTGGGATTCCAACAGAGTATAATGTCTATAAATTTCTCTCTCTCTTAGGCCATGCACATGAGGGGCTTTTATACTCCCTCAAAGTAGTTTCAATCAGTTGGAAACAGTTGGCCACGTACTGGGGTGGTTGAACTACTGGAGTAACCATCAACCCAGCCCGAAAATAGGGAATTTTTATATATTTTTTAATGATTTTAATGGCATACGTGGAAAAGTACATGTGGACTCGCGTATACACGCGGAAAATTCTGGGCATACCCGCGTATGGGATTTTTAACACTGTTTTTTATGAATTTTGTTCAAGTCTGTGGGAATGGGTGCCCAAGGCCATAGAGACAATCATGAATCACATGAGGGTGAAAAATGATGCTATAAAAAAAGGGACTACCCAATGCCATAAAAAAGCATAAGGTCCACTAGAGTGTTGAATGATGTTATAACAAGGATGCACACCTAGTTTCTCCATATGTCATATATTTTGATTGATTAGGTTTAACACCCAAAATCAAGTGCATGGAACCGAATAGGGAGAATGGTAGATTGGATAAGCATCATAGACTAACATTCATGTGCCATGTATTGTGTTTGATTATGATTAACACCCTAAGTAAAGTGCGTTGACCCTATTTAATAACAGTTCGATGGACCGACATTTCCTTGTGTCAAGTACTGTTACAGTGAATTAGGAAATGGTCCTATGGAGGGCATACTGTGGGGAACAAAGGTGGAGTATGTGCCTCGGTGAGGAAGTTGTGTGGTGTCATATTGAATTCCTCCTAGAATTTTTCTCTGATCTAGTGGATAGATAGAGCTTACTTGTCAAGGGCCTTGGTAATTTGACAATATTATTCATGATGATGTTTATAACAATGCTTATCAATATAAATCATTTCTTATAAAATATTTCAACCTTAGAATATCTCAATAAGCCATTATGAAACCTCCCTAGTTAAGAGCCAGTGTTGAAATTGTAACTAGTTTTGGTCTTCATAATTTATAGTTATCATTATTGTATTTATTATAATTTTTCAAGCATGTTCTTCATGCTAGAGTCAAAAAGAATTTATTTTTCAGTTGAAATAAAATTTATTTATTTCATGTCCCATTTGGACATTTAAATGAAAAAAAATTAAATTTTTGTTATGATTCATAGCCCACAATATGACCAAGTCAACCCTCCTTGGACAAGTCAGCCTCGCCCCCCAAGTGGCACCTATTCGACCCTCGTGGACAATTATATATTGGAGACTTGATTGACGTACATGGAGCTCATTCATTCATCATCAAAACAAGCATCTTCTACACCTAGCGAAGGAAGGAAATAAATGAGTCAAAGGAAAGAGAGAGACAAGTAAAAGCAAGAATAAATTAACATCTTTGACTGAACAAACTTTTACCGGCTCAAATATCTCTCATTTTGATCTGATTTTATAAGGAAGGATTGTTGAGTTTTCCCCTTTCTTGATTTTTCCCTAGTTATTGACCTAAAATTTTTGTGTCTCTTGTCTCATTTTGGTCTCTGTTTTGAATGGTTAAATTGAAGTATAATTGCTTGATGAATATTAAAGAATAAAAAAATAATAATCTTCACAAGTAATTATAAAGAAAGATAAATTAAGTGTTTCCTTCTATTACGCTTGGTTTCTCAACATTCCCATTATATGTGATAACACAAGCGCTCTCCGTATATCCAAGAATCTTGTTCTTCACTAAAAAACCAAGCATATCCCCATAAAGTACCATTTTCTTAGAGAACGGCTGACCAATCAAATTTTGAGGATGGATTACATATCCTCAACAAAACAAGTTGTTGATATCTTCACCAAGCCTCTTCTGTGAGAGCCCTTTGAATACTTGAGGCAAAATTTGGGAGTGATGTCTCACTCATCTCTTCACTAGAGTTATTCACCAAAAAAGTTGGAAGCTATCCAAATATTCCCAAGGATAGCTACATGCTTAGAGAGAAGAAAAGGGACCAAGCTTACGGGGAATTTTAAGATCATCAAGAGTAGTATAGGTTTAAGGGGAGAAAAGTGCAATCAAATAATGGTGAAATGGATATCTCGTGTATCTCATAAATTCTCCTTGTTTTTCCTAAAATTGGTATCAATTGATTTAATTTATATCCATCATTCAAGTTCAACAATAATTAACATTAGTAGCATGTTATATCCAGGGTTATTAATCAAGCCCTTTAAGGGGAGAATGATTAAAGGGGGGGTAGTTAAATCCCTTTGTTGTTGATTTCAAAGGCAAAGAATGATCACTCATTGGAACCTCATAACCAAGAGGAGAATGAGAAGTCATTGGCACTTCAAAATCAAAGGGGAAGAGTGAGCGGATAGTTGTATTTTCATCAGCCTGATAGGGGGAGTTAAGCCCAAAAGCCATTAATGACTAGCAATTCTAGGTGGTGTTTCTATCAATACCAAAGGGGAATATTGTTGAGTATGTTAGCATTTGTTTTCATTTATTTCAAGTTCAGGGGAGCATGTTGATTTTTCATGCATGATTCTTACATTTTTATTAATGTCTTGATTGTTTCTATTAACAGTGTGCTAAGCTTATCATGACTAGGTTTTTTGCTGCGTAGATTAACTTTGAAGTAATCTTGTCTACAGGTAAATGATTTAAAAGATCATGAAAATGATTTCATAAAATAGCCCTCTCAGATATATTTCCAATGGTATATACCACTACTCTAATTGCCTAGGAATGAAGAAAAACATGAGTTTAAAATGATGGAGTCGGGGCATGTTTCCAAAGGGTTATAGTTACAAATGAACACAAGATATCTAGCCATCTAGGGGGTTGAGCTGGGTGGATGGTGTGTGATAGGATGGATGGGAATATAAGTAGTCTCATCCAAGTTCTCAGTGCTTATCCAAAAAATTAGGGTGTGAAAGAAACGACAGATAACACACAACAAATGAAGTCAGATACTGGATTTCCCAATGCCAAATAATAGTGGAACCTAAATGACATGGTAAGGTGACTTGGCAGAAACATGTTGTAGATGATGATGTGGAACATTGTGGTCATGACATGTGGTAGGTATATTTGGTCCTTTTGAATGGTCAAGTGGCTCTTATCTGAGTGACATGTGGTATTTTATTGGCAATGACATGGCATGATAAGTGGCAAACAATGATGTGTCAATGACATGGACATGACATGAACCATTGTTC
This sequence comes from Pinus albicaulis, assembly GCA_034641835.2. Taxonomy (NCBI): domain Eukaryota; kingdom Viridiplantae; phylum Streptophyta; class Pinopsida; order Pinales; family Pinaceae; genus Pinus; species Pinus albicaulis. The sequence continues at coordinate 1,027,532,187 of CM076583.1, read as the reverse complement.
ATAAGCCATCAATGAATAATGGCAATGACATGCATTGGGTCCAATTAACCTCATTTTGTGTCAAATTGCATGGAAGTAAACTGCACATGGCAAAAAAATTTGGTCCCCCTTCCCTTATTAAAGTTTTAAATAGGCTAGCAGGGCACTCGAAGTGACTTCTCCACCATTCGTTTTGGTCGAATCATAGGATCACAAGGCACACATGAAAAAAAATGGGGGATATTTGATTACATATATGAAAAAAATCAGACCCACCCCCTTCATTTGTTAAAGTTTGGATAGTAAGGCGGGGGGGGGGGGGGGTGGGGGTGTGACGAAGTAACTTCTACGTTGTCGGTTTTATTCATATTACTTGGTGTGCTTTAAAATTGTTGGTAATTTAATATTTGGTGATTTGCATAGGTCCATGCCTAAGTGAACTTGGGGCTTAAACACTAAGTCTTGACCTATGGGTATATTCTCTAGGGATCATTAAAATAATGGGTTATGATTGCATAAAATTTGTCGTTTGGCTTCCAAACTTTTCTTAATAAACACTGAAAGGATTAAATTCTATTTTAGGGAAAAATCTAAGTTGGAAACGTCTACAAAAGGAAATAATACAATGTAGAAATAAATTGATGACATGAAAATAAAATAGTTGTAGTTGTTTTTGGCTCACAAAAGCACAAGAAGATCAAATAGAATGTACAAATGAGAGGAAGTTGAGAAACAAAGAGAAGAGGAGTAGACCTAAAATAGATTTACAAATTAAGGGTTGGTTAAAGGATACGTCTGCATAATAGTTAAGAGATGGAGTTGATGTGAGATTTAAAATTGTAGATATGATGTGTTAATAATTTAATTGCAAAAAAAATTGCATCCCAGAGCATATAAATGAGGGAAAAGTCGAGATTGGGTGAGGAGGCTAATTTGAATCAGAGAATAAAAAAGGAGGGTGTTGCGGAACAAATATCAAAGAAGATATTCAAACTTGAGATTTAACAAATTGTTTTAGTGATAATTCAATTAAATATCCTCATATTTAAGTCTGAAAATGTATGAAATAAAGGATCTAATAAGCTAAGAAAGTAGGTGCTTGCAGATCATGGGATTGGAGTCTCCTTCAGGTTGTTGCTTATAAATATCAAGGATTTGGCACTTCCATCAAGTGGGTGATTGCTAAAAAAAGTGGGGTTAGATCATCATGTAGGTTGGTTCCTACATAATTCGATGTAATTTGGAGTTGGTGCTTGCATTTACATCATAATCAAAAAGAATTTTTGGTTTTCTTACATATGGGTTTCGACATAAATGTCTTTTGTTTAAAAATTATGTGATTGGAGCATTGTTGCATTGTTGAATGTGTCTGTTTGACTAAATAATTGTTAAAATTTTTAAATAGTAATTCACCCCTCCACCCACCCTCTTAGTATTTTCCTGATTTCCAAAATAAATTTAAACTCCTTCCACCTAATTTGTTTATTTGGTCCTTGGAAATTAATGCATAACATGTGGAATCAAAGACCCTAATATATGCCTCACCAAAGGAATACAACTATACCGCATTTCATAAGTGATCTAGGTAAATCTCTACTACCCTTTTAACTAAGACCTTTTACTTCAGCTGATGTGTTAGAATTTCATCAAAGCATTAATGAACATGAATGGAAATATATGTATGTTGTAAAGAAGAGGAACATAACAAGCATTAGCAACATAAGAGATTGATAATGGATTTCGTCTAGGAGGGACTACGTCTCCGGGCCTCGGTGTCAAGATGGTGTAGGCTGGTACATTAAGTGATGGAAATAGTGATGATGTACATGGATGGTATTTTCTCTGTCATACAAGGAAAATTCCCTCATGCAAGAGTGACTAGACCTCTCCATGAGATGTTCTACTACAAGAACTCTCATTCACCAAAAGGACTCCTATTAGCATCCCAATCTTACTCAATGGTGACTAAGAGTATCCCGTCGAACATGGAAACCAAGGGATCTCAACAACATAACAAATCCATGATAGAAATTACATCTCACATCAAGAACAAAACAAGATCCCAAATCAAACATCAAACAGGGATCTATACAACACAATGCATCTTATAGCAAAGAGAAAAAGAAGTATGTGATCACACTGCATATACCTCACATCCTGGAGCTATTTGAAGAAAAGGATGATAAACTATTGGATATGGCTGTACCATCAATCTCGTGGCATCGAATATCCTAAAATCGATTTCTCACACATTGAATGCTAACACCTGCAACTCCTCTTTAAAAAGTGGCCGAAAAGCATAAGGCTTAGATGGAAAATCTAACTCCACTATTGAACTCGTGTCGCCGAGAGGTGTAGGATCGAATTTCAATTTGTTGAATTCTGAAAAAGTGAAAATTTTGGCCTTAGAGAATCTTTTAGATTCCTCTTAGATTCCTCAAAGATGTTTCTCCACAGGCAATCTGGAAATCTGCAACTCAAAACAGGAATTTGATCTCACCATTGTGATCCTTGTGAAATTTTGAGAAGAATGAGTATAAAGTTGACCTCATTCTCACAACGGTGAATTTCAAACTCCAACGAATCTGAAAGATTCCCTCAAGATTCATGAAGATTATCCTCCACAAAGAAACTGCAAAACCGCTGCTCAAATAGAAAATATGGGCGCACCATCGCGCTCCCTGCGAAATTCTGGTTAAATAACATATAAATTTTAATACATTCTGATACAGAAAATTTTTACCTTTAAAGGAATCTTCATGGGCATCATACAATATTCTACCTCGAACTGCGTGCCATCATTCCACCTCCTCTGCCTCTGCCTCAAAAATCATGCCCACACTTGGTTTCCGTGGCTTGGGCGCACTAAGGAAATGTGGGTTAAATTAAAATGTCAAGGGTAGATTTACCAAGCCAATATGGTTGGCGTAATGCAAAAATAGGTGATATAGTTGAGGAGTGGTCGAGGGGTCAAATCCCGCCCCTTCCATTCTTGGAGTATTTTTTTAATGTTTTAACCATTAGGGGTGGTTAATTCCACTCCACGCGGCCCAACCTAACCCCCAAATCCGCACCTTTTTAATGGTTGCGGTTAAGTGTTTTTTTGTGGTGGATTATGTGATCACCCTCTCAGGGGTCAGCTGAGAGGGCAACCACGTGGCCGGGCGGGTTCGACCTCCACCAACACCAGAGCTCATTTGAACGGTCATATATATATATATATATATATATATATATATATATATATACATATATCTATATATATATGGTGGAGTTTCCATGGGGTTTGGCGGGGGTCACAACCCGTCGACCATTTTAATAAATTTTGTTTTATAATATAACCAACCGGTGGGGTGGCAGGGGTGGTGGCCTGCCACCCCCTTTTTTTAATTATATTTTGATTTTTATAACAAACTATACAATTATAAAAAAATCGGTTTTAGGGCAAAGAAGCCGATTTAAGGAGGCCACAAATTTCTCGAAATCCAACCGAAGCTGGCCGGAATCTGGTGGTTGGAAAAGTGCGAAATTGTTCCTTCCTTAAGCCTTCCACCTCATCAAGTCAACCTATAACTTTGACTGCTTCTAAATTTTGCATACTAGCTCGGTTTGATGAACCGTTCACACTGTTGCGATTAGGATGACTAGATATTCAAATTGAACCTGGTTTGAGGGCAATATGAACACTTTGATTTTTGAGCTTTCATAAGCCCTCTTTGTTCCGTGTGTGTCTCTGGAGCCACCTGAATCAATAAGGATTCTTGTTTCCAAAATAATGAGATGAACTTTTGTTTATTAAATACATTGCAGTGAAAAAATGTCAATTCCACATTCTTGAAAAATAGCATGGAATTTTCCATGTTCAAGAGTGTCTTGTTCATTCCTTCTATTACATCATTCTACTAAGGATTGTATGGAATGGTGGTTTGATGTTTGATCCATTATTGAACAAGATATATTTAAAACTTATTAAATATATATTCTCATCCTTATAAATACAAAGAGTTCCAATAGGACATTGTGCTTTGTTTTTATTCCATAGATGAAAAATTTTAAATGTTTCAAATGCTTTAAATTTATATTTCAACAAATAAAACCAAACATTCTGCCTGTATTCTTTAATAAAATACATGATATATTTATTACCAAAGGCGTATGAAACATGAATGGGAGCACATAAATCAAAGCATATCAACTCTAGCTTCCTACATACTCTTGAAGTGGAATCATGTAAAGGTTGCTTGCAACTATGTTTAGCAAGGATACATGCCTCACACTGCTTCAAATTCCTTAGAATGTCATAGGATTTTTGTATTACTCAAAATGTTCAAAAAATACATAGATAATTCCTCCATTTATAATAATGGAGGAGGCCAAATTTTAGCTAAAAATATCTATGGTAACTTAGCATATAAGAACCCCTACATGATCTTACAACTCACTGCAGTTGGCTCATTAGGAAAAGGAGCATTGGAAAATACCAACAGGAACAACCCCTTAAGTGAAACATAGGAAGCAAACACAAAGAAATAATGGGTCCTATAATAAGGCCTAAGAAGGTACCTAAGTAAAAACTCCCATAAGTGGATAAAAAGAGAAAAACCCATAGGAAAAAAAATCCTCTCGAAAAGAGAGAAAGATGATAATACTCAGATCCCACAAGAATCTACTAAAAGGAAACAACACAAGCCTAGTCCGATAAGGAAGTACCAGTCTATGAATATGAGAACCAAGTAAAATCACTGGACTTTCTTGATCTCTAAAGTACAATATGTTTCAAAGGCATAAGAAAGGAAAACATTGAAAACCACTTCATAAAACATTCAAATAGGAACTCATAGAAAACAGGAACAAAGGCTTCAAATAGAAGAAACCATCAACCAATTATGAGGCATGTAGACACTTAAAGGTCAAAATGGGAAATATGGAAAACTTGTGAACTCATCTTGGAGGAAAATGAATTAAAAAACACAGCTTCCTCCTTTAATTTTTTCTAACTGCAAAAGTTGATTAAAACATGATACAACCACTTCTGAAGAAATGTGAACGTTGTTACCATCAACATTGATCAAATATAGTAAACATCAATTAATTAATGAAAACAATATCTATCATCATCTAATTTCCACACCCAACCCCCCAAGAACATAACTTAGATGCTCGTAGTAATCAACAACCTTTATCATTATGAAAATCCCCTCCTTGAAACACAACTGAAGGAGTAGAAAAACTCAATATAAAACAATACAAGCATTATAGAATTTCACAATCGATGAGACATAATAGTATGAAGTCCGCAAAAATCTGTTGAAATTATGACATGACCATCCATTTATCCAACCAAAATTAATAATGATGGTCAGAATTGGTCCATGGTTCAATATTTCTCATTGTTTTTGTAATGATATGATTGCATAACCAATTCCTTTTTTTCATATGAAGATGTTGATGTGGCTCAGATACTTATTTTGTAGAATCAAATCTTGGTGCACAAATAGGAGGAAAAGAATAATTTACAACAACAATATTGTCATCTTCAATGGCATTGTCAACTAGTTTATTAATATGTACAACACAATCAACAAGGGGATTCTCTTCCATCAACTTAGTCTGAACTCCACTTGCAACATAAGACACCTTCCTAGATTCAACAGGGGTGGATGTAGGAAGTGAAGTAGTAGTAGCAACATATATAATACATACTCCAGGTGTGTGCACTTCAAGGGAAATTGGAACAACAATGCCCTATCCATTCTTCCCAAGTCCTCCTTCAGTATATCTCATTTTGGTTAGCAATAAAGACCGAATACTATTGAGAATTTAGTAGGGAAATGTTTAATTCAATTCTCTTACTTGATAAATACTTGTGTTACACTTTATCTTCTTATAATTTAATGATTGTTATTATGATAAGAAATACATCAAACAGTTACCAAAACAATAAGAATAGTGACACAATATGTAGGTTGCAAGCTAGGACCAAAACCCCTCCTCTTGAGGGGAAAAAAATAAAATATATTTTTATAGAGGCTTTAATTGAAGAATACCAAGACCCTTGAAAAATACACTTGACACAAGTTTTCCTCCAAGACACTTGTCACTATGTCATGTTCTCCTCGGCCTTCACACTTTTTTCCTCCTTCCTCGTACTTTTCTGCACTTTCACCTAGAGAGACTAGGTCTCTATTCCGTAGCCATTGATACAGTCCTTTCGATCTCCAACAATATTCTTTATTTGGTCCCCAAGGGTCTCCTTCCTTAGATCTCCTTACAACACCCTTTTTCACTTGATTATACCCTTGTATGAACTGAAGTAGTCCTGAAATAGCCTTCATCTGTCGCTGAGATTGCAAAGGTGAGATCACAGACTTAGCCAGAAACTTTGGAGACCCTTACGCACTAGTTTGTATCCTTCCTATTTGTTGTATTACCCTTGAAACCTTCGCACTAAGATCCACACTTTCTATTGCAGACATGACCGAGATGCTTGGTGATACAATGAGATCGGATCACCCTTTATATAGTGACTCATCTTTGCTATCTAGGCCGACATGAGATATGGAGATAAGTGGATTTCTTCACAAGGAGAATATTTTCTATCTTTTGACCAACTTTGAGAGGTATAGTGATAGTGTATTGGAGTGTAACTTTTACATAAATGAAATGTATTTTACATGTGTAACATGAATTCATACACATGAATCTTAGTCATCGAGTATGACCTTGTAGGAATATTATTATTGGGATAACTAATCCTCAAATAATATCCGTCCATGACTACTCTTTTCTAGAATTTCATATCACATTCTCAAAGAGTATCGAATGTCATATGGTTACTAAATCCCAAAATATTCCATTCTTTCTTCCAATGAAGACAAGAATGCATGCATATCTCTCCCTCTCACATAGGGATGATACATCCACCAAAACAAGCTTGTCTCTTATATACACAAGCTTCTTGTTTGGAAGTGATTTAGTTAATATATCAGCTACTTGTTCATCAGTGGAAACATACTGAAGTTGTAGCACACATTTTTTACTATCTCTCGAACATAGTGATACTTGTTGTTGATGTGCTTTGCGTTTACATGAAATATTGGATCTTCAGAAAAACGTATGCAAGTGGTGTTATCACATAGTATCACTGTAGGTTTCATCGGTCCTTCAAATAAGTTGGATAACAACTTCCTCAACTAGACTGCTTATTTGCCTACTTCACAAGATGCAACATATTCAGCCTCAACACTACTCAAAGCAACAATGTATTTCTTTCTAATTATCCATGAGACCGTAGAGGATCCCAAACCAAAGCATCCTCCTGTAGTGCTTCTTCCATCTTGTTCACTGCCTCCCCAATTGGAATTTGTATATCCAATTAGTTAGACATCATTCCTTCTATAATATTTTAGACAGTGGTTTATGTTTCCTTGCAGATATCTTAGAATGTGTTTTGCTACTAACCAATGATCCTTCTTTGGTTCCACTTGGAACTGGCTGAGAATATTTAAGGAAAAAAATATGTTTTGTCGAGTGTTTACAAAGTATATTAGTGAGCCAATAAATTTTCTATGTTTGGAAGGATCCACCAGGCTTAAATCAGAACTCCTAAGTCTCTTCAAGTTTGTGATCATCGGAGTGGTCATAGGTTTGCAATCCATCATGTCAAACCTATTCAACATCTTGATCACATACTTTCCTTTACCTAAATAGATTTCATCAAGTCCTTGCTAAACTTCTAGTCCCAAATATTAATGCATCTAGCCAAGATCCTTCATATAAAATTCTTTTGCTAGTTGTTTTTGAAATTCTTCAATTTGACCTTCCATACCTGCCAGGAGAAGATCATCTACATATAGAAGAATAATTACTGACTCACCCTTTTCCACTTTGATATATAAATTTGAGTCAACAGAACTTTTCTTGGTGCCTTCTTGAGGCCATATAATGCTTTCTTTAACCTGCACACATATGCCTTTCTATCCTTGACTTCAATTCCCAAGAGTTGTTCTATGTATGCTTATTCATCAATTGTGCCATTCAGAAATGCAGTCTTGACATCCATTTTATGGATGTTACATCCCATTGATGCTTCAAGAGAAATTCGTGATCGAATTGAACACAATTACCAATGAAATAGGTAACTGAACTGGTACCTACTTTTTTGAGTTGGGAAAAAAAGCATCCGATTTTGAAAAGTCGTGATGCAGAATCACCGTTTTTTTTTGGAGAATATTTTTGGCACGTTAAATTTTTTTTATTTACGAAGTATGAACATTTGTTTTAAAATGTTAGTGATTTTCATGTTAATTTGAAAAGTGTTGATGCAGCATCAACCATTTTTGTTTAGAGTGGTGATTTTCATGTTGGTAATAAAATATAAAATTAAAATTAAAAACCATGACAAAAAAATCAAATAAAAAAAAAATATAAAAATAATAGAAAAAACCAATAAAAATGTTTAAAAAAAACAAAATTAACTTATAAAAACAAAAAATTAAACAAAAATAAATAAATAAAACAACAAAAAACAACAAAAAAAATTCTAAAATTAACTTTAAAAAATGGGGAAAAATTAATAAAAGACACATAAATTAAAGAAAAAAAATAAAAATTGAAAAAAAAATTAAAAGACATTGTTTTTAAGTTATTAAAAAAACCACAATTAAAAAAAAATTAAAAAAATTAAAATAGAAAATTTAAAAATAATTAAAATTGAAATACAAACATTAAAATAAAAGATAAAAAATAATTAAAATTTAAAAAATTAAATTAAAAAATAAAAATCAAGATAATAAAAATTAAAATAATAAAAAATTAAATTGAAAAAAAAAGCAAAATTTAAAATTTAAAAAGAAAATTAAAACAAAAAATTTAAAATAAAAAAATTAAGATTAAAAAACAAAAAAAATGAAAAAAAAAACATTTTAAAATAATTGAAAAAAAAAACAAAACTCTATATTAAAAAAAATAATAATAAAAATAAAAATAAAAATAAAAAAGAAAAAAATATATCAAAATTGAAATTGAAAAAAATAAATAACCTAAAAATATCAAATTAAAAAATAAAAAAATAAAAAAATAAAAATATAAAAGATAAAAAAGATTGAGACACTTTTAAAACATTAATAGACCATTTTGAATACAATAAATTAAAATTAAAAAAAAAAAAAATCAAATTTAAAAACTTCAAAAAAAAAAATTAAAGATTAAAAAAAACATTTTAAAATATGGACTACACCGGCATTGTTGTAAAAGATCCTGTGCAGCTTGATATTGTTAATAGTTTTTTTTGGCGTCGCCTACATATTGCTGAAATCATCTCAGAGGAAAATTATATCAGCTGTCAACATTGTAAAAAATATGTTTAGCAGCTCTTCGAAGGGCGTGAACATTGTTCGGTTGGAAGGAAAATTTCAATCCATCCATCAGATCGTTATTGAATGGAAAAATGTGTTGGGAATGGTGCTTAAATCGACAGTGGCTCAATGAGGTCGATTCTCAGAATCGACATCGGGCCAAATTTAGTTTTTTTTAAATTAAATTAGTTTTTAATTTAATTTCTTTTTTCATTTTTCAGTTTATATATATATATTTATTTATTTATTTTTTTAATTTATTAAAATTTAATATAATTTTTTTAAATTTAATATTTTATTTTAAAATTTCCTTTATGCTTTTAATTTAATAAAAAAATTATTTTTATTTTTAAATTTATTTTGTTTTTTAAAATTTATTTGTTTTTTAAAATTTGTTTTTTTTAATTTAATATTTATATTTTGTTTTTTTTTTAATATATTTTTAAATTTTAATTTTAAATTTTTTTTTTGGGGTTAAATTTTATTTTATTAAAAATTTTAATATTTTAATTTTAAAAAAATATAATGATTTTTTTTTCAATTATTTTAAAATGTTTTTTTCAATTTTTTTTTTTTTTTACTTTTTTAATATAATTTTTCATTATTCTAAAATTTTTATTTCAACACTTTTTGTGTTCGGGGTGTTTTTTGTATAAAAAAATTTGGCTTTTTTTTCTAATTTGAAAAAATGTTGAAAATTTACCCCGAAAAAAAAAAAAAATGTTATTCCAGAATACAACTTTTCGTTTTCCTGTTTTTTTTTCATGGTTTTTTTATTTTTTTTTTGTTAGAGTTCTCGTTTTGAGGTAATAGTTCCCGTTTGATCGGTAACTATGTTATTGTTGTATATATTGCGGTAGGAGCAAACATTTCTTCATAGCCAATGCTTTCAAGTTGAGAGAAACCTATGGCCACAAATATTTCTTTATATTTATCTATACTTCCATCAATAGCATGTTTGATCTTATAGATCCACTTGGAAGTAACCACAAAATTATCTTCGGGCCTAGGTACGATCTCCAATACTCCATTTTTAATGATAGATTGGTATTCTTCATCTATGGCATTCTTCCATTTAGGATTTTGTACAATCTCTTCAAAAGTGAATGGTTATGCTTCTATAAGTTTTGTCATGTATGCAACATACCCAAAGTATTTTTTGGGTTTCTTACTTTCTCTAAATGTCCCCTTCACTGCTCCATGACCTTCTGCATCAAGTAATGTGGACTTCAACCAATTAGGTATTTTTCTTGTTTCATGTATAACCACTGGTTGAATGGGTTCACTGGGACCTTCTTATTCATGGTTAGATTCCTCTACTTATTAGTTCACTTCTTCCTCGAATATCATAATATCTTCATCATCAGAATCTATGGAAAGATCTTTTGATTTCTTGAATGTTATGCTCTCATCAAATATGACATCACAGATAAATTATGTGTGATGACAATCCTTCATGTAGATCCTATATGCTTTTGATGAGTTATTATATCCAACGAAAAGTCCTTTAATCCCGGAAGGATCCAACTTCTTTTTTTTGTCCTTTGGTATATGGATATATACAAGACACCCAAATATTTAGAGATGATCTACAGATATATTATTTCCAGTAAATACTTCATCTGGAGTTTTATTATCCAGAGATCTGTGAGGACATCTATTTTGAATATAGACTGCAATTTTAGTTGCTTCTCCCCATAGGGAAAATGGTAGATCTTGAACATGAAGCATTGCCTTTACACTTTCTTCAATGGATCTATTATTTCTTTCAGCAACACCATTTTGTTCGGGATTGTATGGAACTATCGGCTCCCTCTTAATCATCGATTCCTTACATAATGTTATGATCTCCTTGGATGTATATTCTCCTCCATTATCAAATCTTAGAACTTCAATCTTTCTTTCTGTAATATTTTCGACTTCAACTTTGAATTCTTGAAATTTTGTGAGAACTTCATCCTTGGTTTTTAATATATAAACCGAGGTCTTCCTTGAATGATAATCTATAAAGGTGACATAGTATAGATGATCTCTAAGAGATTTTGGAGTCATAGGACCACATACATCAGAGTGGATGAGATCCAAGATATCTTTTGACCGTGAAGCACTGCTTCCAAATGGTCTCTTGACATTCTTGCCTAATACACATCCTTTGAAGACACCTTCATGGTCTTCTTTAATATTTGGGATTCCATCTACAATATTAGAGCTTAGGGAGGGAATTATTTTGAAATGGAGAAGAACAAATATTCGATGCCATAGTTCACATGGACTGATTTCACCGTGAACTAGATCTTGGGCTAAAGGGGATAACAATTTGTAGAGCCTGCCTTCTCGAATGCCAATAAATTTGTCTTGATTTATATTTGAGTCTTTTCCCCAAACATTAACATTTCCATCAATGAAAGCTACTCTATCTACTTTTTCTTCTAAACTTGAAATTGAAATAAATTTAGTATGAAAACTTGGAACGAATAGAATATTATTGAGGTGGATATTGCTTCCATCTTCAAGCTTGATTGATGTAGATCAAATTCCTTTTACGGGATAGATGTTGTTGTCTCCAAGTTCCACAAAATAAGTGGATTTTCCTTTTGCTAGAGTCTTCAATTGTTTTGAGTGGCCAGTCCTATGTCTTGAAGCACCACTATCAATTACCCAAATATCTTCTTCTTGAAATGTATAAGAGAGGCTTGAGAAAAGACCTTCATCTTTTATGATTGATACTTCCTTGGAAGAGAATAAGAGATTCTAGATTTTCTTGAAACCTTACTTGAGATGGATTGCAATCTTCTTGATGACCTCTATGATGCCCTTGAATGACCTTAGCTATGAAACCATGTTGAGAATTTAGTAGGGCAATGTTTAATTCAATTCTCTTACTTGATAACTGCTTGTGTTATACTTTAGCTTCTTCTTCTTTGATTATTGTTATTACGATAAGAAATACATCAAACATTTACCAAAACAATAAGAATAGTGACACAATATGTAGGCTGCAATCTAGGGCCAAATCCCTCTTGTTGAGGGGAAAACCCATAAATCCGTTCTTATAGATGCTTCAATTGACGAATACCAAGACCCTTGACAAAGACACTTGACACAAGTTTTTTTCCAAGACACTTGTCACTATCTCTTATTCTCCTTGGACTTCACACTATTGTCCTCCTTCCTTGCACTGTTATGCACTCTCACCTAGAGAGTCTAGGTCTCTATTCCACAACCCTTGATACAGTTATTTTGGTCTCCAACAATATCCTTTCTTCGGTCCCCAAGAGTCTCCTCCCTTAAGTCTCCTTCCAACACCCTTTTGCACTTGATTATAGCCCTTGTCCGAACTGAAGTAGTCCTGAAATTGTCTTCGGCCTTTGCTGAGATTGCAGAGGTGCGATGACAAACTTAGCCCGAATTTGTGGAGACCCATACGCACTAGTTTGTAGCATTCCTCTTTATTGTATTACCCTTGACACATCTGCAATGAGATCCACACTTTCTATTGCAGAGATGACTGGGATGCTTGGTGATACAATGAGGTCGGATCACCCTTTATATAGTGACTCATCTTTTCTATCTAGGTCGACATGAGATATGGAGATAAGTCGATTTATTCACAAGGAGAATATTGTCTATATTCTGACTGAATTCGAGAGGTATAGTGACAGTGTCTTTGATGCAACAAAACTGAATTCAGACCCCTAAGGAGAGCTGGTCTGCTACAATCGCTCTGTCAGCATTTTCCCTGTAATTAACTTAATTCTTCACCACGTGGTCTTCCCAACTTCTTTGAGTTTTATTTATCAAATTCGAAGAATTTGATAAATAAACATAATCAACAAACTATGTAATTTAAAATATCTCCCGAGATTTTATTTCATCGCCAAACCTTATAACAAATGTTTAACCTTTCACAACTTCGTATTAATACCCAATGCTTTCTATTTAAACAAACGAATTTAATATATTCTAGGCCCACATATATATCGATGGTCAATCAAATGTATGCACCGTACCTCGTTATCCTCCGTGCATCTATAGCAAGCGATCACTGTCCAATGGACCCTTCCCAAATCAACGGCATGTACACATATCGCTCGGTGTCCTGATATGAACTTTAACGCGTGATGGCACAACAACGGTGGTTTTCCGTGGGTCTACCTCGCCACGTGTCGACAGATCTGTGGAATCGCTCCTCAACAGGAAAATACCGCTCATTCACCAAAAGCGGTGCGATATGGGCAATCCGCCTTTGTAAATCCACTCATGGTTTTTGAACAGTGACTAACCAGGGTTTAAGTCGGGCTACGCTATCCTTTGACTCTTTAACTCAGGGTCTAACTCCGGTTGGAATTTCAATTAACCATAAAGCAAAGTTATCTCTTTATTAGCGGGAATTCCACCATTGAACAGAGTCCAACGACCATGCTTTTCTATACAGACTTCGCCTGCACTTGGGATTTAATTCACAGATTTCGTTCGGATAATTCACGAGAGAACAATAACCAGAGAAACGCGGCAATTATGCTACAACCCTGTTCACGATTTCACACAGACCAGTGTTCAATCGCCTCACAGTTAAACAATTTCTTCACAAATAACGATTCAATACAGTTGGATAATCAACAGGACTTAAATTCATTTAACTGGAAGCAATTGTTTGATACACAGACTTTATTGCAGAAAAATCTCTCTCTTCTCCTTCCTTCCTTCAATGCATCCGAGGAATACAACTTATATACATCAATATATGACTCTTTGGTTCCTCTGAGAGGACCATTCTAGGAAAACCAAAAGCCTAATTACAATTATTCAATTAATTGAAACATGACAGATGGATCAAATCTAACTATTCGTCTTCTACAACTCTAACTACTCTAAATGATACAATCAGCTGAGGTATTGACACCTAGCTGTTACAATTTTGATAATTTCGAAGCCTCCTATCCCCAACATGTGGACAAAACCTCCTACATTGCTGGCTAGTGTCTAATGCCCCTGCATTAGACTCCCGAGGGAAAATTTCTTCATGGGCTCCTGTCCATGAGCTCTTCCACTAATTTGCCTATCTTCTGCAACATTCCTTCAGTCATCCAAGTGGCATCTTCCTCTAGCTTTTCCTTCCATTTGATCTAGTACTGAAAGTACTCTTGTCCTCTGGTCTTCCTAGATACTCTTTTGTCCAATATCTTCTCTGGTTGCAATGGTTGTGCTAGGGGTAGCTGCTCTTTCCACTCAATTTATCCCTTGTCTGCTGCTCTTTCTTCTGCACCATCATCTTCATACTTGTACAAATTTGCAACATTAAAAATGGGATATATTCCAACATCAGGAGGTAATTCAATCTCATAAGCATTTGCAGAAAACTTTCTAAGTATCTTGCATGGCCCAATCTTTTTGAACTTCAGTTTGTTATATTGCTTCTTTGGGAATCTCTCCTTTCTCAAGTGTGCCAAAACCAAATCTCCTACTTCAAAATGAACTTCTTTTCTGCTCAAGTCTGCTCTACTTTTGTATCTGATGCTGCTGCCTTGTAGTTGCTGTTTCACTTGTTCATGTATGGCCTGGATTTCGGAAGAAAATTCCTCACCATTTGCACTCCTCAGTTCTGCCCTTCCCATATTTCTCAACTCTGATATTCCTCTGGGGTGCATTCCATAAACAATATGAAATGGAATCTGCCCTGTGCTCTTGTTTGGTGAGTCATTATATGCATATTTTGCCTGGGGAAAAATATGATCCCACTATTTGGGATGCTCTCTTGCAAGACTTCTCAACAAATTTCCCAGACTCCTATTCACTACCTCAGTTTGTCCATCAGTCTGGGGATGATAAGCTGAGCTGAAACTCAGTTTGGTACCAAGTTTCTTCCACAGTGTCCTCCAAAAGTGACCCACAAATCTAGTGTCTCTGTCTGAAACAATACTCTTGGGCAACCCATGCAATCTAACAACTTCTTTGAAAAACAAGTTAGCAAAATGGGTGGCATCACTAGTTTTATAGCATGGAATAAAATGTGCCATTTTGGAGAATATATCCACTACAAAAAAGACTGCATCATTCCCTCTCTGAGTCTTGGGAAATCCTAGAACAAAATCCATACTCACCATGTCCCAAGGCCTGTCTGGAACAGGCAAGGGAGTGTACAATCCTACATTCTGGCTCCTTCCTTTGGCATATTGACAGATCTTGCAATTCTTCACAAACTTATCCACTTCTATTCTCATCTTAGGCCAGTAATAGAAATGACTCAGCTGCTCATAAGTCTTATCAGTACCAAAGTGTCCAACAAGTCCACCACTATGCTTCTCTTTGATCAAATTTTCTCTCATGGAACATCTTGGTACACACATTTGGCTTCTTCTGAATAACAAGTCCTCCTGCAGGAAATAATCCAGTCACTAGCTTCTATCTGTTAAAACAAGGTTAATACATGCCTCAAATGCTTCTTTAAAATCTGGATCTGTTTTATACAATTCTTTGAGAAAATCAAATCCTACAACTTCAAAATTTGTTTCTTGAACAAGCATGTGCCTCCTACTCAAGGCATCAGCTACTTTATTTTCTTGGCCACTTATATGTTTCAAAACAAAATTAAAACCTTGGAGATACTCCACCCATTTAGCATGCTTATGTTTCAACTTGGGCTACTGTACAATATACTGCAAAGCATGATTGTCAGAATATAATACAAATTCCCTGGACATCAAATAATGTCTCCACTTCTTCAGTGCCTGAACAATTGCATAGAATTCATTCTCATAAGAGGAATAATTTCTTCTGGTGTCATTTAAATTCTCACTGAAATATGCCACAGGCCTATCATCCTGACTCAACACAGCTCCAATGGCTTCCCCACTAGAATCACACTTTACTTGAAATGGTTTAGCAAAATCAGGCAGGATCAAAACAGGCTTCTCTGTTATCTTTTGCTTCAAAACTTTAAAGTTTCTTTCTATTTCAGAAGTCCACTTAAATGGATGTTTTCTCTTCCTTATTGTCTCAATGATGGGTGCATTAATCTTAATGAAGTTTCTTATAAATTTCCTGTAAAAACTGGCAAGTCCATGGAAAATTCTTACCTCAAAAACATTCCTAGGTGAAGGCCACTCCACAATTGCCTTAACCTTTTCTGGGTCCATCTTCAATCCTTCTGCAGAAACAACAAAACCCAAATACACCAACTCTTCCTTCATGAATGAGCATTTCTTCAAATTTATCAGCAGTTTCTCCTGGTGCAGCTTTTTCAAGACATGATTAAGGTGCCTTAAATGTTCTTCTTTAGTTCTGCTGAAAACTAATATATAATCTAAATATACTATCACAAATTTCCCAATAAATTCTTTCAATACTTCATTCATAAGTCTCATAAAAGTGCTAGGTGCATTTGACAACCCAAAGGGAATTACCATCCATTCATATAATCCTTCATTTGTTTTAAAAGCAGTTTTCCACTCACCACCCTCTCTTATTCTAATCTGATGGTATCCACTCTTTAAATCTATCTTTGAGAAATATTTAGCACCACTCAAACAGTCCATCAAATCCTCAATTCTGGGCAAAGGGAATCTATACCTGATTGTGATCTTATTAATTGCTCTGGAATCAGTACACATCCTCCAGCCTCCATCTTTCTTTGGGCTCAAAACTGCTGGTACTGCACATGGACTCAGACTTTCTCTGATCAGTCCTTTGTCCACCAACTCCTGCACTTGTCTCCTAATTTCCTCATTTTCCTTGGGAGTCATTCTGTAGGCTGCCTTATTTGGCAGATTTGAACCAGGGATAAAATCTATCTGATGGCTGATCTTTCTCACAGGTGGCAGCTCATCAGGTAAATCATCCACAACAATGTCACAATAATTGTCTAACATCTCTTGGATTTCTATTGGAAAATCAGAAATCTTTGTAGAAGTAAGAACTACCTTAGGTTTTCAAACTAAAGCAAAGCTTACCTCTTCTTCTTCTATCTGCTGCAGATATTCCTTCCTGCTCAGCAACAAGGTCTTTGGATCAATCACTCTGCTGGATGGCTCTCCTTCTTCCATGGGTATCAATGTATGATGTACCCCATCCTTGAAGAACTTGTAAGTGTTCTTCTTTCCATCATGCACTGCTGCTCTGTCAAACTGCCAAGGTATACCCAGCAGTATATGACACACATCCATGGGCATTACATCACACAGGACCTTAGCTTTGTATTTGCCCATTTGCAGCTCTATCTCACACTATTCTTTCACAACCAGCTGGCTCCCTTTATGCAGCCAGGACAACCTATAGGGAGTTGGATGCTCCCTCGTCTTCAACTTTAACTTCTCTATCACCTCAATGGAAACCAGATCGTCTGTGCTGCCACTATCAATGACTAGCTGGCATCACTTCCCTTGGAATTTGCATATGCTCCTAAACAAAGTCTTCCTTTGTGCAGGCTCAGTGACCTCTTTATCTTGCTTCAATATGACCTTATTAACCACCAAGGACTCTCCCCTCTCTGGAAGTATTTATTCTTCAATTTCCACCTCTTCTCCAACCTGGGAAACAACAACATTTCTTGGATTAGCACCCACATTCTCTGGACACTCATAGTGCTTATGTCCCACTTGCTGACATCTATAACACCTCAACTCTCTACCTCTGCCTCTGTCTCTGTCTCCTCTTCCTTTTCCTCTGTAAGAACCCCTTTTGCCCCTTGCATCATCCTCTGTAGATGCATTCTGAGGTGAGCTACTGTTAGCTCCATCCCTGGGTGTAGTAGGCTTTCCTCTACCACCCTGACTTCCATTCCCATGGAAAGTACCTCTCTTCTTGGCAGACTGTTTCCTCAGGAGTTTCTCCTCTTCTTTCAAGGCCATCTGGTAGGCCTCTTCCACTGTCTTAGGAGACAAAAGACCAATCTCATCTTGGATCTCCAGCTTGAGACCATTCACATATCTGGTAGTCTTCTCTGGTGTGTCTTGGAATTGCCCAACCCTTATGCTCACTCTGTAGAATTCCTCTGTGTATTCTTTTAATGTCAGCAACCTCTGTCTCAGGTTCTGCATTTTCTTGTACAATGTCAGCTGATAATCACTAGGCAAGAATTTACCTTTTAATTTAGCCATCATTCTGGTCCAGCTCTTGATAGGTTGCTTGCCAACTCTCCTCCTTTCTGCCTGCACTCCATCCCACCAAAGTGCAGCATGTCCTTTTAGCTTTTTCACCACAAACTTGACCTTTTTATCCTCGCTTATTTCTTCATAATCGAAGCATTTTTTCATTTTATTTATCCAGTCCACCAGTTCCTCTGGATTCAATCCCCCTGCATAACTCGACACTTCAATTTTGGGCTTAACTGCAGACCCCATAACAATTCTAAGGAGCCTCATGTCAGGAGGAATCTCAAAATTTTCTTCCGCTTCTTCTGTTTCAGGTTCGCTGATGTCTTCAGGATCTCTGCTCTGTCTTCACTCCATGGCATCCACTCTGGCTTCGAACCTCTGCAAAATCTCCAACACCTATGTGTTGGCAACAAGTCTCCTTCTGCCAGCACCTCTACCAACTCGGATTGCCATGTCAGCTTTCTACAAAAACAACCTTAAAACAATGGCTCTGATACCACAAATGACGCAACAAAACTGAATTCGGACCCCTAAGGAGAGCTGGTCTACTATAATCGCTCTGTCAGCATTTTCCCCGTAATTAACTTAATTCTTCGCCACGTGGTCTTCCCAACTTCTTTGAGTTTTATTTATCAAATTCGAAGAATTTGATAAATAAACATAATCAACAAACTTTTTAATTTAAAATATCTCCTGAGCTTTTATTTCATCGCCAAACCTTATAACAAATGTTTAACCTTTCACGACTTCATATTAATACCCGACGCTTTCTTTTTAAACAAACGACTTTAATATATTCTAGGCCCACATATATATCGATGGTCAATCAAACGTACGCACCGTACCTCGTTATCCTCCGCGCATCTATAGCAAGCGATCATCGTCTGATGGCCCCTTCCCAAATCAACGGCATGTACACATATCACTCGGCGTCCTGATACGAAATTTAACACGTGATGGCATGCAGCAACGGTGGTTTTCCGTGGGTCTACCTCGCCACGTGTCGACAGATCTGTGGAATCGCTCCTCAACAGGAAAATACCACTCATTCACCAAAAGCGGTGCGATATGGGCAATCCGCCTTTGTAAATCCACTTGTGGTTTTTGAACAGTGACTAACCAGGGTTTAAGTTGGGCTACGCTATCCTTTGACTCTTTAACTCAGGGTCTGAGTCCGGTTGGAATTTTAATTAACCATAAAGCAAAGTTATCTCTTTATTAGCGGGAATTCCACCATTGAACAGAGTCCAACGACCATGCTTTTCTATACAGACTTCGCTTGCACTTGGGATTTAATTCACAGAGTTCATTCGGATAATTCATGAGAGAACAATAACCAGAGAAACACGACAATTATGCTACAACCCTGTTCACGATTTCACACAGACCAGTGTTCAATCGTCTCACAGTTAAACAATTTCTTCACAAATAATGATCCAATACAGTTGGATAATCAACATGACTGAAATTCATTTAACTAGAAGCAATTGTTTGATACACAGACTCTATTGCAGAAAAATCGCTCTCTTCTCCTTCCTTCCTTCAATGCATCCGCGGAATACAACTTATATACATCAATATATGACTCTTCGGTTCCTCTGAGAGGACCGTTCTAGGAAAACCAAAAGCCTAATTACAATTATTCAATTAACTGAAACATGACAGATGGATCAAATCTAACTATTTGTCTTCTACAACTCTAACTACTCTAAATGATACAGTCAGTTGAGGTATTGACACCTAGCTGTTACAATATTGATAATTTCGAACCCTCCTAGCCACAACATGTGGAAAAAACCTCCTACATTGCTGGCTAGTGTCTAATGCCCCTGCATCAGTCTTGGAGTGTACCTTTTACAAAAATGACATGTATTTTACACGTGTAACATGACTTCATATACATGACTCTTAATTACATTTATGACAAGATGCCAAATCATAAAAGACATCAAGAAGAAGTCTTTGACCTATAATAAAACTTCTTGGTCATGAAACCCATGAAACAAGTAACATAATACATTTATTATTATTTGTCTTCTTCATTTACATAAAATGATAATTACAAGCTATTATGAAGACCGAACCTAGTTACACTTTTCAACAATACTAGATGTGTTATTTTCAAAACTAGGTGAAACAAAATTTCCATTATCAACATCGGGGATACAATTAAGAACATCAGAGGTGGAAGAAGGAATAGATGAGCTTGGAAGCTCAACAATGGAAGTATTCTTCTTAGTATTCTATAGTTGAACGATTCACAACTCAAGGTTCTCCATGCACTCTTGCAAACCTTGAATAATCTCATTCTTCTTCATCAATTGCAACAATGTGTCGTGATCTTCTTTCAAAATTTGATATTGTTCAAACATTATATTATTATTTTCTTGAAGAATGGAATGTTCTTTATGAAGCATTTCCATTGAGGCTTTTCAATAAGAAACCTTAGTTACTCACTGATCATTTTTCTCCTCCAACTTGCAAATTTTCTTCTTCGAGATAGTATTTTCTGAATCAGAGATGACTCAAATTCCTCCTCCAAATCATCAAGGAAGTCGACCTTTGTCTGAAATTTGTCTGTTATATTCTCGAAATAAGTTCCGATTGTTGACTCCATATTATCAACCTTCCTTAGTTTCTCAACAATAGAAGGCTAGAAAAAATGCTTAAGTGTTGCATTCTTTGCTTGCAATATAGCAACAACACATTGAAAGTTATGGACCTCATTACAATGTTGCTCATTTGCCTTCTTCTCACAAAATTCTTGCAATCCTTTACCCATCTTGATAAAACCAAATTGGAAAATGGGTGCAAACGTGAACCCATGTAAATGATGACAACAACAATTTCTTTGCACTCCCAAGCACCATACAAGTATTTGTTCATATTAAAAAAACCACAAGTATGAGGGTTGTTGCTAAATCAAAAATTAAGTCCGATTAACAATCATAACCCATATTCCCCTACAGTGAAAACATGTATTGGATTTGTGCAACTTTTCTTATTTTCATAATTTGTTATACTTTGGTTCATTTAAAACACTAGGTTGAAACCACATGGGAGAATACACACCAATTTTAGTAGTTTGAATATAAATATAATTTCAAAAAAAATAATCATGCATGATCAATATATTTACAACTTTAATTTTACAATCAAACTATTTAGTATCTTCTAAATGAATGTGTTTAATATCTTGCACCCACATCCCATAGTAAACTAATTCTATTCATAGATCATGTGATATCTCAAATGGAGTGGAAAAGATGGATTTTAATTAAAAAAAAATTTTTTATCACATAAAAATGTAGACAAACTCAAAAAAAAAAAATTGACCCTTCCCCAAATATCTTTGTAGGACAAAAATGGCTACTTTTATCAATGATAATGTGGAGGACTTTTTTAAATTTTATAAACAAAAGACTTTTCCAAAATATTTGAAAAAAAAACAAAAATAAATATCACCTTTCATATCATTCTCTAATTGCCAAACGAAATATATTTATTTATTTAATTTGGGGGGCTCTCTTTAAAAGGAAAACACATTCTATGTCGTCAAGGGTTCAACTCCAAAGATAAATCGAACCATGTTGCAAGCTGGTATTGATGGCTTTTTTCTATTACGAGGGTCACAACATTACGAGTTCTATTCATAGTGCAGTTTAGCGCCAAGCTTTGTTTTAGAAAATGGTGAAGACATGGCTCCTCGTGATAAGATTGAATGTTATCTGGTACTTCCAGAAAACGGCGAAGACGCGATTCTTCCTGATAGGATATTTCAGAATGTTATCGGTGGAAAAGGTGGAAACAAATCCACCAGCTCGGACTTGCAGAGCGAACATCTGCCAGGCTCGACAAATCCTTTCTTAAGGAAAGTGTCCCAAGTTAAAATTTGCCACTGTAGATTCGATTTTTTTTTATTATTGCTTGGGGGATGTGAAATATGTGCATCCAATATGCTAGAATGTTTTGGAAAACTGCTTGAATCATGATTATCTTGTCTTATATTTTTTTGAAAGAAAAAAACGGTGCATTTTATATTAGATATAAAGAAACAATTCATCATTACAAATGGATAGGCGATAGTTCATCAACTCAAGATCCACATCATAGAGCTATATGGAATAGTTCAGCATAGAAATAACCATGGGAAATGTACATATGTCCCATCTAATCATTGGAAGAACGGAAAAACCCTATTGCTCTACTGCATATACAGAGATATCTAAAAAAGACTATAAACATTCTCAATCCATAGGCCGGAAAGCAGAAAAAAAGATAATAGATAGGTCATCAAAAAGAGAATGTAAATCCAGGCACAACCAACACCCAGGAGAAAAAAAAAAACATGCTCACTTGCCCCACATTGTTAGCCATTTGTGGTCCCATCTGAATAACATCTTCTCAAATTTATATGTAAGCCATTCCTAGTCTTAAATATTGTAATTTCTAGGTTTCAAGTGACATCCCAAATATTTGAAAACATGTGATATTGCTCAGATCTTCACACCAAAAATTGAGGCAATTCCATTTAACTGGATTGTGTCCCCCTCATTAGAGATAAGCTCTGTTTTTTCTTTGTTAATTTTGAGCCAAGAGGATTTGTGAAATTTGTGAAATATCTTGTGGAACGGCTCATTCTGTAACTTTTGTTTCCCCTGCACATAGTATGTCATCCAAAAATAATAGGTGTGATAGATGACAATTTCTGGATATCCCATATCCTTTTATTGCACCAGACTCTTTCATGGTGATGATTCCTCTGCTAAAAGCATCCATGACAAAAATAAATAACATTGGAGATAATGCATATCCTTGTCTCAGCCCTCTGTTGATTCTGAAGAAATTAGTGAGCTCTCCATTGATGAGAACCACCATAGATGCTGATGTAATGCATTCAGATCTTCACACCAAAAATTGAGGCAATTCCATTTAACTCGATTGTGTCCCCCTCAATTAGAGATAAGCTCTTCTTTTTTCTTTGTTAATTTTGAGCCCAGAGGATTTGTGAAATTTGTGAAATATCTTGTGGAACGGCTCATTCTGTAACTTTTGTTTCTGCACATAGTATGTCATCCAAAAATAATAGGTGTGATAGATGACAATTTCTGGATATCCCATATCCTTTTATTGCACCAGACTCTTTCATGGTGATGATTCCTCTGCTAAAAGCATCCATGACAAAAATAAATAACATTGGAGATAATGCATATCCTTGTCTCAGCCCTCTGTTGATTCTGAAGAAATTAGTGAGCTCTCCATTGATGAGAACCACCATAGATGCTGATGTAATGCATTCAATTATCCATAGAACGTGTATGTGCTCAAATCCAATTTTGTATAGAATCATAGAAAGGAACTCCCAATGCACACAATCAATATTCCCGATTGAGTTTGATTTTTATTAAGCATGATTTTTGTGATCGAGTGGATATATTCTTGAGTAATAGCCATGACATTCTGGATCCTCCCGTTGGAAAAAAACCAAACTACTCCTACGAAATATGAGGGGAAATGACCTTTTTAAAATGATTAGCGATGACCATGGACATCATTTTATAAACAGAAGATTGGCCTAAAATATAATAGACTGAGAATTTTATTTCTTAGGAATTAGTGATAGGGAGGTCGAATTGATTGGAGCTGGTATTTTTCCGTAAATTCTAACCGCTTTCACTCTTAACCGCTTCCATTATCCTTACCAATTCTGGCCCCATTAGATCGAAGAAATGGGAAAAAATTCGATGGCCAGCCATCAGACCCAGGGCTATTGTCCTTGGCCATCTCCTTGAGAGTTTTAATTAGCTCCTCTTCAGTGATATGTGCGTCCATCATTGCGATGTTCCCATCGTTGACCCAGATTGGAAATATATTGGTAAATTCCCTCTTTTCGGCCATGAATTCCTCCTGCCTTTCCTAGAATTGTCTTTTGAAAAACAGTTACGTCGCCTCTTTAATCTCTTCGGTTGACGGATTTTTTTAAAAATTAATTATTATAACAAATTATTTATTTAACTTTAAATTCATACGCATTATAATTCAAGGACACATAAATAATTTATGATAAAATTTCTATGTCGAAAAAATTAAATTAATAGGAAGTATTTCGTGTGCGTGGCAAATAATTCTTATGTAATAAAATATCTAATATAAAAAATAACAATATCTAGCATATTAAAATAAAAAATTTAGTTACACAAAGGCTAAAATGTGAGTGTAAAATATTCCTAAAATATATTGTTTTATTTCTTATTTTTAAATTAAGATTAAAATTGTGAAGACAAAAGAGAAAATTATATTTATGGTAGTTTTGGCTTAAATTTTATTTTTTATATTGCATAGTGGTAAGTAAGCTTTATCGAGGAAAATGATTGAACCAAATATCCTCAATAATAAAAATCAACAAAGAAAAATAATGAAGAAAATTAGCAATGGAAAAAAAAAATGTAATATGAGTTGTTGCTTTTGCTTTTTAAATTTTCCATGGTTATTAAAAGATTGAAACTTAATGACAAGAAGTTTTTTTGGATTTTTTTTTATTAATTAAGGAAAAATCCATAAATTTTGATTTTTTTTTTTAAATTAATTTATGAAGACATGTGGTGATTAAAGATTTTTTTTATTTTTTTATTTTTTTTAAACAATTTTTAATTTTGAAATTTCAATTTTAAATATCCATTAATAAAAAATTAGAAATCAAGGGTTCAAAAGTAGAGTCAGCGAGGCGGAGGAGCCCATGGTGGCAAGGGTAATCGTGGGTCTGGTCATTTTGAGGTAAATGAGGGGTAGGGTATCCAGCATTGCTGCCTGGAGAATTGTCGTGCTCTTATCAATGGCCCGATGGAAAGAGTGGACACCACTAAGCGAGTTTGTCGCGAGGAGCATGCAACGCAGATGGCAACATTGGACCGAATGCAATATTTCCAGTGTCAAGTCCGGGAGAGACTGGTAGTGGTTTGACGAGGCCAAAATCAACTCACCGAGAAAGTAGAAAAGTTGAAGACTTGGTTGGCGCACTTTGAAGGGCACGTTTAGTGTGTCTTCCGTCCTCCGCCACCTCTCGAAACAGCCCCAGACAACCCTGCATCCATCACGTCAGACAACTAGTATGCTATCTGATGGTTTTTATGTTTTATCTGTGTTTTGGTGCCTCTCGCCCAACCATTTATGGACAATGTCCCTAGTTTCACTTTTGTATTTTTGTCATCTAATGCAAAATTTGGTCAACAAACTCGGTCAAGGTGAGACCACTTGTTTTCAGATTGATTATAAGTACTCCTTTTTTCCAATATGAATAGAACATTGACTTACAAAAAAAAAAACAAATTCAAATTTAAAAAATTCAAAAAAAATAATTAAAAAAAAGATTTATTATTTAATTTTACAAAACTTTAATAAACTTTGCAAATAATTTCTAAAAAATTGCAAATTAATTAAAAGTTAGTGACTCAAACTAATTGGAATATACTCTTCCAATGCACAAGAATACAAATTGAAAGTTGGTATATTATAAATTTGATTAATTTATATTATAGCTTAATTGATATAAATATAAAACTAATAAAATCTATTTATTTATTAAAAATAATAATTCTTATTTTTTTTAAATATTAAATTTATATATATATATATATATATATATATATATATATATATATATATATATATAATCCTAATAAAAATATATATATTTTATAATTAATCATAAAAAATTAGAATTTATATCCATTTTAATTATTTTAACCTCTAACTAGAGAGTGTTAAAAAGGTTACATGTTTCCAAGTACATTGGAATTGTAAAAAGTAGCATGATACTTAAAAAAGTGATAGTGATGGTTTAGAAAGTTAGTATTATATCTATCTATATATATATATAATAATGGGTAGTATATTAAAATAAAAAAAATTAGTTACACAAAAGTTTGTGAGTGCAAAATATTTTTAAAAAATATTTTTATTTTTTATTTTTAAATTATGATTAAAATTATGAAGACAAAAGAGAAAATTATATTTATTGCAGTATTGACTTAAATTTTATTTTTTATATTGCATCATGATTGAAAATTGAATAATGAAAATATATAATATAAGCAAGTTTTATTGAGGAAAATGATTGAACCAAATGTGTTTAATAATTAAATCAACAAAGAAAAAATATAAAGAAAATTAGCAATGGAAAAAAAGGTGTAATATGAGTTGTTGCATTTTATTTTTAATGTTTCCATAGTTATTAAAAGATTTAAACTTAATGACAACAAGCTTTTTTGGAAATGTATATATTGCCGTAGGAGCAAACGTTTCTTCATAGCCAATGCTTTCAAGTTGAGAGAAATCTCTCGCCACAAATATTTCTTTATATTTATCTATACTTCCATCAATAGTATGTTTGATCTTATAGATCCACTTGGAAGTAACCACAAAATTATCTTCGGGCCTAGGTACGATCTCCAATACTCCATTTTTCATGATAGATTGGTATTCTTCATCTATGGCATTCTTCCATTTAGTATTTTGTACAACCTCTTCAAAAGTGAATGGTTATGCTTCTATAAGTTTTGTCATGTATGCAACATGCCCAAAGTATTTTTTGGGTTTCTTACTTTCTCTAAATGTCCCTTCACTGCTCCATGACCTTCTACATCAAGTAATGTGGACTTCAACCAATTAGGTCTTTTTCTTGTTTCATGTATGACCACTGGTTGAATGGGTTCACTGGGACCTTCTTATTCATGTTTAGATTCCTCTGCTTATTATTTCAATTCTTCCTCAAATATCATAATATCTTCATCATCAGAATCTGTGGAAAGATCTTTTGATTTCTTGAATGTTATGCTCTCATCAAATATGACATCACAGATAAATTATGTGTGATGACAATCCTTCATGTAGATCCTATATGCTTTGGATGAGTTATTATATCCAACGAAAAGTCCTTTAATCCCAGAAGGATCCAAATTCTTTATTTTGTCCTTTGGTATATGGATATATACAAGACACCCAAATATTTAGAGATGATCTCCAGATAGATTATTTCTAGTAAATACTTCTTCTGGAGTTTTATTATCCAGAGATCTGTGAGGACATCTATTTTGAATATAGACTACAATTTTAGTTGCTTCTCCCCATAGGTACAATGGTAGATCTTGAACATGAAGCATTGCCTTTACACTTTCTTCAATGGATCTATTATTTCTTTCAGCAACACCATTTTGTTCGGGATTGTATGGAACTATCGACTCCCTCTTAATCATCGATTCCTTACATAATGTTATGATTTCCTTGGATGTATATTCTCCTCCATTATCAAATCTTAGAACTTTAATCTTTCTTTCTATAATATTTTTGACTTCAACTTTGAATTCTTGAAATTTTGTGAGAACTTCATCCTTGGTTTTTAATAGATAAACCGAGGTCTTCCTTGAATGATAATCTATAAAGGTGACATATTATAGATGACCTCTAAGAGATTTTGGAGTCATAGGATGACATACATCAGAGTGGATGAGATCCAAGATATCTTTTGACCATGAAGCACTACTTCCAAATGGTCTCTTGAAATTCTTGCCTAATACACATCCTTTGAAGACACCTTCATGGTCTTCTTTAATATTTGGAATTCCATCTACAATATTAGAGCTAAGGGAGGGAATTATTTTGAAATGGAGATGAACAAATATTCGATGCCATAGTTCACATGTACTAATTTCACTGTGAACTAGATCTTGGGCTAAAGGGGATACAAATCTGTAGAGCCTTCCTTCTCGCACGCAAATAAATTTGTCTTCATTTATATTTAAGTCTTTTCCCCAAACATTAACATTTCCATCAATGAAAGCTACTCTATCTACTTTGTCTTCTAAACTTGAAATTGAAAGAAATTTAGTATGAAAACTTGGAACGAATAGAATATTATTGAGGTGGATATTACTTCCATCTTCAAACTTGATTGATGTAGATCAAATTCCTTTTACGGGATAGATGTTGTTGTCTCCAAGTTCCACAAAATAAGTGGATTTTCCTTTTTCTAGAGTCTTCAATTGTTTTGAGTGGCCAGTCCTATGTCTTGAAGCACCACTATCAATTACCCAAATATCTTCTTCTTGAAATGTATAAGAGAGGCTTGAGAAAAGACCTTCATCTTTTACGATTGATACTTCCTTAGAAGAGAATAAGAGATTCTATATTTTCTTGAAACCTTACTTGAGATGGCTTGAAATCTTCTTGATGACCTATATGATGCCCTTGAATGACCTTAGCTATGAAACCATGTTGAGAATTTAGTAGGGCAATGTTTAATTCAATTCTCTTACTTGATAACTGCTTGTGTTATACTTTAGCTTCTTCTTCTTTGATTATTTTTATTACGATAAGAAATACATCAAACATTTACCAAAACAATAAGAATAGTGACACAATATGTAGGCTGCAAGCTAGGGCCAAATCCCTCTTGTTGAGGGGAAAACCCGTAAATATGTTCTTATAGATGCTTCAATTGACGAATACCAAGACCCTTGACAAAGACACTTGACACAAGTTTTTTTCCAAGACACTTGTCACATCTCTTGTTCTCCTTGGACTTCACACTCCTGGCCTCCTTCCTCGCACTGTTATGCACTCTCACCTAGAGAGTCTAGGTCTCTATTCCACAACCCTTGATACAGTTATTTCAGTCTCCAACAATATCCTTTCTTCGGTCCCCAAGAGTCTCTTCCCTTAAGTCTCCTTCCAACACCCTTTTACACTTGATTATAGCCCTTGTCCGAACTGAAGTAGTCCTGAAATTGTCTTCGGCCTTTGCTGAGATTGCAGAGGTGCGGTGACAGACTTAGCCCGAATCTGTGGAGACCCTTACGCACTAGTTTGTAGTGTTCCTCTTTATTGTATTACCCTTGACACATCTGCACTAAGATCCACACTTTCTATTGCAGAGATGACCAGGATGCTTGGTGATACAATGAGGTCGGATCACCCTTTATATGGTGACTCATATTTTCTATCTAGGTCGACATGAGATATGGAGATAAGTCGATTTATTCACAAGGAGAATACTGTCTATATTCTGACCGACTTCGAGAGGTATAATGACAGTGTCTTGGAGAGTACCTTTTACAAAAATGACATGTATTTTACATGTGTAACATGACTTCATATACATGACTCTTAATTACATTTATGACAAGATGCCAAATCCTAAAATACATCAAGAAGAAGTATTTGACCTATAATAAAACTTCTTGCTCATGAAACCCATAAAACAAGTAACATAATACATTTATTATTCTTTGTCTTCTTCATTTACATAAAATCATAATTACAAGCTATTATGAAGACCGAACCTAGTTACACTTTTCAACAATACTAGATGTGTTATTTTCAAAACTAGGTGAAACAAAATTTCCATTATCAACATCGGGGATACACTTAAGAACATCAGAGGTGGAAGAAGGAATAGATGAGCTTGGAAGCTCAACAATGGAAGTCTTCTTCTTAGTATTCTATTGTTGAACGATTCACAACTCAGGGTTCTCCATGCACTCTTGCAAACCTTGAATAATCTCATTCTTCTTCATCAATTGCAACAATGTGTCGTGATCTACTTTCAAAATTTGATATTGTTCAAACATTATATTATTATTTTCTTGAAGAGTGGAATGTTCTTTATGAAGCATTTCCATGGAGGCTTTACAATAAGAAACCTTAGTTACTCACTAATCATTTTTCTCCTCCAACTTGCAAATTTTCTTCTTCGAGATAGTATTTTCTGAATCAGAGATGACTCAAATTCCTCCTCCAAATCATCAAGGAAGTCGACCTTTGTCTGAAATTTGTCTGTTATATTCTCGAAATAAGTTCTGATTGTTGACTCCATATTATCAACCTTCCTTAGTTTCTCAATAATAGAAGGCTAGAAAAAATTCTTAAGTGTTGCATTCTTTGCTTGCAATATAGCAACAACACATTGAAAGTTATGGACCTCATTACAATGTTGCTCATTTGCCTTCTTCTCACAAAATTCTTGCAATCCTTTACCCATCTTGATAAAACCAAATTGGAAAATGGGTGCAAACATGAACCCACGTAAATGATGACAACAACAATTTCTCTGCACTCCCAAGAGCCATACAAGTATTTGTTCATAGTAAAAAAACCACAAGTATGAGGGTTGTTGCTAAATAAAAAATTAAGTCCGATTAACAATCATAACCCACGTTCCCCTACAACGAAAACATGTATTGGATTTGTGCAACTTTTCTTCTCATTTTCATAATTTGTTATACTTTGGTTCATTTAAAACACTAGGTTGAAACCACATGGGAGAATACACACCAATTTTAGTAGTTTGAATATAAATATAATTTCAAAAAAAATAATCATGCATGATCAATATATTTACTACTTTAATTTTACAAGAAAACTATTTAGTACCTTCCAAATGAATGTGTTTAATATCTTGCACCCACATCCCATAGTAAACTAATTCTATTCATAGATCATGTGATATCTCAAATAGAGTGGAAAAGATGGATTTTAATTAAAAAAAAATTTTATCACATAAAAATGTAGACAAATTCACAAAAAAAATTGACCCTTCCCCAAATATCTTTGTAGGACAAAAATGGCTACTTTTATCAATGATAATGTGGAGGACTTTTTTAAATTTTATAAACAAAAGACTTTTCCAAAATATTAGAAAAAAAAACAAAAATAAATATCACCTTCCATATCATTCTCTAATTGCCAAACGAAATATATTTATTTATTTAATTTGGGGGCTCTCTTTAAAAGGAAAACACATTCTATGTCGTCAAGGGTTCAACTCCAAAGCTAAATCGAACCATGTTGCAAGCTGGTATTGATGGCTTTTTTCTATTACGAGGGTCACAACATTACGAGTTCTATTCATAGTGCAGTTTAGCGCCAAGCTTTGTTTTAGAAAATGGTGAAGACATGGGTCCTCATGATAAGATTGAATGTTATCTGGTACTTCCCAGAAAACGGCGAAGACGCGACTCTTCCTGATAGGATATTTCAAAATGTTATCGGGTAGAGAATGAAAAGGTGGAAACAATCCTCCAGCTCGGACTTGCAGAGTGAACACATGTCAGGCCCGGCAAATCCTTTCTTAAGGAAAGTGTCCAAGTTAAAATTTGCCACTATAGATTCGATTTTTTTTATTATTGCTTGGGGGATGTGAAATATTTGCATTCAATATACTAGAATACCATGGAAAACTGCGTGATTAATCATGATTACCCCGCCCCCAATTGTTAGCCATTTGTGGTCGCATCTGAATAGTATCTTCTCAAATTTGTATGTAAGCCATTCCTAGTCTTAAATCTTGTAATTTATAGGCTTCAAGTGACATCCCAAATATTTGAAAACATGTGACATTGCTTGGTTTTTTACCCCAAACATTGATGCAATTCCATTTAACTCGATTGTGTCCCCCTCATCACAAATAAGCTCGGTTTTTTCTTTGTTAATTTTGAGCCCAGAGGTTTTGTGAAATTTGTGAAATATCTTGTGGAATGACTCATTCTGTAATTTTTGTTTCCCCTGCACATAGTATGTCATCCAAAAATAATAAGTGTGATAGATGACAATTTCTGGAAATATGAGGGGAAATGACCTTTTTAAAACGATTAGCGATGACCATGGACATCATTTTATAGACAGAAGATTGGCCTAAAATATAATAGAGACTGAGAATTTTATTTCTTAGGAATTAGTGATAGGAAGGTCGAATTGATTGCACCTGGTATTTTTCCGTAGATTCTAACCGCTTTCACTATTAACCGCTTCCACTATCCTTACCAACTCTGGCCCCATTAGATCGAAGAAATGGGAAAGAATTCGCTAGGCCAGCCATCAGACCCAGGGCTATTGTCCTTGGCCATCTCCTTGAGAGTTTTAATTAGCTCCTCTTCAGTGATATGTACGTCCATCATTGCGATGTTCCCATCGTTGAACCAGATTGGAAATATATTGGTAATTTCCCTCTTTTCGCCCATGAATTCCTCCTCCCTTTCCTAGAATTGTTTTTTGAAAACATGTTACGTCGTCTCTTTAATCACTTTGGTTGAGGTGGTTATATATATGGTTTTTTGAAACAAATTATTTATTTAACTTTAAATTCATACACATTATAATTCAATTATAAATTATTTGTTACAATAATTTATGGTAGAATTTCTATGTCGAAAAAAGTATATTAATAGGAAGTATTTTGTGTGCATGGCAAATAATTCTTATGTAATAAAATATCTAATATAAAAAATAACAATGTCTAGTATATTAAAAGAAAAAATTTAGTTAAAGAAAGACTAAAATGTGAGTGCAAAATATTCTTAAAAATATTGTTTTATTTCTTATTTTTAAATTATGATTAAAATTGTGAAGACAAAAGTGAAAATTATATTTATTGTAATGTTGGCTTAAATTTTATTTTTTATATTACATCCTGATAGGTAAGTTTTATCGAGGAAAATGGTTGAACCAAATCTCTTCAATAATAAAAATCAACAAGGAAAAATAATGAAGAAAATTAGCAATGGAAAAAAAAGATGTAATATGAGTTGTTGCTTTGCTTTTTAAAATTTCCATAGTTATTAAAAGATTGAAATTTAATGACAAGTTTTTTTGGATTTTTTTTTATTAATTAAGGAAAAATCCATAAATTTGGATTTTTTTTTTTAAATTAATTTATGAAGACATGTGGTGATTAAAGATTTTTTCTTTATTTTGATTTTTTTTAAACAATTTTTAATTCTGAAATTTCAATTTTAAATATCCATTAATAAAAAATTAGAAATCGAGGGTTCAAAAGCAGAGTCGACGAGGTGGAGGAGCCCATGGTGGCAAGGGGAATCGTGGGTCTGGTCATTATGAGGAAAATGAGGGGCAGGGTATCTAGCATTGCTGCCTGGAGAATTGTCGTGCTCTTATCAATGGCCTGATGGAAAGAGTGAACACCACTAAGTGAGTTTGTCGCAAGGAGCATGCAACGCAGATGGCAACATTGGACCGAATGCACTATTTCCATTGCCAAGTCCAGGAGAGACTAGTAGTGGTTGGGCGAGGCCAAAATCAACTCACCGAGAAAGTAGAAAAGCTGAAGACTTGGTTGACGCACTTTGAAGGGCACATTTAATGTCTCTTTTGTCCTCCACCGCCTCTCGAAACAGCCCCAGACAACCCTGCATCCATCACGTCAGATGACTAGCATGCTATCTGGTGGTTTTTATGTTTTATCTGTGTTTTGGTGCCTTTGGCCCAACCATTTATGGACAATGTCCCTAGTTTCACTTTTGTATTTTTGTCATCTGATGCAAAATTTGGTCAACAAACTCGGCCAAGGTGAGACCACTTGTTTTGAGAGCAACTATAAGTACTCTTTTTTTCCAATATGAATAGAACATTGACATAAAAAAAACACACACACACAAATTCAAATTTCAAAAATTCAAAAAAAAAAAATTTAAAAAAAAATAAATTATTATTTAATTTTACAAAACTTTAATAAACTTTGCAAATAATTTCTAAAAAATTGCAAATTAATTAAAAGTTAATGACTCAAACTAATTGCAATATACTCTTCCAATGCACAAGTATAAAAATTGAAAGTTGGTATATTATAAATTTGATTAATTTATATTATGGCTTAATTGATATAAATATAAAAATAATAAAATTTATTTATTTATAAAAAATAATAATTCTTATTTAATTTTTTTTAAATATTAAATTAATATATATGGAAAAAAATAATACTAATAAAAATATCATTTTTTTATAATTAATCATAAAAATTTAGAATTTATATCCATTTTAATTATTTTGACCTCTAACTAGGAAGTGTTAAAAAGGTTACATCTTTCCAAGTACATTGGAATTGTAAAAAGTAGTATGATACTTAAAAAAAAGTGATAGTGATGGTTTAGAAAGTTAGTATTAAGTTTATATATATATATATAATGGCTAGTATATTAAAATAAAAAAAATTAGTTACACAAAAGTTTAAGTGTGTAAAATATTTAAAAAAAATACTTTTTTATTTCTTATTTTTAAATTATGATTAAAATTGTGAAGACAAAAGAGAAAATTATATTTATTGTAGTGTTGGTTTAAATTTTATATTTAATATTGCATCATGACTGAAAATTGAATAATGAAAATATATAATATAGGTAAGCTTTATTGAAGAAAAAATATAAAGAAAATTAGCAATGGAAAAAAAGTGTAATATGAGTTGTTGCATTTTATTTTTAACATTTCCATAGTTATTAAAAGATTTAAACTTAATGACAAGAAGCTTTTCTGGGAAAAAAAAAAAAAAAAAAAAAAAAAAATTAATTACAGAAAAATCCATAAATTTGGATTTTTTTTTTTAATATTTGTGAAAACATGTGGTGATTAAAGATAATTTCTTTATTTTTATTTTTTTAAACAATTTTTAATTATGAAATTTTGATTTTAAAAATCCACTAATAAAAAATTAGAAATCAAGGGTTCAAAGCAGAGTCGACGAGGCGGAGGAGTCTATGGTGGCAAGGGGAATCGTGGGTCTAGTCGTTCTAAGGTAAATGAGGGGCATGGTATCCAACATTGCTTCCTGGAGAATTGTCGTGCTCTTATCAACAACCTGATGGAAAGAGTGGACACCACTAAGAGAGTCTGTCGCGAGGAGCATGTAGCGCAGATGACAACATTGGACCGAATGCACTATTTTCAGTGCCAAGTCCGGGGGAGACTGGTAGTGGTTTGGCGAGGCCAAAATCAACTCACTAAGAAAGTAAAAAAGTTGGAGACTTGGTTGGCGCACTTTGAAGGGCACTTTTAGTGTGACTTCCGTCTTCCACCGCCTCTAGGAACATCCCCGAACAACCTTGCATCCATCACGTCAAACGAATAGTATGCTACCTGGTGGTTTTTATGTTTTATCTGTGTTTTGGTGCCTCTTGCCCAACCGTTTATGGACAATGTCCCTAGTTTCACTTTTGTATTTTTGTCATCTGATGCAAAATTTGGTCAACAAACCTGGTCGGGGTGAGACCACTTGTTTTGAGAGCGACTATATGTACTCCTTTATTCCAATATGAATAGAACATTGACTTAAAAAAAATAGAAATTCAAATTTTAAAAATTCAAATAAAAAATCAATTTAAAAAAAATAAGTCTATTATTTAATTTTACACCAACTTTAATAAAATTTGCAAATAGTTTCTTAAAAAAATTGCAAATTAATTAAGAGTGAAAGCATTTTGACTCAAAGTAATTGCAATATACTCTCTCAAATGCACAAGTATAAACATTGAAAGTTAATGTATTATAAATTTGATTAATTTATATTATGACTTAATTGATATAAATATAAAAATAATAAAATTTATTTATTTATAGAAAATAATAATTCTTATTTATTATTATTTTTAAATATTAAATTAATACCAAAAAAATTATATTAATATTTGAAAAAAAAACTAATAAAAATAATTTTTTTTACAATTAATAATAAAAAGTAAAATTTATATCCACTTTAATTGTTCTGGCCTCTAACTACTAAGTGTTAAATTAGTTAAAATGGTTAGATGTTTCCAAGTACATTGGAATTGTAAAAAGTAGCATGATACTTTAAAAAAAATGATAGTGATGGTTATATATATATATTACAATGTCTAGTATATTTAAATAGAATATTTAGTTACACAAAGGCGTAAGTGTGAGTGTAAAATAGTCTTAATTTTTTTTCTTATTTTTAAATTATAATTAAAATTGTGAAGACAAAAGAGATAATTATATTTATTTTAGTGTTGGCTTAAATTTTATTTTTTATATTGCATCATGATTGAAAATTGAATCATGAAAATATATAATATAGGTAAGGAAAATGATTGAACCAAATATATTCAATAATAAAAATCAACAAGGAAAAAATATGAAGAAAATTAGCAACCGAAAAAAAAAAGTGTAATATGAGTTGTTGTTTTTGCTTTTTAAAGTTTCCATAATTATTAAAAGATTGAAACTTAATGACAAGAAGTTTTTTTGGAATTTTTCTTTTTATTATTAATTACAGAAAAATCCATAAATTTGGATTTTTTTTTATAATTAATTTATGAAGACATGTGACGATTAAAGAATTTTCTTTATTTAATTTAATTTTTTTTTTAAATTTAATTTTGAAATTTCGATTTTAAACATCAACTAATAAAAAATTAGAAATCTGGGATTCAAAAGCAGAGTCAACGAGGTGGAGGAGCTTGTGGTGGCAAGGGGAATCGTTGGTTTGGTTGTTCTGAGGTAAATGAGGGGTAGGGTATCCAACATTGCTTCCTGGAGAATTGTCATGCTCTTATCAATGACCTGATAGAAAGAGTGGACACCACGGAGAGAGGCTATCATGAGGAGCATGCAACGAAGATGGCAACATTGTACCAAATGCACTATTTTCAGTGCCAAGTCCGGGAGAGATTGGTAGTGGTTTGGCGAGGTCAAAATCAGCTCACCGAAAGTAGAAAAGCTGGAGACTTGGTTGGCGCACTTTGAAGGGCACCTTCAGTATGACTTTCGTCCTCCACCGCCTTTAGGAACAACCCTGGACAACCTTGCATCCATCACGTCAGATGACTAGTTTGCTATCTGGTGATTTTTATGTTTTATCTATGTTTTGGTGCCTTTGGCCCAACTGTTTATGGACAATGTCCCTAGTTTCACTTTTGTATTTGTGTCATCTGATGCAAAATTTGGTCAACAAACACGGTCAGAGTGAGACCACTTGTTTTGAGAGTGACTATATGTATTCCTTTTTTCTGATATAAATAGAACATTGACTTTAAAAAAAATTAGAAATTCAAATTTTAAAAATTCAAAAAAAAAAAAAAATATTTAATTTTACAAAAACTTAATTAAACTTTGCAAATAATTTCTGAAAAATTGCAAATTAATTAAAAGTCAAAGAATTTTGACTCAAACTAATTGCAATATACTCAGCCCAATGCACAAGTATAAAAATTAAAAATTAGTATATTAAAAAATTGATTTATTTATATTATGGTTTAATTGATATAAATATAAAAAATAATAAAATTTATTTATTTATAAAAAATAATTATTATTATTTAAAATTTATTTTTTTAAAATATTAAATTAATTAAAAAATAGAAAAAAAAAATAATTATATTAATATTTGAAAAAAAAGTAATACTAATAAAAATATTATTTTTAGGCTGTTTTGAATTAATACAGGTGCTTTTTCATCAACCAATTCATTTTGATAATGACACATGTCACTAGTAAGACGTGTGCAAAAAAATCATAAAATCATACTGAGTTTCCATTTCTAATTTGGGTAATATGATTTTTACTCCGTTTAATCAAATCCATCCAGCTAAATCAAAATCAAATCGCTTTCATGCATGTAAATCTGGGATTTCTGTGTGCGGAGAGGGCTCCTGTTGCCGAATCCAAGTTCGGCTACAGGTGTAATTGCAATGAAGGCTATGAACATCTTTTCAATATGATAGCAGGCCCCTGTCTTAGACCTTGTAAACTGGTTCCCTTTTTATTTGTTTTCAAATTTCAAACGTCCCCTATTCGAATCCCATGCTGATTTTCTCCCTTTTTTTGCAGGTTCGATCGGTGCAGATTGTTAAATGTAATGTCTCGTCGATACATTGTTACCCTGGTGAATATCGAACCCATTGCAAGGGTTTCAGGCACAAAAATCTTATTCATTTTACTGGGTATTGTGCTGAGCGCACAGGCGAGGGGTGTAGTTCGATGGATGAGAAGTTTTTGCAGAGCTGCGATAATCCTCGAGAAGTGTTCCTTGATTCATGTATTACAGTAAATCAAGTTTTTGAACTAATCTGATAGCCAGAACTTCTGAAGGCTATTGATTCGAAGCCTAATTTGAAAGGCAATCATTTCTGTGAACTGGGTTTTGGTCAGATCATCGAATCGAACCAAAACCAGTGTTTGGGTGGCATATCGAAGTTTATTCATGAAGATCAAGCGGTGCAGTCACCTCTTACCTCCAAACTTCGAAGATCAGTGCTGGGTGTTCATGCCAAGCACTATAATTTTGTTGCTCATCCAGTGAAAACAGGTTCTATAGTAAGCTGAAGAGCTATATGTATCTTCAGTCTCCAATTTTGTGACAAACATATATTCTAAATATGTATTCATGGGTAATTAAAGACGGCCACACTTTTGAAAGATCCACTCTCTCTTTATCATGCTTGTTCTTGCTGTGTGCTGATATCAAGATTACCATGATCAATTCTACTGCTGCATTTTTTTTGGCTAATTTAAGCATTGCACATCCTGTAGTTATGCTTTCAGTCCCCTAGATGGGCTGGAGCCTAGAGGTTAGCATGGAAAAATGATGATTTACTGTGAAAGATCACAATAATGCTACAGAGAAATGTACACTTGAAGGTGAGGATAGGCCATAGGGATGCTTCAGAATGCCAACTTTTAAAAATTGTTCCTATTTTCTGTTTACTCTGTAAGAGCGGTTACTTTATGCAAAAGGTGAATAGTGATATTCGATAGAAAAGTTGTGCTATTGAAGTCTTATGTGTATGGGGGACTGGACGAGCGATTAGCTTATCCAAGTTGGTTGGCCTTCCTTGTTTTGTAGTTCACACGATACATTTTACGACTGTCAATTGGTGAAGTATGATGGGTGAAATTGCCGTCAATCTTTTGATACTTGATAGCTGCTTTTATCTCATGTGAATGTATCTTTCAGGGGCAGTGGCAGTCTCCTTTTAATGGCTCTTCCTTGGAATCTGAGTGTACAATATGATTATTGTAACTGAATCACTTTATCAACTCTGAAAAGAGGATTTTATAAGAATTTTTGCGTGTGATACATAACAATTTCCTTGGTCTCCTGTAAACGTATCTGTTGGTAGCAGAGATACTGTATGTTGGTTTGAGCTTGTCTTCAGGTGAATATGATCAACTTGTAAATAGATCTTGGACTAAGGACTTTGGCCATCTGTTTCCTAATTTGACAGGGTTAATTGTGTTTCTTGTTCAGTTCTAATTTGTTAGTTTTAGTTTTTCTACTTCACTACACGTAATGAATATTATAACTATATAACTTGACGAAGTTTCATATGAGGAATTCACTCCTATGCTTTTTTTCATTTGATATAGAAAGATGTCCCGCAACTTATTTGCTGCTGTGAACTATCTTTCGTTGCATGCTAATCATTGTGATTTACAAATTGACATTAGCTGAATTTACAACTATTGTGCTTTTGACATTGAGTATGATTGATCTTGGAGAATAGTTGAATATTTTCACCTTTGATCGAATAATTTCTCTGCTTGTTAAGCAACTGGATTTGGAAATGTTTGGACATGCAATGCTAATGAATTCAATTATTGAGAATAAAAGCTAATTTAATATTATTAGCTAACTAGCGGTTTCCATTTGCATTCAGGATCAAAATATAAGGTTGCTGATGACCTTGCCCATTTTACAAGGTGATTTCTTCTTGTTGCCTTTTTAAGACACACAATCTGCAATCAAGATATAATGTTGCTAATGTCCTTTGGGCTAAGTGACCCTTTTCTGTTTACAATACTCATTATTCACTCTATTGAAGCCATGTGTGATAGTAAGGGGCATTACGATACTCATTATTCACTCTATTGAAATCAATGATCATAGTAAGGGGCATTCTTATGTAAACTAAAAATCATACCATGGAGGTCAAACTTAATGCTTGCAGACAATTGATCTCCACATAATCATGGAAATTGGATGTCTCACAATGTTCTGTAACTTTTTTGGTACATATCCAAGCCAAATTATTGAATATGGTTTTAGACCAAAATAGTTTTGCAAATGATGTTGAGCTTTTCTCAGCTATTAGCTTCTCATTGCAAGCTAGGTCATCGGTCCAGAATATGATTAGTGAGAAAAATTGTTATGTCAGCCTTCAGAGGTGTATTGGAATGTAGAGAGGCAATAAGAACTACATATTTTAGTTTCTGTTTCTCTTGTATGTTACGTGTGTGTGTGGGTGAAACTTCCCCAAGAAAAAGTTGCTATATAGTCCGATTAAATCTACTGTGCACAAGTAAGGCCGTATATCTGGAAAGCTATTTCAATTGAAATTGAATTGCAAATAGCCTGCCTCTAAGAAACTGATTTATTGAAGTACAAGAAATATAATGCCCATGCACTTACTGATAACATCTCTTAGGAAGCTTTTGGTGCCTGGCTTCAAATTCACGTTATTATTCACTAAAATATTTTTAATATACCCCAGTGTATCCGTCTTGCCGTGTTCTTTTGTTGTGACGTAGTTTTGGGAAATTTTCATGTTTGCCCATTAGGAAAAGTGGACTAATAATTTTTTGTTGTGATGTAGTTTTTGTGATATTCCAATGTTTCCTATATAGGAAAATGGGACTAGTATTGTTGTAGATTTTTTCTTTTTGTTTTCTTCGAGCAAGGGACACTAAGCGACAGTCTCTCAATAGGGGAATAATAAAGTAGTTTTCGTATATTAACATTCGCAAATTCATTGTGTCTTACCCTTATATCTTATTTTCGTGAAGTGAGTATTGCATCTTCACAATTTATGCATACTTCTCCATTAGTTTAGCTTGGATCTGAAGATGTCACTGGGCTACTATTTGAAGCCACAACAGGGAGGGATTAGTAAGCATGAATTTAGTTGCTTGCTGTAAATCCCTTATATCTACATTTATTGAAGTTAGTATTGCATCTTCACAACTTGTGCATGCTTTTGTATTACTACTTATGCATGTTTTTATATTACGTTAGCTTGGATCTCAAGATGAGAATGGGCTACTAT
Source organism: Pinus albicaulis (assembly GCA_034641835.2). Lineage (NCBI taxonomy): Eukaryota > Viridiplantae > Streptophyta > Pinopsida > Pinales > Pinaceae > Pinus > Pinus albicaulis. The sequence goes on along the minus strand of CM076583.1, from coordinate 1,027,490,916 downwards.
TTGAAGAGCAGGTAGGAATTAGTAAGCATGAATTTAGCTGCTTGTTGTAGACATTCTTTCTTATGCATTTAAATTTTAAACTTATATGATGAGCAGTAAAAGTAGGATTCATTTTGAGCTTCAAATTGTATGTCTTAACTAAGTCCTGCAAATTTTCGTTCTTCCCTGAAGGGACTGTTAGATTGCTTTTGAATATGACATAATCAATTTAATATTTAATATTCTAGCATCTTGTTGACATTCATGAATATTTTAGTTACATATTATAAACTTAAGAAATACATTTAAGTTTAACGTCTCAATTGTTATTGTTATTTTCTTGTACAACTTTTTTTATTTGAAAATCCTATCGGCCTCTCTTTGCACCTTTTGGGGCAACTGCTAGTTTATAATTAATGATAAAAAATAGAATTTATATCCATTTTATTTATTTTAACCTCTAGTGTAGTTAAAAAGGTTAGATGTTTCCAAGTACATTGGAATTGTAAAAAGTAGCATGATACTGATTTAAAATAAAAATAAAAATGATAGTGATGGTTTAGAAAGTTATATATATATATATATATATATATATATATATATATATATATATATTAAAAAATTACAATATCTAGTATATTAAAATAAAAAAATTAGTTATACAAAGGCATAAGTGTGAGTGTAAAATATTCTTAAAAAATATTTTTTTATTTCCTATTTTTAATTTATGATTAAAATTGTGAAGACAAAAGAGAAAATTATAGTTATTGTAGTGTTGACTTAAATTTTATTTTTTATATGGCATCAAGATTGAAAAATGAATCATGAAAATATATAATAAAGGTAAAAATTAATCATGAAAATATATAATAAAGGTAAACTTTAATGAGGAAAATGATTGAACCAAATCTGTTCAATAATAAAAATCAACAAGGAAAAAATATGAAGCAAATTAGCAATGGAAAAAAAAGTGTAATATGAGTTGTTGCTTTTGCTTTTTAAAGTTTCCATAGTTATTAAAAGATTCCATAGTTATTAAAAGATTGAAACTTAATAACAACAAGTTTTCTGGAATATATATATATATATATATATATATATATATAAATCTATAAATTTGGATTTTTTTTTTATAATTAATTTATGAATACAAGTGACGATTAAATATTTTTTCTTTATTTTAATTTTTTTTAAACAACTTTTAACTTTGAAATTTCGATTTTAAACATCCACTAATAAAAAAATAGAAATCGAGGGTTCAAAATCAGAGTCGACGAGGCGGAGGAGCCTGTGGTGGCAAGGGGAATCGTGGGTCTAGTCGTTCTGAGGTAAATGAGGGGCAGGGTATCCAGCATTGTTGCTTGGAGAATTGTCGTGCTCTTATCAACAACCTGATGGAAAGAGTGGATAACACTGAGAGAGTCTGCCGCGAGGAGCATGCAACGCAAATGGAAACATTGGACTGAATGCACTATTTTCAGTGCCAAGTCCATGAGAGACTGGTATTAGTTTGGGAGGCCAAAATCAACTCACCGAGAAAGTAGAAAAGTTATAGACTTGGTTGGCGCACTTTGAAGGGCACGTTCTGTGTGACTTCTGTCCTCCACCCCCTTTAGGAACAGCCCCAGACAACCCTACATCGATCACGCCAAACGACTAGTATGCTATCTGGTGGTTTTTATGTTTTATCTGTGTTTTGGTGCCTCTGGCCCAACCGTTTATGGACAATGTCCCTAGTTTCACTTTTGTATTTTTGTCATATGATGCAAAATTTTGTCAACGAACTCGATCGAGGTGAGACCACTTGTTTTAAGAGAGACTATATGTACTCATTTTTTCCGATATGAATAGAACATTGACTTAAAAAAAAAAATAGAAATTTAAATTAAAAATAAAAATAAATAAAAAAATTTAAAAAAATAAAAAATTATTATTTAATTTTACAAAAAATTTAATAAACCTTGCAAATAGTTTCTAAAAAATTGCAAATTAATTAAGAGTCAAAACATTTTGACTCAAACTAATTGCAATATACTGAATTCATAAGTATAAAAATTGAAATTTGGTATATTATAAATTTGATTAATTTATATTATGAATTAATTGATATAAATATAAAAAATTTAAAATTTCTTTATTTATAAAAAATAATAATTGCTATTTAATTTATTTTTTAATATTAAATTAATAAAAAAAAGATAAAAAAAACTAATTATATTAATATTTGAAAAAACAATAATTCTAATAAAAATATTATTTTTTTATAATTAATGATAAAAAATAGAATTTATGTCCATTTTAATTATCTTAACCTCTAAATACGAAGTGTTAAAAAGGTTAGATTTTTCCAAGTACATTGAAATTGTAAGAAGTAGCATGATACTTAAAAAAGTGATGGTGATGGTTTAGAAAGTTAATATTAAGTTTATATATGATGATGATTATGATGGTTAACGTCCACTAAGACCAAACTTTGGTATATCGGACCTAAAGAAACGAATTATTTATTTTGTTTTAAAATTTTACTCTTATGCTCAAAGATCTTGGAGAGAAGCATCTTGAGCTCACTATAATTTTGACATGCTAAAAGGCTAGGAAGGTCGGTATTGCAACAAAGATTATGAAACTGAGATCTAATGTGGGTGTACGCAGGGCACTCTAAGAGGAAGTGATTTTCATCCTCAATGTTCATATTCTCATAGAGATGGCATATCCTTTCCACCAATGGTGTTTTAGGAACTGCCCAACGACTTGTTTCACTATGGAGCTCATGAGAGTTCGTTCTTATCTTGGCTATATTAATTTTTTTCTTTGAGCTAGTTAAAACAGAGAGATACTTTTGATCTTCTAGAGTAGGGTTGATGACCTCCTTATAATATCTTAATTTTGTTTTAGCCTCTAAATCTTTCTAACACCACATTTTCTCTTTAAACTTAGAAGTAACAATATTTTTAATTTTATTAATATTTTGCAATGCAACATTTTCATCGATCTCCCAATGGTTTAACCAGGCCCTCGTATCTTTATACCAACCTCATTTAAGCCTTAGGTGGTTTTGGCTGGAATTTAAAGCTAGCTTAGGAAGTCTAAGGTCTCCCATGTTATTGATTTTGTGCTTGTACAATAGGAGCCTAGTCATAGCTAGGCTCTCGATAGGGGAGAGATCCACTTCTATAAGGAGAATAGGATAGGGTGTATTGCTTTTAAATTTGAGGTTATACGTTATAAAACGCTTCTAGATTTTCTCAATATTTCTCTAGGATTCTCTAGAGATGTTGTAACCCCAAACCTCACATCCATACTAGATAACAGGAGCGACTAAAGTTTCAAAGAGGAGCTTCTTTTTATCCCACATCTCAAGGTTTAATTCTTCACAATTATTTTCAAGACCAAAATAATTTTTCCAACCTCCATTATTCCTTTTCTCAATGCTATAGTTCCAGTTGAGCTTGTGATGAATATCAATTCCTAGGTACTTTTAAGAAGACACTTCCTCCAAGTTGCTATTGACATACACAAAATTAGCGTAAGTGTCCTTCCTGGATTTGATAATCAGAACTATTGTTTTGTCAGTGTTAACAGTCAGACCCATGGTAGAGCAGAAATCCTTAAGAAGTTTTAGTTTCTTATCAAGATCAGATGGGCACCTTGCTAGAAGAACAATATCGTCAGCATAGAGAAGAAGGATGATGACTATTACATCTAAGATCGTGCCAGTACAGCCTGCTTCCTCTAAACAACCTTCTAGCTTGTCGATGTAAATTCCAAATAGGGTAGGGGAGAGGGGGCAACCTTGTTTAACTCCGATATTACACTTAATATCTTTCGACCACCCCTCATTTCTCTTAAACTTGGCAATTACATTCTCGTATAACCTTATAGTGGCAGCTCTCAACTCGAAAGGAACCTTTAGCTCTTCTAATCTATTCCATAGGTTATCTCTAAGTCCTGTATCGAAAGCATTTCTAAAGTCCACAAAGCAACAAAAGAGATTGGATTTATCATTACGACATTCCTCCACAATGATCCTAAGTGTAACAAGGTGGTCTATTGTTGAGTGTTGTCTTCTAAAACCCACTTGGCCTTTAGCCTGCTTACCTTCACTTTCAAGCCATATGCTCATCTTCTTTTCCAAAATAATACCATATAACTTGGCTAAGAGAGGGCTAATCATAATTGTCTGATAATTAGAGGGGTTATTGGTATCCTCACTTTTAAAAATAGGAATACTGAGGCTATGAGTCCATGGTTTAGGGATCTTTTGCTTGACAGCTTGATTGAAAATCTTGTGGATAAGACTTTAAGGAAGTAAGAAATTAGTTGAGATTCTTTAATATATTTTATTTCTATAATTGAAAAGAAGGGAGAGAAGCGTACCTAGATCACTATAATTTTGTTGAGAAGTGTGACAAGGATTTTGAAAATTAGCACAAATGTGAATAAGGGTTGGGCACTTCAAAAGAAAATGTTTTTTTATCTTCAACCTCTTAGTATAGCAAAGATAACAAACTCTTTTATCCCAAAATGTTTTGAAAATAGCCATAAAAATAAAAATTTATATATAAAAGTAAATTTTATATTTCTATTAAATATAAGCATAATAAAAATAATGACTTAATTTAATTATATCGATATTGGATAAGAAAATAAATAAATAATAGAAATAATGATATGTAAAAGATGTAGATCATATAAGATGGAAAAGATTGAAAAACGAAATTCGTATTAAATTAAAATCAATTTAATTGATATTGTAAATTTATAAATATAAGATGTAGATGATAGAAGAATAAAATTTATATTAGATTAAAATCAATTTAATCCTTTTTGATAGATTGATATCTTAAATTTATCAATTTAAGAGGGAAATGATGAAAGAATGAAATTGGCATGAAATTAAAACCCATTTCATTTAAGACATTAATATTGTAAATTTTAAAAATTTGTATGTAAAATAATTGATTTTATTAATACATTATAGATAAATTATAAAAAAATAAAATATATATTAATGTTGGAAGATGAAATTTAATTTTATTAATAGCATAATTTCAAAATAATAATTTTTTAATTATAAAAATGTTGGATAATGAGTGGTGATTTTCATGTTGGTAATAAAATATTTAATTTATAAAAAATTAAAATTATATTTTAAAATTTTAAAATATATATATATATATATATATATATATATATATATATATATATATATATATATATATATTTTGACAGAAATGGTTATGGAGTATTTATATTCATCTTGGCTTGAATGCCGAAAATATGATTACATTGAGGATGTCTAAATCCTATTGCATCTCACTACTAAGAATGAGAATGCAGCCAGAGCTTGCAGACTTCTTCCATGATAAGAAATCTATAAATTCGATTTCAGAGATTTTCCCCAACTTGAAGATACAAACAAATTTATTTAAGAGCAAGCAGTAAAACATGACAGCAATCAGTTTATGGGATGGGTTCCCATGATTCTTCTTCGTCTTTCATCTTGACCCTGACAGAGAGGAGGGCAGCTTTGTTGGCTTCAATGTCCGCCTCTTTGTTATGAGTTCTCAGCACATGATAGTAATTCAACTTTTGAAAAGCGTTTTCCAAACCCTTAATTCTGGATATCAGCCTTGCTAGTTTGAGATCCAAGGCTGGGGAGTTGGAAACCATTGCATTTATAATGATCTGGGAATCACCTATGACATTAGCTTCTCTTATATTTAAATCTTTGAGGATCTTGAGGCCTTGAAAGAGGGCCAAAGCCTCAGCTTGAATGCTGGATGAAAGTCCAAGCCTCCAAGCAAAGGTATGATTTTTTTCCCCAATTGGACTTACAACAACACCTCCTGCACCAGCTTTGCCCGGATTGCCCTTTTCTGCCCCATCAAAAAAGAGAGAGTGCCTTGAGTGCGATTTGAGCCAGTCTTGAAAGTCAAGTTTAGATTTCCTTATTTTCCAGTCTTTGAGAGGAGGGACGTTTCTAACTGCTGATTGAAATTGCAAGTTAAGGGATGATCCCCAAGAAATGTCCTGTTGGCTAAGATTGGAATCATCTTTTATATCAGTCAAGCACTCCTTTAAATGACATTTTATCTTGATTTCTAAGACCTTGTGATTTTGTTTAATATTTCTGAAAATTCTTCTATTTCGTTCTAGCCAAATCTGCCAACAAATAACCTTTGGAAGGAAAGCCCATGCAGATTTGATTATCTGATTTTTAGGAGGAGGGCCAGGATATCTGTTTGCCCAATTAGAAAAGAGATCAGCAGTGGAACAAGGAAGAAAAAAGTTAGGATCCAAATTGTGGATAAAGGAGAACCAAATCTGCTTAGAGAAAATGCATTCAAGGATTAAATGGACTATTGTCTCTGCATTTTCGTTACACAACGAGCATATGGAGGGACCGTAGAACCCTTTTCTCTGCAGGATGTCATACGTTAGGATCTTGCCATGGCAGAGAAGCCAAGCAAAGAAGTCGACTTTGGGCCATGAAGGAAAATGCCAGACCCCCTGCCAAGGTGCAGGGTCAGGGGGGACGTATGGCCTCTCTTTCAGCTTGGCATATCCCATGGAGACAGTGTAACCTTTGGCATTCGGCCCCCAGCCTTTCGTATCTCTTTTCCTCATGCGCGTGGGCGCCAAGCCATGAAGGAGGTCAAGCAGCGTGGACCATTCGTTGGTCAGATGAGCTGGCACCTCAATACGTTTCCAACCTGCCCAGACAAAATCGCTCCAAAGAGAAAGATCCCACAACGAACACAACCCCTCTCTATCCATCCAGCATCGAAGCGCTCTAATGGAGGCTCTGTCTTCAATTGGGTCCTTATTCATGATTTTATCAGTCCAGATATTGATCTTTTTGTTGTTTCCTGGTATCCAATAGGAATGTGCATTGATTAAGGGAGCAGCTTTAGCATACAATTTGAGAAAAGACGAATTAGGAAAATGGATTACATTGTCTAAACAGGAAGATCGAGGACCTCTGAAATAATTTTTCCAGAGAGCCAATTGGGCCCAGCCAGGCTTGGGCGCAATGATCCTCCAAATAATCTTAGCTGCCATGGCCACGTTTTGCTAACAGAGATTTTTGAAATTCAAACCACCCTCCCATAGTGGCTTGGAGATGGTTTCCCAACTGATAAGAGGAATCTTGTTTTCATTTTGTCTGCCTCCCTTCCAAAAAAACCTCCGCATGAACGCTTCCATTTTTTTTAATATGCTTGCCGGAGCGAGAAGCACAGCAAATTGAAATAGAGGAAGGCTTTAAAATTTATAAATTTTACTACTATTTTAAAACAATAATAATAAAATTTTAAAAAATATTTAAATCATTAAAAATTAAAATTATATTTAAAAAATTAAATTCGATGTAAAGGATTTGCAATAAATGAAAGTAACACATTTGCATAAATTAATAGAAATTTATTACTATTGATGCAATTGAATTGAAATCAATAGATTACAAATTTTCTCTACAATATTGTGGAATGAAAATCACAATTTAGAAACACATGCAATGGCATGTAACCATCAAAACCATAAGAAGACAATGATTTTACAGTGGAACCCAGTTGGGAAAAACCACTTCGTTACTTTTCATTAATCATATGAGAATGAGAAACTATTACAACGTCTTGCTTTAAGTCTGAAGCACACCCTACACTGTAAACATGTTCTTCTACTGATTGTCCTGCTCTGCCCAATACTTATCCAATTCAAGGCCCCATCTTGCTCCTATTTCTTTGCACAATCTTGGAGGAAATTAGCTCCTAAATGATAGGAGTTTTCTCCTATTTGCTTGTGCAATTCCCAAGGAATGATTCACCTGATTAACTTCCTAACCTATACACTCAAACAATATACAATTGATAATTACAATGTGCATTTCCTCCACTCTAGTTAGGAAAGTGGAATTCCATGTATGTCTTGGCTATTTTTAGTTGAGTGACTAGTTTAATCAGGATATCACTGAGTTAATAATAGTTCTACTACTCAACTAGGTACTTGAGCTCAATTAACTAAGTCAAACTTAAAATAACTGAACTAGATTGCTAAATTTTAGCAATCACTACAGGCACAACTCTACTCCTAGCATATAACTCGAATTTACTAGGTAAAATGGTAGACAAAGCCATGTCACACAAGTTACTGAATTTGACTAAGGCACATGGAAATTTAGTATTCCTTGCTCTAACAACATTTTCATTTAAATTAAAAAAGTTTGATGATGAAAAATAGAAAATGAAAAATATAAGTTTATGAAAAAAATAATTATATTAGCTTTATATCCATGTTAATATAACCCAGTTTAGATCCATCTTAATTCTGGATGTACCAAGTTTCGAAGGGATCAAATCTCTTTTCATTCTATAAGAGGTTTCCCTCTCAAGAGATTTGATGCCTCGAGGGTTGGTACATCTGCAGTTGAGATGAATCTAAACTGGTAATCTATAAATAAATAAATTGTTAAAAAAGAAATAGTATATTGACCTTACATTATAGATAAACCAATTTCTTTGATCAAATTAATATCTCTATGCTTTGCATATTGCATTACATTACATTCTGCATTTATAAATATTTTAATTTAAATATTAAAAATGTTAACATACTTAGATTACATTACATTACATTATCCTATGCATTAAATTTTGCATTTTATATTTTATATTACATTTTACATTCATATATATTTTAATTTGAATATTAAAAATGTTAACATAATTACACTACATTACATTATACTATACATCTCCACTATATTAACAATGTAATAGAGCCAACATTCAAAAACACATTCACATACTTACATTAAATCAAACACTTACACATCTCCCCTATACGAAAATATATAAAAACATTTTAATGAAATAACATATTAAACCTTTATCTATCTTTAAAGGAAACTTTAGGTAAAGTAAGATTTTGGGTAGGTGTTGATTCATGCATATTATTAAAAAACTATTTTGCAGACATAGTTATGATGGATGATAAGTCAGAGAGCAAACTTCCTTGGAGCCTCCGATACTTTTCTCATTGAGATCGATTCATAACTTAAAAGTTTGAAGCTTTTTAGTATCAAGCTCAACAATCCAGGAGAATCGAAGGTTTGAGACTATGTTTAGTTATAAAAATAAAATAGGTGAGATGAAGGTTTGACACCGTAAGTTCAATTATGAGCAGAGAGTAGCAACAAATTCTACACAATATAGTTTCCAACCTTATGGTTTTGAATATTTGGAACTCGATATGGTTAGTTAGAATAAATTTTGGTAGAAACTATTAAGTACTTTTGAAGGTGAAGGAAAACGAAATTACCCACCTAAATCCCTCAAATTTGAGATTTTTTTGGCTCCCATCGATGGTAGAGACCTTATTAGGGAGATCATAAAACTACACAAGAGATTGTGTTTTCGTGTTGCAGCTACAAATACCTAGGAAAAATGAGTGAGAGGATTTCCCCCTGACTTGTGATGGAAATAGAAACACGTCCCTGACAAATATATGAGCAACGAGATTAATGGTTTAATCTAACTTTTTTCTGTACAATTCTCAAATATTCTCAAAATCTTATATAATTCTCAAATGTTCTCAAAATCTATAATCACAATAAGTTCTAACCATCCTAACTATGTATTATGTTCAATCTAAAAATTCCCCCTTTATGAAATGCATGCATTACTTGATGTTCTAGTGGACATTGAGCTTATTAGTACAAAAATGACAAGTATCGCTGCCCAGTACGCATCGTTGGCGTTTCTGTTTGAAGAGGTTTGTCAATACACGAAAACCCACAGGTATTAGTAAACTTTCCAAACTGATAACTAGGATACCCAAGATGGCAATTATGGATTCCATAGAGGTGCAATGATTCTACCAACACACCCCCAGATGTAACTCAAGGGAATCAAACCTGGGTCCATACTCTGATACCATGAAGAGGTTTTTCATCACACCAAAACCCACAGGCATTAGTAAACTTTCCAAATCATTAACTAGGATCCCCAACGTGGAAATTATGGATTCCATAGAGGTGCGGTGATTCTACCAACAAATATAAAATTATTAGAGCACATATAAGGATCTAGTTGAAGAATAATTGCACAAAATTGCAAGAATTGAAAAGGAAATTAGAATAGAGAATGAATTCAATTACTCAATATGATTTGAGAATCAATACATAAAGAAACTAAGTTAAGCTTAGTTGTACATGCAATAACTAAGGCTAATTAAAGCTATCTAAAGTTAAATGTGCTTTGTGTTATGTTAATGTGCACATGCACCACACGCAAGCACTAGAATTAACTAACTAAAGCCAGGTGCACACCACATGTAAGCACTAGATTTAACTAACGCTAACTAAGTGCACATCACATGCAAGAACTAGAGTTTAACTAAATCTAATTAAGGCTAACTAAGTGCATGTACACCAACACCCCCCCTTAATCATAACTTAGGTGAGTATGATGCAAAAATGAATGACTCCCGACAACAAGGTCATTTTAGGTACCCATTTTTATCACCAAAAAATGATCACTTAGCCATTTATTAAATAATGATTTAATAATTATTCCTAAAGAAAAATCATATAAATAATGATTTATTTAATTTTTCCTCATCGGGTTTCTAGTTTTAACCATGAATAATTTAATAAAATATGGTTTATCAAATTATTTCCTATAGTGAAAGCAATTTTACTATGGTAAAATTGGTCTTACATGGTGTATTTTGATCCACCTAGTTAGAAATGGCTAGGTGATCATATTTTGGTGATAACATCTATATACAATGAATGAAAAGAGGAAAGAGGTAAAACCTAGTAGGAAGAAAACCATCCCTCAAAATACAATGTAAACAATAGAGAAAAGACAACTGCTAGGCAGTTTTTTCCTTCACCCCGAAACAATTTTGCGGAAGTTGAAACTTTTTCTCAATGAATGTCTTGGTGAAGATGTCGACAATCTGCTCAAAACTGGGACAGTATTGCAAATCGATGATCCCATCATGAATTAGTTCTCTAATGAAGTGCATGTGTATCTCTATATGTTTGGTCTATTTTCCTTGCACTGAATCTGTACAAAACTTTAGTGCACTCTTATTATCACACCATATGACAGTCAGATGATGGACACTGATAAAAATATCATAAAGGAAATGTTGTATCCAAATGACCTGAATAGTGGCATTTACTTCTCTCTTTACTCAACCTCTCCTGATGACAAAGCAATGGCAACATAATCCTTTCTTGACCAACAAATTGGATTGGATCCCAAACTAAGTACATAACCGGAGGTCGACTTGAGATCAAGGTTTCACTAGCCCAATTTGAATATGTGAACCAAACCCAATGAGATACAAAGGACAATTTGTTGCATAATGAATACCATAGGTGATTGTCCCCTTAACATATCAAAGGATGCACTTTGCAGTTTCTAGTGTAACTCATATGTCTCTTGTATGTATCTAGAGACTGCTCCTACGACATATGAGAGATCAAGTTGGGAGTGAGTGAGATAAATAAGACTCCCCACAAGCTGACAATTTAATGTGCAATCAACCATTGGTATGTCTTTGCCATTCTCTAGTTTTATCCCTAATAAGAAAGGTATGGCTATTGGCTTGTAGTCACTCATGTGAAATCGTTCCAAAAGATCTCTAGCATACTTTGGTTGAGAAATGGTAATCCTTGATTGATATATAGTCCAAGGAAGAAATTTATCAAGCCCATATATGTCATAGAAAATTTCTTATGCAATACAGTTTTAATCTCAACAATGTTAGAAGCTGAACTACATGTTTTTAAAATATCATCTACATGGAGTACTATGATAAACAAGGAGTCAATTTTATTCAACAGATAAACATTGGAAACAAATTTGCAGCGTACAAAACTTTGAGATAACAAATAGGAATCCATCTTTGCATACCATGCTTTAGGTGCCTACTTTAGGCCATAGAGAGACTTCTTTACTTTTCATATTAGAGATGAATGTCGCACATATACCTACGACTGCTCCTTGTATACTTCCTCCTTGAGATCACTGTGAAGAAAGAAATTCTTCACAACCATATGATGCACCTCCCACTATTTTGCTACTGGAATGGAGAAATATAGCCAAATAGAATCCATTTTTTGCACTAGACCAAAAGTCTCATCATCATCAACACCACGTACCTGTTGAAAACCTTTCGCCACCAACCATGATTTATATCGACTAACTTGGTTATTTTATGCTTTATTGGTCCATTAAACCCACTTGTACCTGAAAATTTTACGATTGGAAGGTAGTGAAATCAGGTCCCAAGTCTGGTTCTCAATGAGAGAGTTGTATTCCTCACCCATAGTTGCTTCCCATTCAGGATGCCCAATTACTTTTGCATGTTAAAATTGGCAACAAGAGATATTTAAAATGGCACCTTCGGGGCTTCTGATTTGATTTCCCTTAATTAAATTAGAATTAAAATTTTAATTCCATCACATGACAGCTTGTAAGTGTTAACTGAGTTAGGAAGTCTTAATTCGCTCAATTAATTCAAGTTGAGGGTCAAATTGGAGGCATGTAGAGTCCACTCTAAATTTCAGGGGTTCCAGTTACAGTTATTTGTGAGTTGTAATTAGTTAACTCAGTTTATTTGAGTTAAAATCAGTTTAACTAGTCCTAATTGATTGAAAAGCTAGTGATAGGTCCAGTGAATTAAATATGATTTAATTCACATGTAGTGATAAATCAGATAACTAATAATTCGCTATAAATAGTTGTTGCATGTCAGTTCTAAGGAAGACTCGGTTGAGATTGGAGTTCAAGGGAAGAAGACTATTAGTTGTACTATTAGAAAATTGTACAGGTCATGCATGAAGTCATCACAACGCCTTGGATGTATTGCGCAATCAATTAGTGGTAATTTCCTATTTAATAGGCGCTCAATTCCCTTAGGAATGCGTAAGCCAGGTTGGTCAGCCAGGTGCACGTTTTTGGTTAAGTATTGGACAAACTTTCCAGGATCAGAGTGAGACAGTCAGCAAAGTGCATATAAGATTTCTCACAAAGGGAAATAGCATTGTATTGTTTCATGTTCTTGACTTAATGCAATATACAGATAGCGGGGTTTTCAACTGAGGCTTTCCCTACATACATATTGTGTTGTGTGATTGATAATTCTTTCTCTTACTTGCTTATGTGATTGTTTGATCGTAATTGGTTTCCGCCATTTGTAGAATTGATACATTATTTTGTTTTAGTACATTACACGATCAGTTGAATCTATGTGGATTTTCTACATGGTATTAGAGCATGAATCACAATAGAAGAGAAGAACCATAGTTTTTTTTGACTAGGTACATCGAATTTACATAGTATTCTTCAGGACCAACAACAGATCAAGATGTCTTTCAATAGATTGAGACTCGAATATTCCCTCGAGGGAAATTTGAATTACAAAACATGGAAGGAAAAGATGGAGGTAGTACTAGAGGAAACAATACTGAAGGAATTCATAGACTATGATATTCCCTAGCCTACGGTAGAATATGCTCAACTTCTTGATGCATGGAAGAAGAAGGTAGCAAAGGCGAGAAGGATATTGTTAGAAGGAGTTCAAGATCATATTGTCTCGAACCTCCATGGAAAGGAAACTCCATATTCTATGTGGAGGGCCTTAACATATCTGTTTCAGAATAGCAATGACCAAAGGAAGCTGGCATTGAAGGACAAGCTCAAAAAGATCAAGATGGAGGAGGGAGAGACGATACCAAAATACTTGATGAAGTTCACTCAATGTTGAGATGAGCTTGGAATTGTTGGTGTGACAGTAGCCCAGGATGATTTGGTCAGCCTAATACTTCTAGGCCTTTCGAAGAGTTGGCTAAGCTACCAAGACTCAGTGAATGGGAGGGAGAAGTTACCAAAGTGGGAGTGATTTTGGTCTGACTTGGTACAAGAAGAGATAAGGCAAAGCACCAAAGACGAGACCTCTTCAAATGAAAAAGAAGAGTATTTTGCATTAGTTGGAAAAGGCAAGAAAGCCAGGGGAAAGAAGTCCCAAGGTGAAGAGGGAAAGAGAGACTTGTCCAAGATCAAGTGTTTTCACTTTCACGAGTATGAGCACTATGCCACGAAATGTCCATTGAAGGCAAGCAAGAAGGAGCCTGCAATTGCAGTAGCAGGTGAAGATCTAGCTTCACAATTCGAGCTTTATTTTACTCTCATTGCATGCATGGCCAACACAGTAATGGGATGCATGTGGTATCTCGACAGTGGTGCCTTGTTCCATATGACGGGGAATAGATATCTCTTGAGTGACTTGGAGGAGAAGGACCTCCAACATAAAATATAGTTTGGAGATTACGGGAGGTATAGTATGACCGACATAGGTACAGTTACCTTTCAGAGGGAGTCTACCTCTCCTCTTAGACTGAATGATTTTTTTTTTGTTCCAGGACTAAAGAAGAGTCTTGTTTCCGTAACTATGGTGTGATATTTAGAAAAGTAAAGGTTTTCTTAGACACATCGTCATGGGACCGGTGAAACATATCGATGTGTGAGTTAAGAACCTGTATTCTCTCGAGGTTGAAGATGCAGGAAAAGCTTTGATAAGCAAGGAAAATATTACAGACTTGGTGGTTGATAGGGAGCATGAATTACCTCTCAACATGCAGCCTAAGAAGAAGCCTCAGGAAGTTATGGAGTAGCCACAATTAGAGAAGCATAGAGGAGACTGAGTGGAGGCATCCACTCAATTAGAGACCTCCAGTAGTGGGAAATTTCGAACTAGGTGGTCAGAGGGAGCACATGCAGCCATACCTCCAGGTGAGAGGTGGGGCAATGTGAATTCATAATCCCAAGAGAAGAAATTTGGGTAGGATCCATTGAAATGTCTTGTCTCATGGATCAGTACCTGGCTATGGGGGGTTCACAATACACAGTAAAAGGATGGATTAGTGGCGATTAATGTAGTCATATGTCAGAGTGACAAATGTTAGATACTAGAGCGTAGATCAGAGTTGGCAGCAGTGCATATGGCATAGATGCAGTGTCAGAAGAAGTGAAATTTTTTTAGTAGACAATGAAGTAGCTAGCAGCAGTCGGAAACTCAAGAGACAGATGTATGATACTAATTCAATTTGGATGCTTTTTCAGTTTTAGAAGTTGCATTAGCAAAAAACACTAGAGAAGAGTTGCATGTTGAACATTTCAAAGGTACAAGATTAGGATAGAGTGAATTATTTTCTTGTTGAGATGGAGTGTTGAAATTGGAAACAAGAAATATTGAAAATGGCACCCAAAATGGAACCCCGAGGGCTTCTGATTTGATTTTCCCTTAATTAAATTAGAAGTAAAATTGCAATTCCATCACATGCAATCTTGTAAGTGTTAACTGAGTCAGGAAGACTTAGTTAGCTCAATTAAATATATTTGAGGGTCAAATTGGAGGTATGTAAAGTCCACCCTAAGTTTTAGGGGGGTCCAATTACAATTATTTGTCATTTGTAATTAGTTAACTCAGTTTATTTGAGTTAAAATCAATTTAACTAGTTCTAATTGATGAATGAGCTAGTGATATTTCCAGAGAATTAAATCTAATTTAATTCACATGCAGTCATCAATCAGATAAATAATAATTCGCTATAAATAGTTATTGCATGTCATTTCTAAGGAAGGCCCAGTTGATACTGGAGTTAAAGGGAAGAAGACTATCAGTTGTACTATTATAAAATTTTATAGGTCATGCATGAGGTCATCAGGACACCTTGGATGTATTATGCAATCAATTAGTGTTAATTTCCTATTTATAGGGGCTCAATTCCCTCAGGAATGCGTAAGCCAAGCTTGTTATTCAGGTGCAAGTTTTTGGTTAAGTATTGGACCAAAATTTCTAGGATCAAAGTGAGATAGTCAAGAGAGTGCATTATTGAGACTTTCCCTAGGTACATCTTGTGTTGTGTGATTGATAATTCTTTCTCTTACTTGCTTACGTGATTGTGTGATCGTAATTGGTTTCAGCAATTTGTAAAATTGATTTAGTATTTTGTTTTAGTATATTACAATATCAATTGAATCTATGTGAATTTTCTACACTACATAAGTTTGTGGATCAGATGCATGCGTCATATAAGCATGCATGGAAATGCTGGCTCCATAAATAATAGTGTTTGTGGAGCTTCCTCAAACTGAGGTATAGTGGAAGGATCATCTAAGAGATCACTCATTTTGCACCATTTTTGTACTGAAGGTGGTCTAAAATCTTCCACATTTCATGAGGAAGTATTATCTTGATGTTCAACAACTAGTGGTCCAACTGGTGTCGCAAGAAAAGACCCATCTAGATCAAATTTTTTTTTTGAAGTATCATACTCATCAATTATTGTTGAGGGAAACTTTGTAACAGGTTCATATGGTGGTTCATGCAAATGATCTTCTTCAAAATTTATACTCCTTTCGATAAAAATCTCTTTAGTGTTGATATCAAGAAATATGCACCCTTTGACTTCATCAGAATATCCAAAAAACATACATTTCTTTCTCTATGGCTCCAAAGCCTTTCTCTTCTCTATAGGAATGTGGGCTCATGCTCGAGATCCGAAAATGCGGAAATGAATGGCAGTCCAAGCCTCAAAAGGTGTTTTTCCAATAATAGATTTATGAGGAGATCTATTTTGGATGTATGAGGCACAATTGATAGCTTCAACCCACAATTTTGATGGAAGAGATATTGCATGCAACAATAAACTAACCATCTCTTTCAAAGATCTATTCTTCCTCCCAGCCACCTCATTTTGTTGTGGAGTGTAAGGAATTTTATGTTGAAAATGTATGCATGTTTCATTTCAAATATTTTGGATATATTTGTTGACATATTCCTTCCCATTATCTGTGCAAAGGATCTTGATGTGTTTTCCAGACTGATTTTCCACATGTGTTTTGAAAAAATTTAGATGTTGAAAAAATTCAAACTTGAGTTTCAGTAAATAAACCCAAGTAAATCTCATGTAATCAGCTATAAATGACAATAAATATTGCTTTTCTCATTGAAGGTACTAAAAATAGATCCATGAGATCACTGTGTACAAGCTCCAAAGGTGAAGAGGCTCTCCATGCATGCCCCTTCTCGAAATTATCTTATGGATTCTTTCCAAGAGCACATCCATTACAAACACCATTTGAAAATTCAATGGCTAGAGATCATTTAACCACCCCTTTCTTGCTAAGTTGTTGCATATATCTGAAATTCAAGTTCCCAAATATATCATGCCAAACCCTACTTTCTTCATTTGCATGCCTAAGTAGAAAAATATAATCTGACTGAGGAACAAAATCAGAAAATGTATACAAGCGAGATTGATCATTTACCTTTCCAGATGAAATCTTCAAGTTGGTTTGCATATAATAAATGCTCATCGAATATGGGGTAAATTCCACTTTCCTTTCGGTGCCTGTATGTGTATGATACACTGAAAGAAGATTCACATAAATCCTTGGAATATGTAATACATTCTCAAAACCTCCATCTTTGAATTGCACTCTTCCTTGTCCAGTTGCTTCAACTACAAAATTGTCCCCCATGAGAATAGGAGGACCCAAGTATGCATGTAGAAAAGAAAAATATTCCTTTGAAGAATCCATATGATGCGAAGCTCCTGAATTGATAATCCATTCGTACAGTGTAGAATGAAGGGAATCGAATCATGACCAGTACCCCTTATTTCTGATGGTTTTTCCTCTGTCTTCTTCTTAGCACTTTTTGGAATGTGACGACCAAGATTAATTTTTTTAAGAGTTGTTTCCATAAAATCAATAGTCTTCCACATGCAAGAGGATTCAATATGATAACCTCTATTACAATAAGGACACTTGGAGTTTCCTCTCTTTCCCTTCTTACCCTTCAAGATGAAAGAGTCATATGAAGGTTTTAGATTTCCTCCCTTTCTTGGATCTAGATCTTTTTCCTTTCCTTTACCTTTAGATTGTTGATTTGGTTTCAAGTTGGAATTTCCTTTTTCATGCATTGCAAGTGCATGTGCATTTGAGGACTTTAATGAACCCATATTGATGAGCTTTTCCTGCTCATGAATGAGATACTCAATAAATGCATCAAGTTTGGGAATTTTCAACTTATCTCTAGTTGCAAGTCTAACAGATGTATGAAATGTAGAAACAAAAACAACATATTCAAGACCTAATTTAGAAAAAATAGAAAGGATAAATTAACCTTCATATATGGATTTTTCGATCTCGCAATCATGTAATTAAAGAAGCAATGGTTTGAATTTTGTAAAGAAATCTTGAATGTTTTCAAAGTTGTTTGGATCTAAGGAATTTAGCTCATTTTCAAGAATATGAGCCCACATCTCTTCCTATTTTCCAAATAAATTCTCCAAGATTGTCCATACATCATTCAAAGTGGTGCATGTGTCCACATGGAAATGCAATGCTAGTGATATGATCAATAATAGAAGACTAAAATCCTCGTCCATCCTATTGAAGTATTTTGATTTTTGAATGGAAAATTTTGGTTCAACTTCCATATCCATAATTATCTGATACAAGCCTTTGCCTCTGAGGTGAAGCAAAATCTTTGGCTTCCATTGGAAGTAGTTATACAGAGTAAGAATAGTTGTAGATAGGAACTCCATTCTTTCGCCTTGTAGTTGTAACAAAAATCGCGTCAATTCTCCAATATTTTGATCAGCAAATCAAATATTTGAACAATTTCCAATTCTTGATCTTCAAACCTACGAAATATTATTCATGCATCTTCTTCAAGCCCTTATAGCTCTGATACCATCTAAAATTATTAGAGCACATATAAGGATCTAGTTGAATATTTGCACAAATTTGCAAGAATTTAAAAGGACATTTGGAACAAAGAATGAATTTGATTACTCAATATTGATTTGAGAATCAATACATAAAGAAAATAAGATAAGCTTAGTTGTACATGAAATAACTAAGACTAGTTAAAGATAACTAAAGTTAAGTGAGCTTTATGTTATGTTAATGTGCACATGCACCACATGAAAGCACTAGAGATAACGAACTAAATCTAAGTGCACACCACATGTAAGCACTAGATTTAACTAATGCTAACTAAGTGCAAATCACATGCAAGAACGAGTTTAACTAAAGCTAATTAAGGCTAACTAAGTGCATGTACACCAATAGTGTTCAATCTAAGAAATTCCACTTCATGAAATGAATGCATTACTTCAAATTCGAGTGTACATTGAGCTTACTAGTACAAAAATGACAATGAACATAACATATGTCCAGTACCGCCCCTAGGAATCACTGAAAAATGCTCCGATGAGAGAAAATATATAAACAGTACCAATCCACTTACTCACATAATTCGGTGTCGATGCATTTATTTGCAAAATTACCCTTGTAAAAAATAAGACGAGGTTTTTTCCAACCCCAAATAAAGCAATATTTTCCAATCACTAGTTTGATGTTTAGAATCGACAGCCAAGATCCAAAAGTTAGTTGTGCAGGATGACCTTCTCCAAATAAATACATGTAGTATCTCTCTTACACATGATGATAAAATCAATTGTAAATTTAAAAGTTTGAATCTTATTTGATAGTTTTGAGACTAAGATACATTTCATAGACAAGATCTCCTCACAAAGTCATAGAGCACCTTGCTCAGCTAAATTCAATAATTAGTATAAATCTAAGTGCCTGAATTTTGAATATTTATTTGAAGAGGGAGTTATATATATATATATATATGTATGTATGTATGTATGTATGTATGTATGTATGTATGTATGTATGTATGTATGTATGTATGTATGTATCCAGTTTCAATTTTATGTAACTCCAGTGATGCACAGAGACCCTATCAAAAAAACTGGAAAGCCAGAAGTGAGTTGATGAAGCGTAGCTAGTTTGGTTTCGAGAAACGAGATATATTCAGGGCTTTAATTGAATAACCGATAAATAGAAATTCGTGTTGCAAGTTTGGTCTCACCAACTATATTCCATGCATCTATCCATTTTTATTCACACTAAATTCATTGATATCAATCAATGATTTTCTTATAATAATAGCCATAATGGTCTATTCCCAGGGGATATTGATCCCAACAGTGTTGGCTTATAGGTGAATGAGAAAATTTTCCATTACTGTGACAACCTGAAGACCCTTATGACCTCCTTTTAAACCTATTGAACTAGTGTTTTTCATCTTCATAATCAATCCTGGTGTTGTGGCCCTATCATTTATAATATTGGAAAGAATAAACGATAGAGGAAAACATCGAACCGCTTTGGAATACAGGACCTAGCCTCCCTGGATTCAGAGAGGGCTCTCTCTTTTTTTATGATTTAACTTGATGGTTATAAATGATGATATTAGGATAGCTATAGAAATTATGAGGGCTTCTTGTTTTGATTGATTATGTGGCTGGATAGATAGAGCTTTGAAACTTAATCCACTGGGGTATGGAGTCATAAAAGGCTGAATTGTGCATCAAATTTTCAAGGGCATTCACAGGGTAAGCTAACTATGCAGACTGGATCTTACTGGCAGTGTGAATATGAGACAAAAGAAATCAATGAGTTTAGTAATAGCTAAAGAGCAGTTAAGAATTCTTTAACTATACTTCAGAAGAAAACATTAAGATAGTAAACACAAACAAAATTAAGGTGCTCTATCAACAAATCTTAATATAAAATTTCTGTTTTACAATCAGATAAATCGATGCACACCATGAAAGATAAAGAAAACATTAACACAGAGGAAAAAACATCACCATTAACATAGCTCAAGAATCCTGTGAACGATCTCTTATTGTTGATGCCCAGCCCAAAAACTATAGTGCTCCAATACAATGATTCTTACAATGCATAGTCTAACAAGGTCCAACCTACCAACCCTTGATATTGCTAAGGCATGCAGTATTTAACTGAATACTAAGTTGGTTGCCCTATCTCTTTGGAAAATTTTCATTGATTACAATTTAAGCAGAAATTGGACAAGTGTGGCCATGTAAAGGGCCAAGACAAATACGTCTGGAAATAATTGCATGTGGCTTTTAACTTTGGCAACTCTTCGTAAATAAAAAAAAGTAGGCTGAAGGTGGCCGAGGTGGTCACGAAGAGGCAATGATAAATGATTCTGACATCTGTCTTTGCCACTTGGACCACCTTTGCTAGATCATTAATTCTAATGCGGCATTGGCACTACTGCTTCTAACATGCCAACTCCATCTTGCCCTTCTGGACTGTTGTTCTCCTTCTCTGCTACATCATCCAATATAGAAAATGACATAGGCAAGGGTGTCAGTTTCTTTGGACCAGCCATTGAACATGTCCGTCCTTTGACATGTTTTTGTGATATTTCATGAGAAGCAAAATTTAGCAGCCTGTAATTGGCAGACAAAGGGATTCTTCCATTAAATTTTACTTCTTTACCATCACATTTGAGCTCAGACTTCATTTTTTCTTCTAGTGTAGCAAAGCTATGAGACAAATTCACATTACATAATGAAGAATCATCTTTATCTTCAGATATGTGTTCTATAACTGAAGGAGCAGCTTCACGGGAAGGGCAGCCTGACAGTAGAGAAGAAATGATAAGCGTATCAGTGGTACTATCTTGATTATTGTTGGAAGAAATTAAAGTATTGACAGGACAATCATGTTCTTCACGATTAAATTTGATTCCAGTTTTGGATTCCAAGTAAGCAGTCACATAAGATAATATGGATTGGACCTCGTCACATGAATATCCACTTTGGATATTCATACTTCCTTGGAAAAATTTGGTGCAAGCTTTATCATGTACTTTATATTGACCAAGATCCAACCCTTCTCAAGACTAGAGGCTTCCGAAAAGAGGAATTCTTCAGTTAACTTCTTTTTTTCTCCTTCTCTTGTAGGCTGGGATTGCTCAAATATCACAAGCTGAGATGCAGGCTTTATTTCATTTTCCAACTGGAACCGAAAAACCAAATTAGGATTTCCATTTGCAATATTATCATGCAAATCCTCATCTTGAATACAAATACTTGTCTGAGAAACTTGATGGGAATCCCCATCCTAATTTTCAATGTGAACTGAAATATTTTTGCCTGGGAATGATAAATGTCCTGATCTTACAGGCCAAGAACCAGGTTCCATTTCACTCTCCCGCAAACTAGAACACAAATCAGAGTTCTGACGAGAGGATGGAAAATGTTCTAATGTTACAGGCCAAGATGTAAGCTTCATTTTGTTCCCCCATTTAGAACTACTGTTTGGAGCTCGTGACACCCGACTGATATGAAATTTTGATTTCATGTTTCGCTTAGAGGAAGATTTACTCTCATCAGGCTTAAATTGTTCCATAGTGGAAGATCTGGAAATCTGTACTGGTGTCTTAGCATCTGATTTCTCTTGCTTTTGACTGACATCATGTAATTTTTTATTATCAGTTCCTCTCCTAGTATGCAACAAATGAGAGGTTGATCCACTCTTCACAAATTTCTTCAACTTGGAAAGGAAATTATCACAAACATGGTAATATATATTTGGATTTGGAGCCAGAGAAGCCTTGAGGCACTTTTTTGAATTATGGAGGCATAGCTGTCGTAAAGCTGGAACCACACACTATGCCTTTGACTTTCTTGTCTTTTAATGCTTCAACTAATGTTGGTGTATTGAAATTCAACACTTCCATGACCTAACTGCCCATTCAATCCTTTTCCCCAAGTGTAGACTTCTGTTTTTGAGGTCGAAACAGCTACATGATACACACCACAGGCTATTTCCTCAACAAACGCATTATGAATTTTCCCTTCCACACGAACAGGGAACTTTCCATCATCCTAGTGGTTTCCCAACTAACCATGAATAGAGCTGCCCATTGTAAATACATGTCCTGAGGCTGTTAGAGCAACTGTAAGGCTGTGTCCAGCAGCTAATTGACAGAAATTATGGTTAACAAGGGCATCTACACATGTTGGAATAAGTCTCGGTTCCTTGTCCCCATGCCTAAGTCGACCCTTATCACCATATCCTCAAGTAAAAATCTTCCATGATGAACAATTACTAGAGCTCAAAGATCCCACCATAACTTCCACTACTGCAGGAGTGTGCCACACTTCACGAGATATTGAAGATATGTGAATTCCCTGTAAATGTCCATTAACCTTTTTCGGAACCTAGTGGCTCACTTCATTTCCATGTCCAAGAATCCCAAAATTTTGAGTGTCATTTCCCCATGTATACAAATCATCAGAAAGTGTAACAACACAAGTATGATACTCCCCACATGCTACAAGCTCAATGTTAGTGTTTGCAAGAGCCTCAACTAATTTTGAATGTGGAGCATCTACATCTAATATGTGGCCAAGTCGACCTCCTGATTCCTCTCGATATGGGTCATCCTGGTCTTGGAGCTCTAATCCTGTCAATTCCACCTTTATTTTCCGTCCCTTCTCAATAGGATTTTCATAAGCGTCCAACACCTGTAGTTTTAAGTTTATGAATAACATCTCTAGGAGACAATTTCAGAACCCAACCTGTCATTAAGTCATTTAATTTCAGTAAATGATGCATCATCATCATTATCAGCATTGTTTCTCTCCTTTAGAGGAGCTTCATCACCGCCATCTAAATTACTCTCATTGAGAGTCTTTTCAAGAGCTACCACATCTGAACATTATCAAGCCAAGGAGCCCAACCACTCCGGAGAAGGAAGAATGATGTCTTTACATAGGCTCTCCTCATCCAAATGTTTTAGCAGAGACTCCATTTAGAGGCGATGTGTCAAAGAAAAACAAAGCGTGGAAGAAAAACCCCCCACTAAGCACATGTATAGTCACCCTAGCGCCTGGCACGTGGTTGAACTTGTCGCGTATGTCATGCGAGGTCTAAAACCGGATTTCAGAGGGGTGTCTCAATGGTGAGTGGTATTGTGGGGGGGGGGGGAGGGTGCGAACTCCCCATAGCTTTCCATTTGGTCTTAGCTGGGAAATGAAAACAACCCATTTCAGACCCCCCCTCCTCCATTAAACTTC